>JAYEVI010000151.1:0-400000 GCA_036346575.1 Dendrocalamus sinicus
CATAAGTTTCTTTAAAGGGTTTTTCTTTGTGAAAACATATTAAATATTTTGGGCTTGCTTGAAAAGGGGTAAAGTATTAATATGAGATAAACCATTTTATCTATACGCCTAAAATGGTTTATGGATCTTATGTATGCATATTTTACATTAGCTATGCTTAATTGTCTTTTATTCAATTGTTGCATTCCTTGCATCCAAAATATAGGTTGAACTCCACTTCAAGTCAACCTAGTGATCCTTATTGTCCATCCATATATATTAAGGATCCTTACTTTGGAATGTATATCTTGAGTATATAAAGCTTGTGTAGTTCATATATACTCATGTTGATTTAAATTCAATTATTTGCAACCGTGTTGAATCGTTTTTTCACCAATCACCAAAAAGTGAGGAGATTGAAGCATTTAGACCCTCCATTATGTGTTAATGGCGAGTTTTGCTGATTAGTAACAACAGATTTTTGTGTTGCCAACAATTACAAAAAAGAGGGAGATTGAATAATCTAGCCCCACCATTACGTGTTAATGGTGAGTTTTCGCAATTGATGACAACTGTTTATGGGACTAACATTTTTCATTAAGTTTGTGAAATAGGTAAGGTCCCATAAAGATAAAGATCTTGGATGGCATCATGTGTTGATAGTCATCAAGTCACGGTTCAGGATGAAGGATGACATCATGTGTTAATAGTCATCAAGTTAAGATCCCGAAGTGGTGGATGGTTTCATGTGTTCAAGGCCATTAAGTCAAGAGGATGCATCATGTGTTGATGCACATCAAGACAAGGGCCTAGACTTGAAGTGGAGGTGTTCATCATGAAGCTTCAAAAGGATGCGCAAGGCAAACGTACAACTAGCATAGGCTAAGGATGAGTTTGTAGTCTTAATGGTCCGGTGTTTGGTTGGAAGACTGAATTACTAGCGTATGTTGCTTACTATTAAGAGGGGTCTTGTCTAGTAGCTTGAATCCCATTTTGTGTTGACAGCTCAATCTCACTTGCTCTACCTCTCTGTTGCATGATGCTATTATTTGTAAATGTGTTTTGCAAATAGTTAAGGCTTATACATCTAATCCTTGTAGCATGTGACTAGAGTTTGCAAATGGTTGTCCATTCAACTACTCCTTGTGGTTTGATGCTAAGGTTTGCAAATGTGTTTTGCAAACAGTTAAAGCTCATGCATAATCCTTGTAGCATGTGACTTAAGTTTACGAATATGTTTTGCAAATGGTTTTGAGTCCATGTGAATGTGTTTTGCATCTTGTCGTGAATTATGTTTTAATCCTTGTGTGCATGGTTCTACAATTTGTGAATGTGTTTTGTAAATTTGTTGAAGTACACACATCTCTGTCCCTACAGGAAATTGCACAGCGGTATGACCGCCATGTGTTGGCCAGTTTGACCATGGTCTGGTTTGATTGGCATGTGTTGGTTGGTCTGACTGGACAACAGGATGACCAGACATGTGTTGACAGTTGTACCACTGGTGAATTTTTAGTAGTGCCGTGCAAGGGCGGTCTATCCTGCTCCATGCGAGCGGTATGACCGGCCGACGGTTTGATCGACCTTCGTGGTGGTCTGACCAGTCGTCGGTCTGACCGGCCCAAGAAGTATGATTGCACTTTGTGTGCCAATTGCTTTTCTCCAGAATGCTATTTTTGGGCAATTTTGGTCGAGCAGTCTAATCGGCTGGAGGTCGGACTGGAACCTGTGTAGGCGGTTAGGCCGGTAGCAGCTGTAACGGCTATTTTTCTAGCTATTGCAGAGGAGAGCGGTACGATCGACAATTAGTTGGCGATAGTATCGGCCCTGACTGTTTTTGCTAAAATCTTGTCAATTTATATTCCTAGAATTGAATTGTTCGCTTGTCACCCTATGACTGCAAACCTTGACATAGAATTATGTTATGGGTGCACTTACTAAGACTAGTTGATTTAGGCCTTAATTGTGTAAAATCGATTTGATTTACGCTTCCGTATATAAACTCAGTTTTAGCCAAAGAGAATTTTAAAAGAACTTATTCACCCCCTCTGGTTGACCTCCTTAATCTTACACATATCCTGCCCTCAAGGTAACTTATGCCTGGACAAGAGGCCGACCTAAAGCCATCAAAGAAGTCCTCAACAAGTTGTTCACCATTAATGTAATGAAGCATGAAGCGTTCGATGTGATATTGCCTATGCCACCATCTTTGGGTATATTTTGTTGCACCTTAATATTTCTTATAGATTTTTTTTGCCACTCAACCGCCTCTTGAAAAGATAATTGCATAACTCTATTCGTTCTTCACTTTGGATGATACTAGCCCTTCAACTACCTATCCTGGCATTTGCCAACCTTCTCCCCAGCCTTAAGAGCTAGATGTGCCACTTGACTATCTTACCTATACTAGCTTTACTATTAGCCTACCGGCTTTAGTCACTTCCTCACTTGAAATCCAATCTACCCTTGCATTCTACTTGGTCTACTATTTGTTTAGAGGATATGCTCCTCTTCCTTTACTCCCCTTACATACATGTCCTTATAACTTTCTATCTCATTGATTTTCTCTACCTTGTGCCCTGTTGAGCGTGACCTTGTTTAGGTGATTCCTTGTGCCTTGTTGAAAGTAGTTGTTGTGTAACACCCCAGGGCCCAAAATTCACTAAAGTTTAGACTGCTTTGTAGAGTAGGTCTACTCACATGTAGCAACTAGCAACTCATCTAGATTTGTATCCTCACGTTTCCCAAAAGGATTAACCCAAAGTTACTACTCCCTCTCCTCCTGAATAGATGATATTGTTGGATTTTGCACAACAACCAAGGGATGTATACAAAAGACCATATTACACTTTTTCATTTGGCCACTTATTGCTTTTGGATGTTGTGTGTTGCTCTAATCCATAGTAGTAAATTACCTTGGAAATAGCCATGGACAATGAATGGGCGAGGTTTACAAAGGAAAAAATGGTACAAAGTTATCAAAAAAATCATAGAATGACATTGGAACAAAATTTGAAAGCTACAATGACACGTATTTGGAAACTGAGGGGAGTGTATTTTGGTGAGTACATTTCACTAAATGACACAATCTTTGGCAAAACTAGAATGAAGTAGTAGGACCAGTGTCGGCAATCAAATGGGGGTGAATGATTCTCAAACTTTTCCCCCAATGGTATTTAAAATCTTTACTCAAGTGCCTATGAGAGTCACCAAGTTCAGATTACACTAGCTAAGCTTAGCAAAACAAATCTAGACCCAGACCAACAAAATTAGCAATCTTCTGCTCAAGGACAGTTAGGTGGCCATGGATGGGCCAAGCTGACCGGTTCCATGTTCCCACGCCTAAAAACCACTCAGGGCAAAACTCAAATATCAGGAACTTGCTCAAATCTCATCCAAATACTTTTAAATTTTGCATGAGATTTGTTCAAGACAATAGGAACCTAAACCAATCCAGAATCACAAGGTTCTTGAGCTCGGGTTTACTAAAATGACAAGAATCAAATATAGGCCACAAGAACACCAAAAACCCTAGAACTCAAATTACTTCTTGCTTTTGAGGGTATAGGGCCTGTTTGGCAGAGCTCCACCACTGAAAAAATAAATCTGGAGCAGCAGATCCACCAAAAACAGCTCCACTGTGAATCTGGGATCCCACCATGGAGCTGCACAAAACTGTTTGGCTTGCACAGCAGCTCCAGATCCACGAAACTGAGTTTTTGGTGGGAACGGCCTGTTTTGCCCATGGGTTTTATGGTGGGATGGGATGGGGTGTGTAACCAGTGGCAAAAGGTGGGTAATTACCACCCAACTCCACGAGTAGATACGAAACAAGGTTTTGTGGAGCACCCCTTGAGGTGCTCCATGGATTTCATGAATCTGGAGCTAGATTCAGTATTTTGGTGGATCCAGATTTCGTGGAGCTGGAGCGTTTGGGTAAAAATTCGTGTAGTGGAGCTATTTTTGGTGGATCTGGAGTTGGTGGAGCTCTACCAAACAGGCCCATAAGGCATGAGGTCTTCCAGATCTATTCTCACAAGTCCTAGCAAGGTAATTTAAACAAGAATTCTAGCTAGAGCTCCCACGATCACGAAATCACAAATCTTGCTCAAGAACACTCACGAATCGGGCATTATCTTGATTCTTGCTATGGAGATAATCTAGATGGGAAGGATTGATCAACTAGGATCTTCTAGTGCCTCTTACTCATCATGGATCACAGAAAGACCAAGAGAAGGCTCAGGGGAGAAGAAATCGCATTAAGAACACAAGATATAAGTAAAGTTCAAGACAAGAACAACTAGCAATGTGAGAGGCAAGGTTTGATCTTCATTACCGTATATAGAGGAAGGATTACAACTGTATGGAGATTACAAGATGCTCCCAAAACACCACTCTTTCCCCTCCAACTCTATCTCTCACAAAACATAGAAGGAGGCAAGGTGGAAGAACAAAAACTTCAACCCTAGAATCCTTGAGTCTAACTCCTCTCCTACCCTTTAATAACCAGCAACAAACCCGAATGGGACCAACCCATTATGACATCTAGGGAAACCCATTAACCCTACTAACATAGGTTTACATGCACGTTTCTCAAAGCATTTACAAGACTCAACCCGCTAAACCATTAGCGATTGATCCACTTACTATTTTCGGCTCTCCTTGACCTAAAACCACTTCTTCTGTGTACCTCCCTGTGCCGCGGTTTTGATCAAGGCACTAACCTGATATTTAGCCAACTACCAAGCTTCTAGGCACCTTCCTTTGATTCCATCGTCACCTTACAACAAAGCATCTCCACATGCTTTGACAGATAGCTCGTAGTGCCCAATGACTACCATCACGTCTTCACATATTCGGTCTTCCCTGACCCGTCTCTATGTCCATCGGTCTCCTCACCTAGTGCACATGTACCAACTCTCCTCTTCATGATCCTTGTCTTCTCTGTGCTTCCTGATTGAGCCACATAGCCTTACACGAACATATATGACCGCATGAACCTCAGCTTCCTCGCCTTGTCCCAGTCACTTGCCGTTGACCGCTAACGTTCTCCTAGGCACCTGCACATCCAAAGACGAAGCAACCATCTCGAGCACAAGTTTCATGCACTTAACTCACGTTAGTCAAAACAATGCATCATGCAACTCAACACAGCCAACCAATGGCACCCATGCCATTCACCCACTCAAACCACTCAAAAAGACCTCACTATTTTCTGACTGTAGCCAACGGTTTGACCACCATTACCGTTCCGATCTGACCGCCATGGTTTGGCTGGTATGACCGCTTAAGAACACTAGAAATCACTCTGGAGTTTCGGTAAAACTATATTTAGTTTCAGCTCTAGTTTCCATTTCTAGTGGCACCAAGTGTTTGGTGTGCAATTGCCAGAAGACCATATGGTCGTTTTGACCACTTGCCCCATGGCGGTCAGATCGCCAGCCATCATCCGGTTAGACCGCCTTCCCCATGGCGGTTTGACCACTGAGACAATAGTTGACGAACAGGTTAAGGTCAGTCTGACTACCATCCTAGGTTTGGTTAGACCACCTGAGACCTAACATTAACTATAAACTTCTAAATTTTCTGAAACTTTCACAAAATTTAATTTTGACTCAAACCAAAGTGCCAATTGATCATCACAAACATATTCTTGATCTTCTATGTAGTCCTCAATCTCCCCCTTGATGAACACATTGGCAACTATAAAAATGCAAATTTGAGTTAATTTTAGAAATTAGAAGAGAATTTTACAAGAGTGAATACTACCTGGTTCAAGAACTAAATAGAATTCAAAAATGGGCAAGTGATCTAGAAATTGGAGTGAATAAACTAGAAAGAGAAAGTATTCAACATAAGCCCTCCAAAGCCATTTAAGTTTGGGAAATTCTCACTCTTAAGTCCATATGAAAGAGCAAATTTTCATGTTGACCTTGGTCATGGTGAGAAGAAGCTAAGCCAATCAAGATTTTGCAATAAAGCTCAAAAATCCAAAACTCCCTCATTTTCTTCCCCTTAGCCCAATTCATGCATTTTGCCACACTTTCTCCCACTTTGACAGTGAATTCATCAAGTAAAAAAGGGAAGGAGCTAATGAAGACTAAGAGGCAAACATGACTATTTGTGGTAATTTTTAGATTTTAGTTGGATTGGGAGCTTTGAAAATTATTAAGTCAATTAAAAGGTATTTCACTTGGCCATGCTAATTAGTTTGCAGAATCGAACATATATAGCGAAGCAAGCCAAGGCTAGCTAGAAGTGATTACATGGATTCAAAACATGTCAGGATGTCTCAAAATCACTAGTATAGGTAGAGAGATTCGAATCTGAGTCATCATAAGGCAAAGTACAAAATGAGCTAAGATTCTAAGTTAGGCAAGAAAGATCCTAAAGAGCTCCAAAGTGACTTAAGCTAAGAGCCCATTTGACCATTCCAATTGACTAGATAAATGACTTATCTTGGTAGAACAAGTCTTAGACTAGGAGCCATCGACAATTACCCCCAAGCTTTAGTCGAAGGTTAAACTCACATTTATATGGTTTATCTTACTAAAGCAAGTCTTAGACTAGGAGTCGTCTACAACTACCTTCTGAGCTTCAACAAATTTGAATTAATTTCATTCGGTCAATTTGATTGATCCCAAGTCATTACCAACCATATCAAGTAGATAGATTAAGAAAATAGTCTTGATCATACGTAACCCCCCGAGTCCTTGCGAAGTGTAATGGCAAGCAATCTCATGAGAAAGGAATGTTGAGATGCAATTACAAGCACAATTGAGATCGTCTAAAGCAATGAAATGGTAAGAGCTACTAAATTCTCTACAATGGAACTAAAAAGCTCTAACTAGGCTAGACTCAGACTCAAAACTCAAATAAGAAATTTGCTATGGCAGGAATCAGAAAAATGATCACTAAAACTATACTATTCAAAAGATCCAACCTAGATAACTTTAGTTCAAGTTGCACAAATTTTAAATGAACTAGTCATGACACAAACTAAACTACACATATAAGCACATGATAAAGAACGCTCAGTAAAGCTGGCATGACTGGATATAGAGAATGAGCACGGATCTAAGTTACCCCGATATGTGATATAGGTACGACAATACGAATACGACCATACCATGCTATGATATTTTCCAAAAATAAAGATACATCGATACGACAAGTATATATGTATTTAAAAATAAAAAATGTAGAGAGTCTACGAGAGAGCGGGAAACTAAGATTACCTTGACTAATGTTATATATTCGTTGCCTCCCTCACTCACTGGCATTGTTGCAGTCCGATCATAGTCTCACAGATGCACTCAACCCTCATACCTCGATCCATGCAAATGCATCATATAGACAATATGAGACATGTCAGTATATCACTAGAAATAAACTTGCCATTTTTTATCAGAAATTGTAAGTAGAGAAAAGATGACCTACCCAACAAAATTTGACCTCACATTACTTGAATTCTCGATCAATAACCTTGAACACAATAAATCTTACCAAAAGCATTAGTGAACAGTAAAGAAGGGGACTAGTGGAAGAAGAGAGCCAACAGAGGGATTGTATGGAAGAGTTGGTGAGTAAGAATGAGGGGATGCCCCTCCTCCTACCCCTCCTAGGGGGTTTATATACATGAGTACATTGGTGTATTCTTCTACATTATCGAGCCTATTACATATTAGGCCAGTTGCAAGGCCCAGTCACGGGGGTTGGGCCACCCCCACAATAGCAATATTGCATTGCATTCCAAAACTAAGTGGATAGCATAATTTCTGCCACCTTTTTCCTAGTCTCTATGCTTACGAATTTGGATCTATTCCAATTATCACTAACAAAGAGACTTCAAAGCTTGCTTGTGCTTAAACAACCTCTGCGAAGTAAGGAATGATGTAGCAAACGAAGTAGCTGCTAGTCTCACAAGATCCCCACCTGCCCTCTCATTGCATAAAGTAGCCTCCCTTGCTGATAAATAAGTGTGGTCACCCATCTGGCATTTGCAATGCACTTCTTGAACATTGCAATCTTCCCAATGCCCTCCAACATAAGGTTCAAGCAATGGGTAGCACAAGGGGTTCAAAATAAGGTAGGAATCTTCTACATTAGAATTTTACCAGTTGCAATGCCGCCTGTGTAGTTTTCTATATAGCCTATCCTAAGCCATCAAAAGGTGGGTTGTGCTAAGCTCAGCGAGCCAATGTAAAAAAAGCCACCTTTTCATGGAATGAAACCCAAAAGATATTTGTTGTGGCATAACCCTCTTAGTGATGCTCCATATCAGAACCCAGGTGTGGTGATAAATGAGCAAGGGCCAAGACGTCACTCCCTTAGTGACGCACTGTGTTGGTGCCTGGATGTAATGGAAAATGTGCAAGGGTCTTCTCATTTTACTCGACCAGTGTGAGGGGCAAGGAAGCTAGCAGGGGAGAGTTGGATCTACTAGGGTAGTTGGAATGTAGGTCCATAACAGGTATATTAAGAGAGTTGGTTGATACGATGATTAGGAGACATGTAAATATCTTGTGCGTTCAAGACTAAGTGGACAGGTCAGAAGGCAAAGAAGGTGGAACATACTGGCTTCAAGTTGTGGTATACTGGAACAAAACGAAGCAGGAATAGAGTGGGCATCTTAATTGATAAGAGCCTCGATCCTGGATGTTTAAGGAGAGGATGATCCTGGAAGGGATATGGAACTTGGGAGAAGCGAATAGTACATGGACGAAGATGGCAACTTGCATTAGGAGGTGGCTACGGAGGTGTTTGGAGTGACCTAAGGGAAAAGATGTGAACCTAATGACACTTAGTGGTGGAACGAGAAAGTGCAAAAGGCTATCGAGAAGAAGATATGCTACAAGCATGTGCAACATGATAGGAGCGATGACAATGTTCAAAACTGCAAAGCAGCAAAAAAGAATGCAAAGAAAGTGGGTTGTGAGGCACGGGGCAAGGCCCATGAGGAACTTTATCAGAAGCTAAGTACAAAGGAGGGTGAGAAGGAGACAAGCTGTTCAATTGGGACAACGAGGATAGTATGATTGAACTTGATGCTTTTGACGATACCAATAGGTGGTTTGTTCGAAGAATTTTATGAGTCAGATGTAAAAAAGTACTTAAAAAGGATGAAAGTGAGTAAGACTTTGGGCCTGATAACATTCCTATCGAGATGTGAAAATGCCTTGGAGATGTGGCAATCATTTGGCCAATTAATTTGGTCAATAGCATTTTTAGGTCGAACAAGATGCCTAACAAGCGGCAAAGAAGCACATTAGTACAAATTTTGAAAAATAAATGAGACATTCAAGGTTGTACTAATTATAGAGGAATTAAGTTCATGAGTCACGCATTGAAGCTTTGAGAGTGTGAATGAGCACTGTTTAAGAAGATTGTAGCATAACGAAAAACCAATTTGGTTTTATGACCAGGAGGTTGACCATGAAGGCAATTTCTTGACACGATAGCTAATGGAGAGGCATAGGGAGTATAAGGATCTTCACATTGTGTTTATCCATTTGGAGAAAGCCTATGACAAAGTACCAAGAAACGTCATGTGGTGGATGCTTCAAAGGAAAAAGTCCCAACAAAGTATGCTACCCTAATCAAGGATATGTATGAAGATGTTGTGACTAACGTCGGAGCATGTGATAGCGATACTGATGACTTTCATTTTAAGATAGGACTACACCAAGGGTCAGTGTTGAGCCTATACATTTTTACCCTAGTGATGGACGAGGTCATGTGGGACATACAAGGAGACATGCCTTAGTGTATATTTCTCACTAATGATGTGGTGCTATCAGTGTTCTAAATGTTAAGTAGGCATATATCTTTTGTATTTACTTATATGTGTATGGTTGTCTTTGCATATAGTCCCTTGTACTCTCTCTATATATTGTCCATTGTGCTTCATGAATACAGACACAATATTCATAATATGGTATCAGAGTTAGGGCACTAACCAAGCTTCTTCTGTCGTCATGCTTCCTCCACTGCCATCAACACCGGTTGCCGCCTCTGTCGCCGTCGTCAACCACCGTGACACCGAATCGATCGTCACTGGCTGTTGTGGCAACCAAATTAGGATGTAGATTGGTTGTTGGCTCTACCACCGCCACTGTCATCACCAGCTATCGTGGTCACCGAACTGGGTTACCAACACCGACCACCGTCATAGTTGCCCACATGGGATCAGGCTGCAGATCCATCGCCACCTTTGTCGTCGCCATAATCATGGGATGTTGCCTCTTTTGCCATAGTTAGCTCCGCGATGCTCCAGATCGGCTGCCGCCTCTACTGACGCCGCCACCACTGCGACCCACTAGACCACACGCTTCTACAAAAAGAAACTTTGGATTAGTTTCTATAAAATGAGTCAATTTCCAAAGAAATATTTGAAACAATATGTTCTTCACGTCGATCCAATAGCTGCGCCGTCCAGCATCGCCTGTTAGACTTCAGTCCCTTGGTCGCCATGCTGTTCAACGCCACCTCTCGATGGCTTCTGTTCCATCAACTACGATCCCACTCTTGGGAACAAAGCTCTGTGGGACGAACTATAGATTGTGGTCTTCACTCATAGAGATCACGCTCGATGATCTTTGCCTCTTGGTACATGTCATTGATGCATGACCTTGTCTACCATCGCTGGTTCAGCCTCCTCCCAGGTAGCCTACTTCTCCACCTCCTGCAGGAGATGAGGCCGCCGAGAAGGAGGCAGAGGTTACTGCTGTTGCTGCTGATGTTGCTGAAGAGGCCATTTAGTATTCCATTGACGCTTTCGAGCGTTGGTGTGTTGATGAGGCTCGTGTTCGAGCCATCCTAGTGGTCAGCATTGACAACTCCATCTAGGGGTAGTTCCATGAGCAATAACTACAAAGCAGCAATGCTTAGTTCTTTTTGCTTCAGCATTAGCTGGAGACTCTTCGCCAGGAGGACTCCTCCATTGATGACTTCTTCCGAGCCCTGGCTAGTCTCAAGTGCCAGCTGGACGAGCATACTTCTTCACTTTGCCAGGAGTGTTATAAGGTGCAGAAGACGGATCATGACCGTCTTCACCTGTATGACTTCGTCTGTTGTATTGTCTCAGAGTTGGAGCCTGTCAAGGCTCTACTGTTGAGCCACTCACCTCGTCCGACCATCATTGAGTCCCTTTTGATGCTTCATGCTGAGGTGTTTTGACATGAGTTAGTAGCACAGTCTGTTCCAACTGTGCTCGCTGCCCCTTCTTTGACTACATCAGTGGCTTCTGCTTAGATGACAGTCCCTGTCCAAGTGCCTATTTTCACTCCCTATTTTCTCACCGACTAATGTTCAGTGCAAATATTGCAAGAATTACAGGCACGTCTACCAAAGTTGTGTGGTGCCAAAAAAATAGAACAAGGTGTGTGTGGGTGGGTGATCCAAGGAGGCAGGGATGCCATTCTTCTATAGGAGGACAGGTTAGCACGTTAGGTTCTTAGTGAGGTGACTTTATTCAGCAGCTATGCTAGGCTCTTCTTCAGTAGCTCTCACAGCTCAACAGGTTCTGCCAGTCTAGCTCAGACGTCTCCTCTTGCTACTTCTTACGTTTCAGACTCTGGTGCCTCTTTTGACATGACACCAGACTCCACATCTCTCACTTTAGTCGGACCTATTTTTCCTATCTCTGTTCGAACAGCTAATCGTGCTCTTGTTTGCCAGCTGTCAGGGCACTTTTTTGTCCATTGACTTTTTTGTTCTAGCTATTTCCCATGTTCTCCAGATTACTATGTAGTAACTCTCGGTAGGTTAGCTGATTGATCTTGGTTATAGGGTTGTTTTTGACTAGCTCATATTTCATCTAGGATCAACAGAAAGGGATGGTACTTGGGACAACCCAGCACCATAGAGATCGTCAGGGTCTCTACATCCTTGACCGCCTCATCTTTCGTCTACTTTAGTTGCTCCTATCACCTCTATGTGTACCTCCGCTGCCACTACTGCCACCATCTCTAGAGCTGGTCACTTGTGTGGATCTTGTCTTTCTTCATTTGTTTGTCAGGGTGTTCTTGGACATGTTACTGCTGACACAACCATGTTTTGTTAGGGTTGTAAGCTGGATAAGTAGCTACAACTTCCTTATCATTCTAGTGTGTTCTTGTCTTCTCGTTCTTTTGATTTAGTTCATTCAGATGTATGGGGACCTCCGCCTATTATATCTAAAGGCGGGCATAAGTTTTATGTGATTTTCATTCATGATTATTCCCGTTTTACATGGCTTTCCCCTATGTCTAATCATGGTTAGTTTCTTGTGATCTATCGTATCTTTGCAATGATGGTTTGTGCTCAGTTTGATTCTTTCATTCGTACTTTCTGCTGTGATTCTACTGATGAATACTATTCTGGCGCTTATAGATAGTTTTGTTCTGGATGATGCAGTCTTTACTAGTCTTCTTGTCCTGGTGCCCATACTCAGAATGGGGTTGCTGAGTGCAAACACCATCATCTGATTGAGACTGCCCACGCTCTTCTCCTTGTCTCTCATGTTCCACGATAGTTTTGGGTTGAGGCTATTTCTCCTTTCCCACGCTCTTCATCAATATGCAGCCTTCAACTGATCTTAAGGCGCCAGTCCTGTAGAGCATCTCTACTCTCGAACCCCCAGTAACTCACCTTTGTATTTTTGGCTGCACCTGTTTTATCCTGCTATTGCCTCGTGAGTGCACCAAACTATCAGCTTAGTCAGTTTAGTGTGTTTTTCTTGGTTATAGCTCTAAAAATAAGGGTTATCGTTGTTATGATCTTGCTGCTTGACAGCTCAGGATCTCACGAGACATTGTCTTTGACGAATCTCGACCTTCTATCAAGATTTGGCTCCTTGTCCTGTTTCCACCGTTTAGATGATCTCATCGTTCTCCCTTTCTAACTCTTCACCCATTTCTCCACTATCATAGTCTTCCCCTAGTTTGTCCCTAGCGGTTCCTTCTGTACCCCGCCTTCTATGCTACCTCCTGAAGCACCGCCTCTTGTCCCAACAGCACCACTGTCTCAGTTCTCTAGTGTTCACTACTATAGGTGTCTCATCCTCCACCAGTCTCCTCTCCTGGTATCTTGTCAGCACCTTCATCTTACTCTCCTGATGATGCTCCTCGTTATGCCCTTGATGACCGAACATCCCTTTGGTCTCTTGATCGTCTTGGCTTTGCTTTGACAGCTCATGCTCTCTCTATCACTGAGTCTAGTTCTTATTGTGGGGCTACTCCTTATTCTGAGTGGCAACTCGCTCTGGCAGAGGAGCTTGATGCTCTTCGGCATATGGTGACTTGGGATATTGTACTGACACATGTGCATGCCCGCTCTATCATGTGCAAGTAGATATACAACATTAAGACTCGATCTGATGGTACTATGAAATGCTACAAGGCTCATCTTATGGCTCATGGTTTTCAGTAGATGTACTGTCGTGATTGTGATGAGACTTTTGCCCCTTTTTCCTATATGACCACTGTTTGCACTCTTGTTGTGGTTTGTGTCTGTTCATTGGTGGTCTATCTCTCAATTGGATATTAAGCATGACTTTCTTAATGGTGTTTTGCAAGAGGTCTACATGCGGCAAGCACTTGAGTATTCTGTTCCAGATGGGGATGTCTATTGTCTCCGTCGTGCTCTTTATGGTCTAAAATAGGCTCCTCGTGCCTGATTTTCATGTTTCACCTCGGTGATTACACTATCAGTTCCCACAATCTTGTTCTTTTTGTTTATGTCTCACCTTGGGGTACGACACTGCTTCTTCTGTATATGCATGACATGCTCATCACATGTGATGATTCCTCGTTCATCACATATGTGAAGAAGCATCTCAGTGCAGTTTCTGATGACTAATCTTGGTTTTCTTATGTACTTTCCTGGTATTGAGGTCACTTCCGCGCTTGAGGGCTACTACCTCTCTTAGCAGAAGTATGTCCAGAATCTTCTTGATCGTTCTGGTCTCACTGACAGTCGGACTGCTAAGACTCCCATGGAGCTATCTCTTCATCTTTGTGCCACTGATGGTGATCTTTTTGAGGATCCTACTTGATATCGCCATCTTGTTGGGAGTCTGGTGTATCTTGTGAGCACTCGCCTTTATATTGCTCATGTTCATATCTTGAGTCAGTTCATGGCTTGCCCTACTCACCTTCACTATAGTCACCTTCCTCGTGTTTTTCGCTACTTGCATGGGACTATCTTTTGTCATTTGTTTTTCCCTAGCTCACACTCACTACAGCTTTAGGCGTACTCTGATGTGACCTAGACTAGTGATCCTTCTGATCATCATTCTATTTCTGCTTACTGTGTTTTTCTTGACTCCTCCCTTATTGCTAGGAAGACAAAGAAATAGACTGCAGTTTCTTGTTCAAGTGCTGAGGTTGAGTTGAGAGCTATGGCAGCAATGACAGTAGAGGTTACTTGGTTGAGGTGGCTACATGCAGATTTTGGAGTGCTTGTGATGGGACCCACGACTCTTTTGTCTAACAGTATAAGTGCTATAAGTATAGCCCGCGACCTAGTGAAGCATGAACTCACCAAGCACATTGGTGTAGATGCTTCATACACTCGCTCATAGGTGCAAGAGGGAATGCTTACTTTACAGTTTGTGCCCTCAGAGTTATAGATTGCTGACTTCTTCATGAAGCCACATATTAGGGTGCCACATTTGTATTTTCTCTCTAAACTCAGTGTGTATGATCCACCATGAGTTTGAGGGGGGTGTTATAGTAGGCATCTCTTTTGTATTTACTTATATGTGTAGGGTAGTCTTTGCATATAGTCTCTTGTACTCTCTATATATATTGCCCATTGGGCTTCATGAATACACATATAATATACATAACACTAAAAATGGGTCTACTAGGCCGTATGTAAGTAATGGGTGCCCCTACCTGTTAGTTGGTTATCTACATAATCGAGCTAGTTATGTCGCACAATTGGTAGATTATGTCGTCTAATCACTACTAGATTGGGTGATCGGTCAAGTGCCAATTATAGATTTTTAGAACCTTGGGTGCTAGTTGATTAGGGTAGGATAGGTGTTGGTACAAAACTGGAATTGTGGAGGAACACTTTAGAATCGAATGGCTTTAGACTTAGTAGGACTAAAACTGAGTATATGAGGGGTGATTTTAGTGGTGCTAGGGCAGATGATGGAGATATCTGTCTGGATGGACAAGTAGTTCCTAGGAAGGACACTTTTTGATATTTAGGATCGATGCTATTGTGGGACAGAGAGACTGATGAAGACATGAGCCACAGGATAAAAGCGCGATGGGTGAAATTGTGCCAAGCATTCGGTGTCCTGTGTTATAAAAATTTCCTTAAAAGTTAAAGGGTAAGTTCTATAGGACGACGACCAGACATGCAATGCTATATGTAGCGGAACACTGGGTGACTAAAAGACAACATGTACATAAGATGAGTGTATCAGAGATGAGGATGCTGTGGTGGATCTATGGTCACACAAGGTGGGATCGATTCGCAATGATGATATACGTGATAGGGTGGGGGTAGCACCAATTGAAGAGAAGCTTGTCCAACATCGCTTGAGATGGTTTGGACATCTCCAACGGTGGTCTTCTGAGGCACGGGTGTGTAGTGGAATTTTAAGACGTACCAAAAAGATAGAAAGAGGTAGAGGTCGACCAAGACTGATGTGGGGGGGGGGGGGAACAGTTAAAAGTGGGTTGAGGGATTGGAATGTATCCAAAGAGTTGGCTTTGGATAGGAGCGCATCGAAGTTAGTGATCCACGTACTGGAACCATGAAATAAGAATAAAGTTTTGGAGCGGTGTTTTAGGCTCTTAGTTCAAATGGCAGGATGTAGGGCTTAGGGTTTTAGCCTTTTGGGCTTTATTACAAGGCTTTCATTTCTTTAACTTTGATGAGGTTTTGTTCCTAGCTTACCCCTTGTTTGTGACAAAAGGCTTTGTTGTTCTTGTTGTAGAATTTTACCTACTACCTTGAAGTTAGCCCCATTATCCATGACAATCTAAACAACATAATTCCTTCCAATTTCATCATTGTTTACTCAAGCAACCATGCTAACGACTATTTATTAGCTGACACATTTGATGCATTAACAGTATCTAAAAAATGCCCTCTAGGCTGTTCACAAAGAAATTTATTAGGTGTCTTTGTCTCCTCTCAGTCCATCCATCAGACAGGATTGTGCAACCATATTCAGCCCAAGCCAACTCGTGCTTCTCTCTCAACTTATCTATCTTCTTAGACTTCTCAAGAAATGGTAGCCTCAAGTTATGAAAAGTTTGTGACCTATAACCGGGAACATACTGCCCCATAGACTCTAAGCATAACCTCCCATATCCTTGAGTTGGCATCATTGAATGGTATGCCACACTTACAGAAAAAAATCAGCAACATGATATCGACCGTCTCCTTTTCTTTCTTGGTCCTCCTTGATAATGTAGTTTGAGAAAGACCCTTCTAGCATGCCTCTCATGAACATATTCTTTAGGTGGCTTCCAAAGCACAGAACCAGTTTCTTTAGAGGTTTTCGGCTGAGGCTGTGACTCTTTGTTATGCAGGAAAAGCAATAGCTTCCTTTTAAGTGTTGTCCAAGAACTTGGTTGGTCAGGGGAGACTTTTCCTGATTGTGCAGTTCGAGCTTCTGCTTATGGTTGCTCCTCTTCATCAACACCATCAGAATCACTTCCTCTATCTTTGGCTTCTTCATCATCAAGCTCAATGGGTTTGTTCCTCGCATTCTTCTTCAAATATTCTTGCATCTTCTTCATGATAGTTATGGTTGTATTATTGCATTTCTCCATTTCTCCAAACCCCCACGCAAGGTGTTGCTTCATTCTCAGACTAGAATGCGTCCTGTTGCCACGGAGAATACATTGGATGACATCCTTCTTACTCAAGTTTGACCAAAAGTAGTATTGTCGTGCTGGGTCTTTGGACTTAGTTGTCTTCCACTTAGGATCCTCTGATGGATCATACTGCTCTCTATTCTCTATCGCTAGAACTTGGTTAGCCATGATGCTTATGCAAATCAAGAATGAATTGAATCAATGGACATATTGATTATTGGTGTGGATGTTTCATACACTCGCTCACAAGTGCAAGAGAGAGTGTTTGCTCTATAGTTTGTGCCCTTAGAGTTACATATTGCTGACTTCTTCACGACACCACCAACTAGGGTGTAACATTTGTATTCTCCCCAATCTTAGTGTGTGATCCACCATGAGTTTGAGGGGGGTGTTAGAGTAGGCATGTCTCTTTTGTATTTACTTATATGTGTAGGGTTGTCTTTGCATATAGTCCCTTGTAAAAAGTGCCCTCTAGACTGTTTACAAAGAAATTTATCAAGTGTCTTACGTCTCCTATTAGTCCATCCATCAAACATGAGTGTGCAACCATATTCAACCCAAGCCAACTCAGGCATCTCTCTCAACTTATCTATCTTCTTCTTAGACTTCTCAACAAATGGCAGCCTCAAGTTATGAAAAGTTTGCGACCTATAACTGAGAACATACTACCCCATAGACTCAAGCATAACCTCCCATGTCCTTAAGTTGGTAACATTGAATGGTGTGCCACACTCATAGAAAAAAATCAACAACATGCATATCGACTATCTCCTTTTCTTCCTTGGTCATCCTTGATAATGTAGTTTGAAAAAGGCCCCTCTAGCATGCCTCTCACGAACAAATTCTTCAGGTGGCTTCCAAAGCATAGAACTAGTTTATTAGAGCTTTTTGGCTGAGGCTCTGACTCTTTGTTATGCAGCAAAAGCAATAGCTTCCTTTTAAGTGTTGTCCCAGAACTTGGTTGGTTAGGGGAGACTTTTCCTAATTGTGCAGTTCGAGCTTCTGCTTTTGGTTCCTCCTCTTCATCAGCACCATTAGAATCACTTCCTTTGTCTTTGGCTTCTTCTTCGTCATCAAGCTCGATGGGTTTGTTCCTCACATTCTTCTTCATATATTCTTGCATCTCCTTCATGATAGCTATGGTTGTATTATTGCTTCTCTCTACTTCTCCAAACCCCCATGCAAGGTGTTGCTTCATTCTCCTCACTCAGGAATGCATGATCTTGACATTGAGAATACATTGGACGTCATGCTTCTTACTCAAGTTTGGCCAAAAGTAGAATTGCTATGCTGGGTCTTTGGACGAAATCGCCTTCTGCTTAGGATCCTTTGATGGATCATACTGCAACCTACTCTCGGTCAGCCATGATGTCTATGCAAATCAAGAATGAAAGGAATCAATGGACATATTGATTATTGAACAATGGTACTTGCTGCTACTACTAGTTTACTTCTAGTTCTAGTCTTCTACTCATCTACTTCAACAGAATAGAGTAGCTGCTACATCCACATCCACATCTGCTACTCTACTACTACAACCACTAAAAATTTGCTACTGCTACTATACTACTACTAGCTAATACTACTACTCTGGTAGTACTAGCAGTATTTAGTACATTACTACTTGTTGGCCGCTGTGGCTACTACTAGATCAAAATAGGCATTCACAAAATAGGCATAAAAGCAGGGAGAAGGGAGCTCTGGAGAAAAAGGGTCCAAGGAGAAATAGATGGAGGAGGGAGACAAACGTAGAGGCCAAGGTGATGCTTGCCGAAGGCAGCTTGAGCCAGGGGCTAAGGTGACAGGTGGCAAGGGCGAAGGCAAGAACCAGTGGCAAAGGCTTGCTAGTTCCTATGGATTGGGTGCCAAGACTAGCTTTATACTCTCTTCAACCTAACTCTGGACCACCCAAACCCACGCACCAAGTCGCAAAACTTTCTCGCGCTTTTCACAAGTCACCTGACTTGTCTCTCCAAGTCAATGACTTGTTGATCCAAGTCAACCAATTGACAACAAGTCATGGATGCAATATGACAAAGTTCACTAGAGATGAGGTGGTGCGGAGGTTTGCTAACCGGCATTGTGGGAGACGCCTTTCATTCCCGACGAACCAAAGGATGAATGGCTCAGATTCTTGCGGGAATGAACGCAAGTGGCGAGCTAGAGGAAAAGGACGTGGAAGGATGGCTTAAGTACCACAAGGAAAGGTGCGAGTTGGTGGTGAGAGGATTAGAGCGTGGTGGGATTTTGCGAGCGCTCTCTCACTCTCTGCTTGTTCGGACAATAGCTGACAAAACAACGTCAAGAGGCACTACGGTGATGGGACGGGGTGAGGTGGAGTCGACAGTTGCGCCAGGCGTTCAAAATCATCAGCGGGCATGGGTGACGGTGTTGGCTACATGCGACGAACAACGAATAGGCGTGAACGGCGAGCCCTGGGCTGTGAAGTGGAGACAGAGGCGATAGCTTGGGTTCTAGCCCCAGCGCATAGTGAGAGAAGGGAAAGGGCAACATCGCGTAGTGCTCTCTCCTCGCGTGCGCGAACACGGTGGCAGAAGGCGGTGGTGTGAGGTGGTAGAATGCTCCTGATGTGAAGGCCCTACGCGTCAGTGAGGGAGGTGGGTGGGGGTGGCACGGAGATTGGGCAAAGTGTGGCCGAAATAGCGTCGGGCACGGGAAAATGAAAATTGATTTTCATTTTTTCAAAAGGCTAAGATGTTTAAGGAATTTTTAAACATAGTAAATGGACTTCCAAAATTTTGAATGTTTTTGGGGAGGCTCCTAATACTATCTAGTTTTTACTAAAAATTAGTTTCAATTTTTTTAGCTTTTAATTTTTCTGAAAAATTCAAACAATATTGTTTTTAATAAGGAAATATTTTAATTAGGTAGCCAAAAATGTAGAAAACTCATAAATGCAATTATTATTACTTAAGCATGATTTAACAGAAATTACAATTTTTGGGACCCTTACAAGAAGGGAGAAGTCATGGGGAGGCTGCGGGTTGACGACTAAGGAGATGGTGGGACCGTAGGACATGTGAGGGGGAGGAGGCGACGGCTGGTAGGAGGTGGAAGGGGAGGGACGGCGGTTGAGGAGCGGTAGGGAAGGTGACGGCGGTGGCGAGAGGCAAGTAGGGATAGGAGAGGTTGGAGGGGTAAGGAATGCCGGCAAGGGTAGGTTTTTGAAGGGGTTGGCATTGGGTTGGGCTTGTAGTGGCCTTTTGTTTTTGTGGTTTTGGGCTATTAAGTATCATGGAATTTTGGGAAGTATAGATGGAGTAGCGCGATTAATTTTATTTATTTTGGAAATTAAATTATGCCGATACATTATCACACCATATCGGTATCCAATACATATTGCGATACGCGTACTACACCTCTGTAGAGTATCAGGCCATTGGAGGCTTGGATAGGGAAATATGTAATATATTACATATGCATGAAAATGAAGCGAACTCGCCCTCAAATCAGTCCCATAGGATGAATAACCCTAACTCTCCCGCAAGAAGGCAAAATGAGAAGAATCCAAAGGTTTGGTGAAAATATCAGCAACTTGGAGTTCAGATTATTAATTGTTGGACTATATCCCTCTTCTCCACATGGTCTCTAAGTGATACCTGATGTCTCTATGTTTGGTCCTAGAATGTGGCATTGGGTTCTTAGCTATGTTAACGGCACTAGTATTATCACAAAAGAGTGAAACACTATCTAAATCTAACAAAGATCTAAAGAATCTGAGAGTAACTATTTGCGGCAGCTATATACTCAGCCTTAGCTATGAACTGTGTAAAAGAAGATTGTTTCCTAGAGCACTAAGAGACAAGAGATGTGCCTAAGAAATGACAAGTGCTAGAGGTATTCTTCCTATCTATCCTACAATCCTCAAAATCTACATCTGAGAGCACGAAGAGAAATGACATGTGCCTGAGGTATGCTTCCTATCTATCCTAAAACCCCCAAAATTTACATCTCAGAAAGCACGAAGAGAGAGGTTGGAAGAAGATAACCAAAGTCCAAACTCCAGGACAGACTGGAGGTACCTGGAGATGCGCTTCACTGCTTGGTGTTGACATGCACGAGGGGAAGCCTAAATTGAGCGCATAGACATACTAAGAAGTGTATACCTGGGCTCGATGTCGTGAGCTAAAGGAGGGAGACGATTATGCTATGGTACTCCTTTTGATAGATAGACTCACCATTCTCATCTGGATCCAAGCTCAACGTAGAAGCCATTGGGGTGGAGATTGGCTCTCTACTCCCTATGTCGAAGCATCGAAGTAGGCCCTTGGTGTACTTCGCTTAATTCACAAACGTACCTTGCTTTGTCTATTTGATTTGGAATCCAAGGAAGTAAGTCAACTACCCAATCGTGCTCATCTCGAATTCCCTGCTCATAGTATCTGAAAACTTGAAAACTAAAACATGACATGAGCCACTAAAACTGATGTCATCCACATAGAATTAAACCAAGAGGAGATCATTACCATGTCTAACGGTGAACAATGTCTTGTCTACTTTGCATATTTGAAAATCATTTTTCAATAGAAATAACTTAAACCTATCATACCAAGTACAAGACTTTGGACAGTTTGTAGACATGATTTCAGAACTTTGGACTCTCAAACTTAGGAGATTGCTTGACATAGACTTATTCTATGAAACCATTAAGAAAGTTACTCTTCAACATCCATCTAATATAGTCTAAAGCCCTTAGAGGCTACAAATTCTGAGAGAATCATAATGGCTTCTAATATACCAACATGTGCAAAGGTCTCTTCAAAATCTAAGCCCTCTACCTAGGTGAAGCCCTAAGCTACAAGTCTATCCTTATTCTTAACAGTTACTGCATCCCCACTATGTTTGTTCTTGAAAACCCATTTGGTTTCTATGGCATTATGACCATGGGGAGACTAAACTAAGATCCATACTTTGTTTCTCTCAGAGTTCTCTTAACTCATGCATGGCATTGATCCAAGACTCATCACTAAGTACATGGGTGACATCACGGGGCTCAAAAGAAGCAATGCATGCAAAATAAGCACGTAAGTCAGGAGAGATCAACCTAGAGTGAGTAACATGCCCATGTAGACCTCATCTTTAGCTAGCTAAAGAGGAAGTAGAGCTTATCTTCTTCATCTCACTCCTCAAGGAAGATGCTCTCTGAATCTCTCTGAACCTATGTTCCTGCAGTGTCTGGTCTAGTCTCTGGACTAGCCTCCTCAAAAGTATATCATAGGTCTCCACAATGTTAGTCTCAAGATTAAGCACATGCTGGCCTCGAGAATGTGTAGGATAACCTAGAAAGATCCCATCTGAAGACCTACACTCAAACTTATCAAGGTTGCTATATTTAAGAATAAAGCACTTGCAACCAAAGACTCTAAAGTGAGACACTATCTCAACTCTAGGAAGTCTTGCAAAATAAGACTCTCAAGAATACCCTATTATACACATAACAAGTTGTGAAAATAGCCTCGGCCCAATACCTCCTAGGAGTGGCGTGCTTATCTAACAAAGTCGTAGCCATCTCAACTAAGGTCTTGTTCTTCCTCTCAACTGCACCATTTTGCTGAGGCTGAGGAACTCTAGGAGAAGAGAACTGATGCTCTAGACCATACTTAGTACAAAAGGAAGAGAAGGATGAGTTCTTGAATTCAGCCCTATTGTCATTCCTAATGACCCTAAGGACTCCTGGAAGATCAACTAACAATCTTAGGACTAACTCTCTAAAATGGTTAAATGCCTCATCCTTAGATGCTTGGAAGTAAACCCATGAGTATATGGAATAATCATCAATGACTAGTACATACCATTTTCCTCCTACTAACTAAACTCTAGAAGGACCTACAGTATCCATGTGCAAGAGTTGTCCCAGGCCATCTGTCATAACCATGGTAAGAGGTGGATGTGAGGCAGCAACCTTCTTGCAATGCCTACAGGGAGGTCGAAACAAATCCTTCCCACCTTTGATCTTAGGTAATCCCCTAATCAGATCCATGCTACTGACCTGTGTAAAGTGATTAAAACCAATGTGACCAAGCCTACTGTGTCAAAAAACAAGATCTCTAGATTCTAAAGTAACAAGACACTAAAAAGTCTCTAAAGACAAGAAATCCCAAAGACTATTCCCAGGTGATCTAAAACTCTACAAGCACCCCTCCTAAAGCTCACCTCGAGACTGTCATCAATTAATTGCGAGACCACAAGCAAATTGTACTTGAGCTTGCTTACCAGGGCTACATCCTTGAGTATGAAGTTGTCGTTGACATGAAGTGTGCCCTTGGCCATCATAGTCTTGGCAAAAGCGTCCCCGAACATGATCAACTCACTGTCGGATGCTCGAGTGAGGGAGGAGAACCATCTTGAATTTTTAGTCATGTGTCGAGAACATTCGAGTCTACTAGCCACAAGTTTGCTTTGGATGATACTAGCCCTTCAACTACCTATCCTAGCATTTGCCCACCTTCTCCCTAGCTTGAGCTTAGATGTGCCACTTGACTTTCTTACCAGTACCAGCTTTATTATTCGCCTACGGCTTTAGTCTCTTCTTCACTTAATCCAATCTACCCTTGCATTCTACTTGGTATGACATTTGTTTAGAGGATATGCTCCTGTTCCTTTACTCCCCTTACATACGTGTCCTTCTAACTTTCTGTCTCATTGATTTTCTCTCCCTTGTGCCCTGTTGATCATTACCTTGTTTAGGCAATTCCTTGTTCCTTGTTCAAAATGGCTATTGTGTAAAACCCTAGGGCTCTATGCACACATAGCAACTCATTTTGATTTGTATCCTCACCTCTCCCAAAGGATTAACCCAAAGTTACTACTCTCGTCCTCAACAGATGATATTGTAGGATTTTGCACAACAACCAAGGGATGTATATAAAAGACCATATTACACTTTCATTTGGTCACTTTTACTCTTGGATGGTGTGTTGCTCTAAACTATAGTAGTAAATTACTTTGGAAATAGCCTTGCACAATGAATGGGAGGGGTATATAAAGGAAAAAATGGTACAAAGTTAACACAAAATCATAGAATGACATGGGAACAAAATTTGAATGATGGAATGACATGTATTTGCGAACAGAGAGTGTATTTTGGTGGGTAGATTTCACAAAATGACACTATCATTTGCAAAATTGTCACAATACCACACTTTTAACCAATAGTTTCAAGGAACCACACTTCCTCTTGCGTAATCTTATCCAATTTGCTTGACAGGTTGGGCCCACTTGCTAGTGTCACAAGACTATCCTGTTTCTATTTGTCGACATGGGGGTAGTTGCCACACTAGATAAAAGTTGACACGTTGGTTTCTAGTTTTAGCTAGGAATAAGTCCATTCCTGAGTCCAACAATCTACCCCTCACTCAAATATCGAGCATTTAACACCCTTCAACTATCAAAATTGGGTGAGTCACATGTAACACCCTTCAACTCTCAAAATTGGGCAAGTCACCCCCTCATCCAAAACCATGGTGGTTTTTGGCTGATTTTTGGTTATTTGGCATTCTAATAAGCTTGGATACACTGACATGACTTACAAATCAGCCCAACATGATTAAGTCAGCAAAGTATTCTCACTCACTTATTTTCCATAAACATCATGTACCATGTGATTACTTTCCATTAAGAAGTATGTATAGCTGACTAGGAAGTGATTCAACATTGATGTGGTTGTCTACATAGCAAAAACTAGTGATGTGGCCACCAATGTGGTGAAAACCACCGATGAAAATAGCCTAGAGGTGGAAAGTGAACGGCTTTAAGAGTTGGAGGGTGTCAAACACTCGGTTTTGTAGTTAGGGGGATCGATTTTTGGACTGGGGCGATAGTTAAGGGGGTCAAACGAGCTTATTCCTTTTAGCTATCATTTCATGCATTTTTCTTAGTTCTATCTAATTTGAACATAAATAGTGCTCTCATTTTTTGTTCAGCAGCATTGCAATTATTTGAATTGCCTTTTCTTGTCATACTTAACTTTGTTGATATACATTACTTCTATTTACCACAATCGAAAGTTAGGTTTCATTCGCTTGAATAAAAAAGTTTTCACTGATGAAGATTTAGGACCGATACTGGCAGTCAGACGTGGGTGAAGGGTGGTCGACCACAAGGGCAAGGGCGGCCTAACCGTTTTGGCCAGTTTGACTGTAGGTCCAGGGCCAGTCTGACCAATACCATGTTCCTAGGTCTAAAAACCTCTCGGGGCAAAACTTAAATCTAAAGAACTTGCTCAAATCTCATCCAAACACTTTCGAATTATGCATGAGATTTGTTCAAGATAATAGGAACCTAAAGCAATGGAGAATCACAAGGTTCTTGGGCTCAAATTCAATAAATTGAAGAGAATCAAATCTAGGCCATTAGAAAACCAAAAACCCTAGAGCCCAAATTACTTCTTGCTCATGAGGATCTAAGGCCTAAGGTCTTCTAGATCTATGCTCACATATCCTAGCAAGGTAATTTAAGCAAGAATTCGAGCTAGAGCTCCCACGACCATGAAATCATAAATCTTCCTTAAGAATGTTAGATATGTATTACATAACTGTGTATTTACTCTGTTGTTTGATGGGTTTCCTGCATATATGCCCTACCTGTACATGTATATTATATGGGCCTATTGGCCTCATAATGAATATAAGCATTATTGCAACATGGTATCAGAGCATAAGGTTTCGTCATACCTAGGGTTTCGTCATACCTAGGATTTTACCTGGCTCATTTTTCCACCGCCGCTCATTGCCGTTCTTCATTAGGGTCACGGTCGGTGAGATCGGGCCGCCTCCGTCCCGATCTTGCCTGAGTCCGTCGCTGCCGGCGTCGCGCGAGACCGTTGCCGCCGCTGTCGGTGAAGATCGGGACGCCACCGTCGCTGTCGGTGAAGATCGGGATGACGCATCCAGATCCCGCCCGAGATCGCCATCGCCGAACGCCACTCCGCCCCTGCCTGAGGCCGTCGCCGCCCTTGTCGGTGAGCTCGGACGCCGCCGTCCAGATCCTGCCCAAGACCGCCGTCGCTGATCCCACGTCCGAGGCCGTCTCTCCACCGTCGGCGTCGCAGGCCGCCGCTCTGCCCCCGCCGGAGGCTGTCGCCGTCGGCGTCACAAGGTACTGCCCGACTTGCAACTCGCCTCTCTGTTTTGGTGCAGTCGATCGGCCTGGTACGGTCGGTCGGTTTATAAAACCGACCGAATTGAATTAAAAAAAAGCAAAAAAAAAGAGAAAGAAAACAAAAAATTGTCTTCTTTTGCAGGCACCGTTTCTGTTCCTCGTTGCCCAGTGATCTTTGATGGTCTCAATTATCGGGACTGGTTTCAGCACATGCGCATTCACATGCGTGGTCAGCGCCTTTGGGACTTTCTTACTGGCGAGTTGCCTTGCCCGTCTCGTCCTACTCCACCTATTGAGCCTGTCATCCCGAGGGATGCTTCCGAAGATGCTCGTACAAAGGCGTCTGAGGCTTTTGAGGATGCCATGGAGACTTTTCAGACTCAGTATACTGCTTACAAGACATGGATTGATGAGGATGCTCGTGCCTCTGCTATTTTGGTTGCTAGCATGGAGGTGCATCTCACTGGTGATGTTGTTGGATTGGCTTCCGCACATGCGATGTGGACGCATCTATGCAGCCGCTACGAGCCATCTGGTGATTCCTTATACCTTGCTGTTGTGCGACAGGAGCAGTCGCTGCAGCAGGGAGATGCCACTGTGGATGAGTTCTATGCTCAGTTGTCTGCGATATGGCGTCAGATCGACTCTTTGGGGCCAGATGTTTGCTGCACCTGTCAGTGTTGTCAGCGTTAGCAGTCTCACATGGAGCTTCGCCGCATCTACGATTTTTCGACACGTCTCCGGTCTGAGTTTGAGCAAACTCGTGCTTAGTTGCTGGCTCATCATCCTCGCGTGACTTTGTTGGAGGCCCTTGCAGTTGTTCGTTCTGCGGAGATTCGACTTCGTAGAGCGGGTCTGCTATCATCATCATCATCATCATCACTTCGGTTTTGGTGGCTTCTCCGGCTTCTACACCCGCTGTGCCTTTGGTTACTCCTTCCTCAGCTGTGCCTCCATCAGTGACAGTTGTTGTTGGTAAGGGCCTTCACTGCACCTATTGCAACAAGGATCGACATGTGGAACAGTTTTGCTACAAGAAGAAGAAGGATCTTCGTCGTGGTGCTCGTCCTCCGAGGGGCACTAGAGGTTCCTCCTCTCAGCAAAGTTCTGGTACTCCTGACACTCAGCAGCTTCTCACATTGCTAGGTCGCATGGTTGCTTCTGCATCGTCTGGTTCTGCTGCTCAATCTTCCAGTGAGAGACCACCTTCTACTTCTCCTTCCTCAGGTACATCACCTTGGATTCTTGATTCCGGTGCTTCTTTTCATATGACATCTGATTCCACCTGTGTTACTTCCATTAGTTCTTTAGCTGCTCCTATCACTGTCCACACAGTAGATGGTACCTCTCTTTCTGTCACAGGACGAGGCACTCTTTCAAATTCCTCTTTTCATGTTCCTGCTGTTTCTCATGTTCCAAAACTAACCATGCATCTCATATCTGATGGCCAGCTCACTAATCATTGTTGTCGTGTTATTTTCGATTTTGATACTTGTTGTGTTCAGGATCGTCGCACGGGGACTCTGGTTGGTACTAGCCCTCGCCGCCGTGACTCCCAACGGCTCTGGGAGCTTGACTGGCTTCGCCTTCCTTCCGCTGCCCCAGTCAGTCCTCTCGCCTCCATCACTGCCTCTGCAGCTGCTGCAGCCTCCACCGCATCGTTTGCTTAGTGGCATCATCGCTTGGGACATCTTTGTGGTTCCCGTATGTTTTCTTTACTTCGTCGAGGTCTTTTAGGGTCTGTGTCTGGTGATGCTTCTCTAACTTGTCAGGGTTCTAAGCTTGGCAAACAGTTTCAACTCCCTTATCCTTCTAGTGAGTCAGTATCTCAGCGTCCTTTTGATCTTGTTCATTCTGATGTTTGGGGACCAGCTCCTTTTGTTTCGAAAGGAGGTCATCGATATTATATCATTTTTATTGATGATTTTTCTCGACATACATGGATATACTTTATGTCATCTCGTAGTGAGGTTTTATCTATCTACAAGACTTTTGCCAGCATGGTTCGCACTCAGTTTGACTCTCCTATTCGTGTTTTTCACGCTGATTCCACTGGAGAGTACTTGTCGGGAGCACTTCGTGGTTTTCTTGCTGAGCAGGGCACTCTTTCTCAGTTTTCTTGTCCAGGTGCTCATGCTCAGAATGGTGTGGCTGAACGCAAACATCATCATCTTCTTGAGACAGCTCATGCTCTCATGATTGCTTCTGCTATTCCACCACATTTCTGGGCTGAGGCTGTTTCTACTGCCACTTTCTTGATCAACATTCAGCCCTCCTCTGCTCTTCAGGGTGGGATCCCAGTTGAGCGTCTCTGTGGCCAGACTCCTGATTATTCCAGTCTTCGCCTTTTTGGGTGTGTGTGCTATGTCCTTCTTGCACCTCGTGAACGCACCAAACTGACCGCCCGGTTAGTTGAGTGCATTTTTCTGGGCTACAGTGCTGAGCACAAGTGATATCGTTGTTGGGATCCTGTTGGCCGACGGATGCGGATTTCTCGGGATGTTACTTTTGATGAGTCTCGTCCTTTCTATCCTCGTCCTTCTCCTTCCTCCACTTCAGCATCTGTTGTCGAGCCGCTTTTATTTCTGACTTTTCCTTCCAGTCCTATAGTCACTACTCCACCACAGCCTTTGGTCTCTCCGGTGCCTCCTTCTCAGTCAGCACCTTCCTCACCGCTGGCATCCTCTCCTGAGGTTGCTCCTGATCTTGTTCCTTCTTATCCTCTCTACTATACTCGTCGCCCGCGAGTTGAGGATCCTTCTGATATGCCCTCTCCTTCTGACGAGTCATCCCCTTTGGCCCCTCCTCATTATACTCTTCGCGATCGCCAGTCTATTCGGCCTCCTGAGCGTTTTGGTTTTGCTGCTGCTACTCTTGCCGAACCGACTTCTTATCATGATGCTGTTGTTCATCAGGAGTGGCAGCATGCGATGGCGGAGGAGATCGCTGCCCTTGAACGTACTGGCACATGGGATCTTGTTCCTCTTCCTGCGCATGTTACTTCTATCATGTGCAAGTGGGTCTATAAGGTTAAGACTCACTCTGATGGTTCTCTTGAGCGTTACAAGGCTCGTCTTGTAGCGCGTGGTTTTCAGCAGGAGCATGGCCGTGACTATGATGAGACTTTTGCTCCTGTCACTCATATGACCATCGTTCGCACTCTCCTTGCTATGGCCTCTGTTCGACAGTGGTCTATCTCTCAGTTGGACGTCAAGAATGCCTTTCTCAATGGCGAGTTGCGTGAGGAGGTCTACATGCAGCCACCCCCTGGGTATTCTGTTACTGAGGGTATGGTTTGTCGTCTTCGCTGATCTCTCTATGGCCTCAAGCAAGCTCCTCGTGCCTGGTTTGATCGTTTCTCCTCTGTTGTCACTGCAGTTGGTTTTTCGGCGAGTGCTCGTGATCCTGCTCTTTTTATCCATACTTCATCTCGTGGTCAGACGCTTCTCCTTTTGTATGTTGATGATATGATTATTACTGGAGATGATTCTCAGTATATCACTTTTGTCAAGGAGCGTCTTCATGAGCAGTTTCTTATGTCTGATCTGGGTCCTCTTCACTACTTTCTTAGGATTGAGGTTATTTCTACTCCTGAGGGTTTCTATCTGTCCCAAGAAAAGTATATCGAGGATCTTCTTGCTCGTGCCTCTCTTACTGATCAATGGACAGCTGAGACTCCCATGGAGTTCAATGTTCATCTTCATCCCACTGATGGTGAGTTTCTTGCTAATTCTACTTGCTATCATCATCTTGTTGGGAGCCTTGTTTATCTTGGTGTCACTCGTCCCGACATTTCATACCCTGTGCATATCTTGAGTCAGTTTGTTTCTGCTCCCACTCAGCTCCACTATAGTCATCTTCTTCGTGTTCTACGATACTTTCGTGGAACTACCTCTCGTCGTCTCTTTTTCCCTCGCTCCAGCTCTTTACAGCTCCAGGCATTTTCTGATGCCACCTGGGCTAGTGATCCCTCTGATCGTCGGTCTCTCTCTGCTTATTGTGTTTTTCTTGGTGGTTCTCTCATTGCTTGGAAGACTAAGAAGCAGACAGCAGTTTCTTGTTCGAGTGCTGAGGCTGAGTTGCAAGCTATGGCTTTGTTGACTGCGGAGGTTACTTGGCTACGGTGGTTACTTGAGGACTTTGGTGTTTCCGTTTCTGCACCGACTCCTCTTTTGTCTGACAGTACCGATGCTATTAGCATTGCTAGAGATCCAGTGAAGCATGAGCTTACAAAGCATATTGGTGTTGATGCTTCCTACATGCGGACACAGGTGCAGGATCAGGTTGTTGCTCTTCAGCATGTGCCTTCTGAGCTTCAGTTGGCAGACTTTTTCACAAAGGCACAAACCAGAGCCCAGCACAGCTTTCATCTCTCCAAACTTCATGTTGTTGATCCACCATAAGTTTGAGGGGGGGTGTTAGATATGTATTACATAGCTGTGTATTTACTCTATTGTTGGAGGGGTTTCCTGCATATATGCCCTACCTGTACATGTATATATATGGGCCTATCGGCCTCATAATGAATACAAGCATTATTCCAACAAAGAACACTCACGTATTGGGCATAATGTTGATTCTTGCTATGGAGGTGATCTAGATGGGCAATAATTGATCAATTAGGATCTTCTAGTGCTACTTACTCATCGTGGATCACAACAAGACCAAGAGAAAGCTCGTGGGAGAAGAAATCACATCAAGAACACAAGATACATGCAAAGTTCAAGACAAGAACAACTAGCAATTTGAGAGGCAAGGTTTTATCTTCATTACCACATAGAGAGGAAGGATTACAATAGTATAGACATTACAATGTGCTCCCAAAGCACCATTTCCAATTCTCTCTATCAATCCATGGAAGGAGGCAAGGTGGAAGGGCAAAAATCTCAACCTTAGAATCCTTGGATCTAACACCTCTCCTCCCCTTTAATAACCAACAATAAACCCTAATGGGTCCAACCCATTAAGACATCCAAAGAAACTCGTTTACCCCACTAATGTGGGTTTGACACACGCACACTTGTCAAAGCATTTATAAGACTTAACCCACTGAACCATTAGCGTTGACCTAAACCACTTCTCCTTTGCACCTCCTCGCGCCACGGTTTTGATCAAGGCACCAATATGGTATTTTGTCAACTACCAAAATACGTTTGATGAAGCTTCTAAGCAACTTCCCTTGATATCAAAGCATCTTTGCACACTTTGACATGTAGCCCGTAGTACCCAATGACTAGCTGTCACATCTTGACACATTCATCTTCCTCGAACCATCTCTACATGCATCGGTCTCATCACTTGGTGCATAACATGCACCAACTCGTCTATTTACAATCCTTGTTGGCTCTGTGCTTTCTACTTGAGCCACGTAGCCTCACTGGACTTACATAACCGCACGGACCTTAGTTCCCCTGCCTAGTCCTAGTCACTTGTCGTCAATCGCTAACATTCTCCAAGCCACCTGCACATCCAAAGATCGAGCAACCTCTCGAGCACAAGTTCCATGCACTTTACTCACATTAGTCAAAACAATGCATCATGCAACTCAACACAGCCAACCAATAGCACCCATGTCGTTCACCTACTCAAACCACTCAAAAACATATCTCACTATTCTCTGACCCACAGCCACCAGTCTAATCGCCATTACCATGCCAATCTAACCGCCATAACCATGCCGGTTTGATAGCCATCATTTGGCTGGTCTGACCACTTAAGAAAAAACACACACACTAGAATTTCAGGAAAACTTTATTTAGTTTCAACTTCAATTTCCATTTCCAGTGGCACCAAGTGCAAACACATCCTCAAACAAGCCAACACAAGTGTTTGGTGCGGAATTGCCAGAAGACCATATGGCCGGTCTAACTGCATGCCCCATGCCCATCAGACCACAAGTCATCAGCTGGTCAGACCGCCTTCCCCATGGTGGTTAGACCACCAGGCACAAAACTTGATGAACAGGTCAAGGCAAGTATGACCCCCCATCCTAGGTCTAGTGAGACCGCTTGAAACCTAACAACAACTCTGAACTTTTGGATTTTCCAAAATTTTCACAAAATTCAATTTCAACTCAACCAAAGTACCAATTGTTCATCATAAATATATTCTAGACCTTCTACATGGTCTCTCAATCTCTCCTTTGATGAACACATTGGCAACTACTCTAAAATTACAAATTTGAGTTAATTTAAGAAATTAGAAGAGAATTTTGCAAAAGGATGACTCAACTTGGTTTAAGAAGTGAATCAAAGTCAAAAATGACCAAGTGAGCTATAATATGGAGTGAATAAACTAGAAAGAGCAAGTTTTCAACATAAGTCATCCAAAGCCATTTAAACTTGGGAAATTCTCACTCTTAAGTCCACGTGATAGAGCAATTGTTCATTTTGACCATGGTCATGGTGAAAAGAAGCTAAATAAATCAAAATTTGGCAATAAAGCTCAAAAAATCCAAAACCCCCTCATTTTCTCCCCCTTAGTCCACTTCATGCATTTTTAGTTGGATTGGGGGCTTTGAAAATCACCCAAGTCAATTAAAAGGTATTTCACCGAGCCATGCGAATTAGCTTGCAGAATCATGTAAGAACATATATAGCGAAGCAAGTCAAGACAAGCTAGAAGTGATTACAAGGATTAAAAACATGCCAGGTTGTCTTAAAAGCACAAGTGTAGCTAGAGGGATCCTAATCAAGTAATGACAAGGCAAAGTACAAATGAGCTAGGATTCTAAGATAGGGAAAAAAGATGCTAAATATCTCTAAAGTGACTCACTTAAGCTAAGAGCCTTTTGACTATTGCCATTGACTAGATAAATGAGTTATCTTGGTAGAGCAAGTTCAAGACTAAGAGTATCTACAACTAGCCCCAAGCTCCAGTCCAAGTTTTAACTCACATTTATATGGTTTATCTCAGTAAAGCAAGTCTTAGACTAGGAGTCATCCACAACTGTTTCCTAAGTTTCAACCAATTTGAATTAATTTCATTCAATCAATTTGATTGATCTCAAGCCATTGTCAACCATATCAAGCAAAGAGCTTAAGAAAATGGCCTTGGTCGTACATAACTCCCCCTGAGTTCATACCAAGTGCAATGGCAAGCAGTCTCGTGTAAAAGGAATGCTGAGATGCAACTATAAGCACAATTGGGACCATATAATGTAATGAAATGGAAAGATCTACTAAATACTCTACAATGGAAGTAAAAAGCTCAAATAAGCAATTTGTTATGGCTCAGACTCAAAACTCAAATAAGCAATTTGTTATAGCAGGAATAAGAAAATGATCACTAAAACTATACTATTCAAAAGATCTAGCCTAGACAACTTCAGTTCAAGTTGCACAATTTTAAATGAACTAGTCATGGCACAAGCTAAACTACACGTGTAAGCACGTGATAAAGAAAGCTTAGTAAAGCATGCATGACTAGATATAGAGAACGAGCATGGATCTAAGTTACCCTGATACGTGATACGGGTATGACAATATATATACTTGATCGTATCGCAATATGATATTTTTCCAAAAACAAGGATACATCGATACACAAGTATATATGTATTTAAAAATAAAAAAATTGTAGAGAGGCTACGAGCGGCGAGAAACTAAGGCTACCTTGATGAATGCTATATGTTCCTTGCCTCCATCATTTGCTAGCATTGTTGCAGTTTGGTCACAATCTCGTAGATGCACTTGGCCACTCACTCATTGTATCTCAGTCCATGCAAATGCATCGTATAGACAATATGAGGCATATTAGTATATCGCTAGTAATAAACATGCAATTTTTATTAGAAATTCAAAGTAGAGAAAGATGACTTACCCAACAAAATCTAACCTCATATCACTTGAATCCTCGATCAATAACCTTGAACACAATAAATCTTACTAAAAAGCATTAGTGAATAGTAAAATAATAGATCGTAGAGAATTAGGTATAGATATTTCAGCATAACATAGGATGATAGGAATAGTTTACAAGGCACTAAGCCAAATTTAATTGTTCCAAGGATCCATCATAGGAAATAGGAATGAATTAAACTAATACTAATTATCTTCATGATGTGATTGCTCCACCTTGGAAGGTCATTGCCCTTCCTCGTCTCCACATATGAACCCCTCAAAGGTTGGCATCGAGTTTCTTGATCAAGTTATGCTCATCAAGTGTGAGATCAGCAGCTTTGGGGTCCTTCAAGAATGCCAACACCACCAAAGGCCACAATTTGAACTTAAAGCCATCTCCCAAACATCCCACATTCAAGCTCTTCATAAAATGTTGGCATCGAGTTTCTTGATAGGAGTTAAGTGTCTTGCATAAGTTATGCACAAACACTAAATCCTCAACATCGAGCGGGGTTAGGATCTCATTGAAAGGTGAGAGAGAGAATCGACCACACGACGATTGAACCTAGCCATGCTCGATAGCACATCGCTAATGTTAGCTCTATTGTTACTATGGTCTATCAAGGTGGCATATTCCATCTTGTGGTTTGGGGCCAGTTCATCTCTCTTGCTCACTAATATCAAACTAGATGGGCTGAACTATCGAGCATGAGTTTCTCAATCAAGACTACTCTGAGGGGTTGTGGTTTGGCTTCCCATTTGATGGAGGATTGTCCTAATATGAAGAAGGTTGATGCTGAGGAAATAAAGACTTGGCAAAAAGAAGATGAATTGTTATGACTGCTCTAGTTCTGAGTGTTGATGTTTCTCTTAGGATGAGTCTTGTGTATCATACTTTACCCAAGCAAATGTGGTCGTACTTCGAGAAGAGATATGTTCAGTCCAGTGGTGTTCTTTGCTTCACATTGCTCAAGAACCTTCATAATATTCAGCAACATGACATGTCAGTAGAGGAGTATTGTTGTGCTTTCACTAACATCACTGGCCCTCTAGAGTCTATGACACCAAAGGCTGCTACTGCTTGTTAGTCTTGTGTTGCCAAAGAGGAATATGCTCAACAGACATTTTTATCAGTTTGTGATGGCTTGGATGAGAGTTTGAGCCTATTCGTACTTAGTTGCTCAACTGTCCCAACTCCACTGACTTTGACTAAGGCACTCTCCAGTCTAATTGCAGAGGAGACTCATCTTCGCTCACTTGTTCCTACCTCATGATGCTCACCACATGTTGTTCTGGGTCATTCACAACGGTCTTGATCCACCAGAGCTACATCCACGAGAGTGCTATTTTGTTCTCATTGCAAGAGGACCAGTCATCTTATTGACAAGTGCTTTAAGTTACATCCAGATTAGCTTATTAGTTATCGTGGTAGTAGAGCACCAATTGGAGCAGTCACTGCTACCACACTTCCTATGACTTCTGGATCAGTGTCTATTTTGATTTCAGTTGCACTACCTACCTCTAGTGCTACTCATTCTTGGGTTTTGGACTTGGGTGCCTCTTTTCATGTTACATCAGATAGCTCTCAGCTTGTTGCCTGTAGGCTCGAGACTGATGGTGCTTATGTTCACACCGCAGATGGTACACCTTGCATTATTACCCATCAGGGCATTCTCTCTACATCTCGCTTCTCTGTTCCTAATGTGTCTTTTGTTCCTTAGTTATCTATGAATCTTCTTTCTGTTGGTCAACTTACTGATATGAACTGTTTCATTGGATTTGATGATTCTTCTTGCTTCATTCAGGATTATCAGTGAAAAAGAGTGATTTGTTCTAAGACATTACTGTAGAGGCTCCCCTAGTCTCTATGTCTTAGACTGCTTTCATCTCCCTTCCATCAGTATGTCAAAGCCCTCAGTATCATCTGCTATGCCTTCATCTCATTCTCATGTTGGTTCTTCCTTCTGCAAGTGGCATCATAGACTTGGTCATTTGCGTGGAGCTTGCCTCACTACTGTAGTTCAGCATGGTTCCTTAGGTCGTGTCACTGTTGAGTCTTGTTTTCACTATACTGGTAATGAAACATCGTTCTCAGTTGGTCAGTCATTCACTAAAATGGTTTATACTCAATTTTCCTCTTCCATTCGTGTTTTACATTTTGACTTTGGAAGAGAGTATCTTTCCTTAGATTTTCATCAATTTCTTTCTAAGCATACTCTTCCTCAACTTTCCTGCCTTCGTGCTCATGCTTAGAATGGTGTTGCTGAGCAAAAGCATCGTCACATCATTGACATTGCTCGTACTCTTCTTATTTCATCCTTTGTTCCCTCTTATTTTTGGGGGGAGTAGTCTCTACGGCAGTCTATCTCATCAATCTTCACCATTCTTTCAAACTTCAGGGCAAGTGTCCTGGTGAGATCCAGTATGGAGGACCTCTTCGATATTATCATCTTCGTATTTTTTGTTACACCTACTATGTTCTTTTAGCACCTCGTGAGCGTACAAAGCTAAGCACTCAGTCAATTGAGTGTCTTTTTGGGTTATAGTCTTTAATATAAGTGTTATCATTGCTATAATCCTTCAACACATCATATTCATATCACTTGTAATTTGACATTTTATCATCATTCCACTTGTCCTAGTTCTTATTCCACATATTCAACCTTTTTGTGTCTACCTCCCATTCCTTCACTAGATTTGGTGTCTTCTATGCAGTCTTCAGATACATCTTCTCCACCAGTTTCACCTTCTACTATGTCTCCTCTACCAACTTCACTAGTTTCTTACACTCCCACTATGTCTCCTTTGCCAGCTCCCCCAGTTTTCTGACTTTTTCACTTTCCCTTTCACTATCGTCGCTTATAGAGGGATCCTTCTGATCCTCAGTCCTCCGCTCCTCCACTTGACCCTCCAGCCAGTACCACGTACTCTGATGATCGTTCTATTACATCACGATATGTCATACGTGATTGTTCTTCTATTCAGGCACCAAAGAGATGGGGTTTCCCTCCTGTAAGTTCAATATCTGTGTTAAGTACCTATCAGGAGGCAGCCAGTGTACTTGAGTGGCAGTGGCTATGATGGAGGAGCTTACAACACTAGAGCATATAGGTACTTCGGATCTTGTTCCACTACCATCTAGAGATGTTCCTATAAATTGCATGTAGGTGTACAAAGTAAACAATAAGTCAAATGGTTCACTGGAGCGATGCAAGGCTCATCTTGTTGCAAGAGATTTTTAGTAGGCTTATGGAGACTCGCTGTGATGAGACTTTTGCTCCAGTTGCTCATATGACTATAGTCTATACTCTTATTGTTGTTGCAACGGTATGCTCAAGGGCTATCTCTTAGATGGATGTCAAGAATGCCTTTCTTCATGGTGATCTACATGAGAAAGTCTATATGCAGCCACACCTTGGTGTTGAGGCTCCTACAAGCTATGTTTTGCCATCTTTAGCATGCTCTCTATGGTTTCAAGTTGGCTCCTCGTGCTTTGTTTGAGCATTTCAGTTTTGTAATTAGAGTTGTTTTTCTCCATGTGAGCACAATCTTGCCTTGTTTGTTAACACTTCTAAGCAGGGTCATACTTTGCTTCTATTGTATGTGGATGATATGCCGATCACAGGAGACATGTACACTGCGACATTTGTCAAGAAGAAATTGTGTGAACAGTGTATGATGTTTAATTTGGGACCACTGAGCTACTTCCTAGGGATTGAGGTTCATTTGGATGGTAATGGCCATTATCTCTCTCATCATCGATATGTTCAGAATTTTCTTGCTTGTTCTTGCTAGACTGATACTTGAACTACTAGCACACCTATGGAGCTTTACTTGTAGCTTCATCCTACTGATGGTGCACTGCTAATAGTTCCTTTTTGGTATCGTCAGCTTGTTGCAAGTCTTGTTTATCTCATAGTGACCAGGCCAAACATTGCTCATGTTGTACATGTACTCAGCCATTTTGTTAGTGTTCCCACCTCAATTCATTGTGGTCACCTTCTTTGTATGGTGAGATACTTGTGGACGACTATGTCTAGATGTCTATTTTATGCCTCACTACTCTAGTTCAGTAGGGTTCCTTAGGTTGTGTCACTGTTGAGTCTAGTTTTCACTCTACCGATTGTAAGCTGGGGAATCAGCTACAACTGCCGCATTCTAGTAGTACCTTTTAGCCTTGTCTGATACGGGTTTGCCTGATCTTCTCGACGTAGGATCAAGATACTCATGTGTAGCATCTCGAATCATAGTGATCCTCCGTTGCCAATGCAAGAATGAACACTCTTTAATTACAAGAACACATTCACTAGACTTCACGACCACCAAGTGAAGCCCTATCGCGCTCCCAATTCTCAGCAGAAAGGTTGAATGATCTTCATTAGTAATAACTCTCAATTTTCTCCATTGATGCCATCGGCCATCAAAAAGAAACAAGCAAAACAATCTGAGTCAATATATTATTCTGTTTCTAGTCGTCCCCCTTTTCATGAAGAAGGTACTGATATATATAGGTGCCCCCAACCTTTGCACATGCACGCATGGGCCCTAGGCCTGCTGAACTTGATTTGGCATGGTGGCCAAATTAACTTCTGCTAAACAACAACCGTTGGACTAAACAATGGTAACATCCATTCACATATAACCTAATTAAAGGTTCAAACTCAACTAGAAGAGTTACATGGCCTTCTCTATTGGTTTGGCCAAAAGTATAGCACATAGGCCGTAGAATTAATGCTGGGCTCGGAGGAGCTCCAGGCCACGTGCTCTCCATGTGCATGGCTACATGACCTGGGCATTGACAACTTGATCTTTGCCACCATTGGACAAACAACAGCATGGGCTAGCACCCTTTAGGCTTGGGATTGAATTAAGTCTTCCCTCCTTGGCTGGATCCTTGTTCTTCAAGTGGGCAGCAGCATGGCCTTTGCTCCTCTCGTCCTTGGTCTCGAAGTGTTCATGACCGTTAGACCTAAGAATGCATAAAAACTGGCATAAGGTAGTACAATGTTCTCATCAATAGAACGAAACAATTTAAGAAACAAATTCACCTATTGATTAATCTTTTTAATGCAGCTCAATAATTTTTTCCAATCAAACAATACTTTTAATGGAAAAGCATAAGACGTGTGTGTCCACATCATTGTCATCCTTTCGATTTGGTACATTCTGATGTTTGGGGTCCTCCTTGTGCTTCTAAGGGTGGTCACATTTGTTATGTTATATTTGTTGATGATCGCTCCTGATATACAAGGATCTACTTTGTGAAACATCGTTCTTCAGTTGGTTTCTATTTATCAGTCTTTCGCTAAGATGGTTCATACTCAATTTTCCTCTTCCATTCATGTTTTTCATTCTGACTCTAGAAGAGAGTATGTCTCATCAGCTTTTCATCAATTTCTTTTGAGTGTACTCTTCCTTAGCTCTCGTGTTCTGGTTCTCATGCTCAGAATGGTGCTGTTGAGCAAAAGCATCATCACATCATTGAGACTGCTCATACTCTTCTTATTTCATCCTTTGTTCTATCTCATTTTTTGGGGGCAGTCTCTAGGGTAGTCTATCTCATCAATTTTCAGCCTTCAAAACTTTAGGGCAAGGTCCTGGTGAGATCCTATATGGAGCACCTCCTTGATATGGTCATTTTCGTGTTTTTGGTTGCACCTGCTATGTTGTTTTGGCGCCTCATGAGCATATAAAGCTAAGCGCTCAGTTAGTTGTGTCTGTTTGGGTTATAATCTTTAATATAGGGGTTATCGTTTCTATGATCCTTTGGCACATCGTATTAGCATCTCTCGTAATGTGACATTTTTTGAGGATCGACCCTTCTTTTATCATCATTCCACTCGTCCAACATATTCCACAGATTCAACCTCTTTTTTGTGTCTACCTCCCATTCCTTCACTAGATTTGGTGATGAGGACATCCTTTCCATAGATACAATCGTGCCAACTCCACAACAAACTCAATAAACTGAAACTATGATACAAGGACCAATGACTCGAGCGCGAGCGCGTCAACTTAACCATCACGTGAATGTGTTCCTAAGTTTGCATACAAATGTTTCAAAGAATGGAATACTACTTAATTCTTGTGATGATTTAATTTTCCTTAGGAACCATAGGGAAGAACCACGCGAGCTCAAGTGTAGAAGTGGAACCGTCAAGCGCAATCCAAGTCCTATTTGCGAGTTCGACTCAGATTCGGCCTGCTTAACAGTGTCTACTTCAAACGGCCATAACTTTTGATCCAGAAGGCTTCTCGGGGCCCATGAGTACTCTTTGGAAAGCTCTTGGAGTCTAATTTCAGATGGATCTAGTCTCACCTCCAAACTCCATTCGAGCCGATCAGAAACTGCCAAATAAGTCACGTCACTTTTCCAGACCGAGTCAAAGTGGGACGAGGGCCTTGTAACTTAGGCTATTTGGGCTGGTACTGTTCACATGAATAGTAACCATGAATAGTACCGCACCCCTTTTCATTAGATAAGTGCGGTTTCCCCTTCCCTATTTAAGAAGGTCGCATCTCTTTAGTTTTCCTTAGGTTTTTCTTAAGAGATTATTCTGCTTAGCAGTTTCACCGCACGTTCGGTTGAGGAACCCCAACTTGTGAACTTCATCTTTATTCGCAATACAATTTCAGATTTCATCTTGAACTCTCTTGCTTGTGTTCTCGATTCGCTTGTAGGAGATAGCCTTCTTGGCGAGGTCAACAGCGTTCGGCACGGTTGATAACCAACAGAGCAGTGGTGTAGTGATTGCGAGGGGTTCGATCTAGTTTGGTCGGAGCCTTTTTGATCATCAACGTCATCTTCTCCATAATCAACTTATCAGTACCTTTCGGAAGATCGGGTCATCGTCACATTATTTGGCATTTTCTGTGCAGTCTTCATATGCATCTTCTCTAGTAGTTTCACCTTCTACTATGTCTCCACCAGCTCCACTAGTTTCTAACACTTCCACTTTGTCTCCTCTTCCAACTCTACCAATTTTTGACACTTCCACTTTTCCCTTTCACTATCGTTACCGATAGAGAGATCCTTCTGATCCTCAGTCCTCTACTCCTTCACTTGACCGTCCAGCCAGTACCACGTACTCTGACGATTGTTCTACTACATCACGGTCTATCCTACATTATCGTTCTTCTATTCAGATACCAGAGAGATGGGGTTTCCCTCCTGCAAGTGCAATATCTATGTCGAGTACCTATGCGGAAGCAACTGTGTACTTGAGTGGTAGCTGAATATGATTGAGGAGCATACAAGTTGTTGGTATCTTGTTCTACTACCATCTGGAGAAATTGCAAGTGGGTGTACAAAGAATAAGTTAGATGGTTCACTGGAGCGATACAAGGCTCATCTTGCTATAAGAGGTTTTCAACATGCTTGTGGAGACTCGCTGTGATGAGTGATGAGACTTTTACTCTAGTTGCTCATATGACTATAGTCTATACTCACATTGCTATTGTAGCGGTATGTTCATGGGCTATATCTTAGATGGATATCAAGAATGCCTTTCTTCAAGGTGATCTACATGAGGGTCTATGTGTAGCCACCCTAGGTGTTGAGGTCTTACAGGCTATGTTTGCCATCTTCGGCGTGCTCTATATGGTCACAAATAGGCTCCTTGTGCTTGGTTTGAGCATTTCAGTTATGAATTAGAGTTGCTGGTTTTCTCTGTGTGAGCTCTATCCTGCCATGTTTGTTAATGGTTTTCAGGGTCATACTTTGCTTTTGTTGTATGTGGATAATATGATGATCATAGGAGACATGGACTATGTGACATTTGTCAAGAAGAAATTGAGTGAACAACTTATGATGTATGATTTGGGACCACTCATCTACTTCTTAGGGATTGAGGTTCATTCGGATGGTGATGGCCATCATCTCTCTCATCATCGATATGTTTAGGATTTGCTTGCTCGCTCTGGCCTGATTGATACTTGCACTGCTACCACACCTTTGGAGCTTCACTTGCAGCTTCATCCTGCTGATGGTGCCCTAATGATAGATCCTTCCCACTATCGTCAGCTTGTTGGGAGTCCTATTTATCTCACGGTGACCAGGACAGACATTGCTCATGTTGTGTGTGCTCAGCCAGTTTGTCAGTGCTCCCACCTCAGTTCACTATGGTCACCTTTGTATGCTGAGATACCTGAGGAGGACTGTGTCCAGATGTCTATTTTGTATCAGTTCAAGTCAGCTCCATCTCCACGCTTACTTTGACTCCACTTAGGCGAGTGATCCTGTTGATCACCAATCTATCATTAGCTGCTCCATCTTTTTTGGTACTTCACTTATTGTCTGGAAGTCTGAGAAGTAGACTACGTTGTCATGCTTTTGTGCAGAGGCTAAACTTCGAGCTCTTGCCACCACCATCTCAGAGATTGTGTGGCATCGATGGCTTTTGGCTGATGTTGGTGTTCTTTGTGATGATCCTACACCTTTATTTTGTGATAACACAAGTGTCATTCAGATTGCTAGTGATCCGATCAAGCATGAGTTGAAAAAGCATATTGGTGTTGATCCATCGTTGACAAGGTTTCATTGTGAGTAGTGGACCATCAACCTCTAGTACGCGCCTTTAAAGCTTTAAGTTGTAGTCTTCTTCACTAAGACCTAGACTTGGGAACAACATCGACTTCATCTACTCAAACCTAGTGCCTCAGATCCTTCTTACCCTCCTCTAAGTGCCTCAGATCCTCCTGACCCACCTTGAGTTTGAGGAAGTGGGTGTTAAAGTCTTGTACATATTAGTGTCTAACACACACTCTCTCTCTTAGCCTATGAGGCCCAAGTAGCCCATGAGGTCCAACTAATTGTGTACATATATGACTTCTCATAAGGAATAAGATGCATAGTTGTGAATAGCAAAAATATCTCTCCTCTCTAAATTTAACATGGCCAAATAACAAAATTTGTTAAGAGTCACCACTCACCAAGTCTTGTATCACTAAGTCACCAGTTAGGCAGTGGTAGCAAGCAATTGAGTCAAGTTAGTGGATGCAAAAGGATGACTTAAGTACTACAAAGAAAGGTGTGAGATGGTGGTAAGAAAATGGTGTAAAGAGGCCTTGTGACGATGGGACTGGGCCAGCGATGTCGATAGTTGTGCCAGCCGTTCAAAACCATGGGTGGCTTGGCCGAAATGGTGGATAGGCATGGGAACAGAGTCGCTGCCCATAGCAGACAGTGAACAAGCGTGAGTGGCGAGTCCAGGGTGGCGAGGTAGAGACCGAGGCCTGTGGCATGGGTCATTTTCCTAGTGGTGGCAGAGCACTCTCTCACACAGACACAATGGCGGAAGGGGCTGGCATGAGGTGGAAGAAGGCACTGACGCACTGGGCTAGCACATCAGTGAGAAAGGGAGGCGGGGCGGGGGCGACATGGAGATGGGTTGTAGATGGGCTGGAATAGCATTGGGTGTGGGTGAGCGAATGTGGGCTGCTGCTGGATTCTGGCCAAAATGCGAGCAGGAAACAGAAAATTGATTTTGATTTTTTCCAAAAGGCTAGGAGGTTTGTCAAATATTTAAACATAGTAAATGGACTCCAAAATTTTTGGAGAGGCTCTTGATACTATCTAGTTTTTACTAAAATTAATTTCAAAATTTTCCAACTTTTAATTTTTCTCTAAAATTCAATCACTACTATTTTTATTAAGGAAATATTTTAATTATTTAGCCAAAACTATAGAAAAACTCATAAATGCAATTATTATTACTTAAGCACGATTCAACATAAATTACAACTTTTTTGGGCTCTTACAAGACCTAACCCATTTGGAAGAATCTCGACTCTGAGATTCGGATGGCCCAGAAAAGAGATACGTAAACTTGGCTCAAAGGCGATCTTCACGCTATCAAGTTTCTTCATGCAAGGTGTGATTGTTCCACTACACTTTGCTCATCTTGGTGGTCCTGCTTTGAGTGTGGCGCTCAGCTTCCTCCAAAATCCAAATAGAGTGATCCTGTTACGTGAGGTCTTGTTGTAGGTCGATCTTTTCCAATGGAGTTCGCTTGGTAGGAAGTCGTAAGCACTTCTTCAGTTGAGAAACATGAAAGACATCATGCACATCTGAAAGTTCAGGTGGTAGCTCCAATTGGTATGCCACTTCTCCTTTCCTCGAAAGTGAAAGCGGTGTGTGCCTCTGATCTGTGAGACTTTAAGATACACATAGTCATTTGTCTTGAAACTCAAATCTCTACGATGATGATCATCATATCTCTTCTGTCTTGATTGCGCTTCTTTCAATCGGGTCCTAATTAATTGGACTTGTTCCTTGGCTTCCTTGATCGATGCCGATCCAAATACTTGTCTTTCCCCAGTCTTGAGCCAGTTTAGAGGGGTCCTACACTTCCATACAAGGCTTTGAAAGGTGACATTTGTAGGCTTGCTTGATAACTATTGTTGTATGAGAACTCGATGTATAGCAAGCATTTATCCAATTTGGTCCATAGGATAGCATGCAAGATCTGAGCATATTGTCCAAAATCTGATTTACTCTCTTAGTTCGACCTTAGGTTTGTAGGAGGAATGCTGTACTAAAAGATAAATTAGTGCCCAAAGCGTTTTTGCAAACTTCTCCAAAAGTACAAGGTAAATTGAGTACCTTAATACGACATGATCCTTTTTGGCACTTCATGGAAACATACAATCCATGACATATATAGCTCGGCCAACTTGGCTCCCTTGTCAATAATATTTGTTAAGGAGATAGAGTTGTATTAGGATATAGAGTTTGTATTCTATTCCATATATGCCTTATCTCTATGTGGCATATTCTCTTGTACTCTCCTATATATATGGCCCTTTGGGTCTCATATCAATACACACAATATATTCATAACATGGTATCAGAGCTTAGGTTAAAACCCTAACTCGATCTACTTCAGCTTGTCTTCCGCATCTGCTGCCCTCGGGAGGATCGATCTACGCTCCCAGGGGCGGCCACCTCATTGGCCTACGCCGACCCGCTGCATCTTCGGCCGCCGTCGCCTCTTTGGGCGGCCACCTGCTTCCGTGTCTTCCGCTGCCTCTACGGCTGCCTCGCCTCGGATCTGGGCTCTGGTGGTCGCGCCTGCCTCTGCTCCACTCCGCCCGGCCGAGTTGACCGCCACCACAGATCCGGCTGTCTCCATCGCCCGTGCCCAGATCTGTTCACCTCCGACGCCGCCAAGTCCGAATCCGGCCGCCTCCAGGCCAGATCCGGCCATCTTCGCCGTCGTCGAGCTCGGATATGGCCTCGCCTCGGCCAGATTCGGCCGCCTCCCGCCTGGATTCGCGTGCCGCCGTCATTGCTCGAGCCGCCACCGCCGTCCTCTTCTTGGACCGCCGCTGCCGCTCCAGGCCGGATCTGCAAGGGTGGCCGCCCGCCCGAGCCCAGCGCCGCTGTCGACCCACGCCGGCCTCCCCGTCGTCGCGTCTCCCTTGGGCGCTCGCCCGCCGGTGCCTGTGCCTACACCCGTGCCGGCCTCTGCCTCGCCGCTCCTCTTGGCCAGCTCCGACGCCATTCACTTGGTCATCCTCTGCCGCCGCCGTTGCCTTGGTGGCCCGAGCCAGATCCGGCCGTCGCGCCTCGGATCTGATCCCCGCCACCACCACCGTGCCCTCCGTAGCTGGCCTCCCCTGCTCCATGCCGGCGTCGGGCTCCTCTTCGGCCAGGGGGAGTGAGGGAGCGCACTTGCGCGCGGAGAGGAGAGGGAGTTGAGCGCTTGCGCAGCGTGGGAATGGAGTGAATGGCCGAGGATGAAGAGTTAGCTGCTTTAGAATTTGTTGGCCGAGAATGAGGAGTTAGCTGCTGCTACTATTTTAGTGAGTCAGTCTTTAATTATTTTTCGTCAGTTGTTGCGTCCATCCAAAATCCGTAGTCTCTAATTTTTAGTTCGTTCAAGTCGTGCGAGTCCACAAACTTATTGTCAGTCATAGAAGTGTAGGAATTTTCTTTTGCATGGCAGCAGCCGCCGCTCTATTCTCTGAGCCGCGTGCAGATCGTAGAAGTCGTTATGATGCCGCCGCTTCTCTTTAAGCCGCCGCCCCGAGTTTCTAAAGCCGTCGCGCTTCTTTTGCACTGCGCCTCCGTTGCGCTTCTTGTGCATTGCGCTGCCGCCATCTCGGGCTTCAATCTGCGCCGTCATGCTTTTATATATTCCTCTTCGGCTTGGTTCGACAGTTTATTCAAAGGTTGCACGCAACGACGACATCATCAAGACTCGGACTTCGGATTTTTCTTGTTTTAGTGTTAGCCCTTTTTCAAATGCAATGATGTTGCATACGCCTTGCATTTGAGGGGGGTGTTAAGGAGATAGAGTTGTATTAGGATATAGAGTTTGTATTCTATTCCATATATGTCTTATCTCTATGTGGCATATTCTCTTGTACTCTCCTATATATATGGCCCTTTGGGTCTCATATCAATACACACAATATATTGATAACAATCTTCACTAGCATAAAGTGTGCAACTTTGGTCAATCGGTCTACTACAATCCATATCGAATCATGTCCTTTTTGTGATCGAGGGAGTTTGGTGATAGTCCATACCAACTTAGTCCCATTTCATGCTTGCAGCTTGTCCGTGGGTTGTTGATGTTTGGCTTTCACTCGTCGACACACAACACAAGTGGCAACAAACCTTGCTATCTCTCTTTTCATTCTCGACCAACAAAACCTTTGCTTTAGGTCTTGATACATTTTTGTACTTCCAGGGTGTATGGTATAAGACGATTCATGAGCTTCCATAAGAATTAATTTCTTGAGCTCCTTGTCATTCGGCACAACCAAACACTTCTTGTACCAAATGATATTGTCCCCATCCTCAGAAAATTCTAAAATCACTCCCTTCTTCATGCTAGCCTTGATTTTCTTGATATCCTTACCTTCTCTTTGAGCCATTTTAATTTGCTCCTCCAAGGTGGGTTTCATCTCCATTGCGGCCACAAACCCTTCCTCAACTAGCTCTAGGTTGAGTCGCTGAAATGCTTTATGTAATGCTGGTTGATTCTCCTTGAGCATGATGGTGTTGCAATACAACTTTTGGCTTAAAGCATAGGCCACTATGTTTGCTTTCCCGGGGTGATAATGGATACCAAGAACGTAGTCCTTAATTAATTCCAACCATCTTCTTTGTCTTAGGTTCAGATCCGACTGAGTGAAAATATACTTGAACTTTTGTGATTTGTATATATCTCGCAATGGTTACCAATAAGGTAATGTCGCCAAATCTTTAAAGCATGCACCACTGCTGCCAATTCCATGTTATGGGTGGGATAATTCACTTTATGAGGCCTCAACTTTCATGAGGCATAAGCTACATCCTTGCCCAGTTGCATCAACACACAACCGAGTCCATGGTGAGATGCATCACAATTAGGGGTGGAAAACGGTAACGGATAATTCGTTTTATCCGATATTCGTATCCGAGAAAAATCCGAATATGGTAAGCAAAATCCGTATTCGAAAATATTCGTATTCGTATTCGAGAATATTCGTATCCGTATTTGAGAGTATTCGTATTCGCATTCGTATTCGAGAATATCCGTATCCGTATTCGTATTCGAGACTATTCGATTAAGTATTCGATCCGCTTCTAGAACCCATGAAAATTCGTACAAATTTTGTGATTCAAAACTTGAATTTAGGCGGTTTAAAATTGGTAACCGGTCAAAAACCGGTAAAACCGTTAGGAATCCGTTTTATCCGATATTCGTATCCGAGAAAATCCGTATTCGAAAATATCCGTATTCGCATTCGAGAATATTCGTATCCGTATTTGAAAATATTCGAATTCGTATTCGTATTCGTTTTAAAAATATGGATTCGTATTCGTATTTGAGACTATTCGACCGTATCCGATCTGTTTCCACCCCTAATCACAATAGATATCAAATCGCTTATATATTTCTGACAGAACTAACATAGGTGTTGTGGTCAATCTGTTCTTCAACTCTTGGAAACTTCTCTGACATTCCGTAGTCCATTCAAACTTGTTTTCCTCCTACAACAATTGAGTCATTGCTCTTGCAATTTTGGAGAAGTTCTCGATGAACCGACGGTAGTATCCAGCCAAATCGAGAAAACTTTGGACGTATATAATAGTTTGGGGCTGTTCCCAATCCAACACATCTCTAGCCTTAATTCGGTCTATGGAAACTCCACCTTCAGATTGCACATGACCCAAAAATGTAACTTCCTTTAACCAAAACTCGCATTTAGTAAACTTTACATACAACTTGTGCTCTCGAAGCTTTTCCAACACTAATCTCAAATGATATTCATGTTCTTTCACGCTCCTCGAATATACAAGAATAATATCAATAAAAACCACCACAAATATGTCTAAAAACTCCATAAATACTTTATTCATGAGATTTATGAAGTATGCGGAGGCATTTGTCAATCTGGAAGATATTACAGTGTATTGTACAAACCATAACATGTAGAGAAGGTTGTCATTGGAATATCCTCCAGTATGAGTTTCAACTGATGGTAGCCTAACCTCAAATCGATTTTGGAGATGACACATGCTCCATTCATCTGGTCAAACAAGTCATCAATCCTCGACAGCGGGTACTTGTCCTTGATAGTCACCTTGTTCAACGGCCGATAATTGACACACATCATCAAAATGTGATCCTTCTTCACGAATAGCACGAGTGATCCCCACGGTGATGAGCTCAATCTGATGAAACCCTTGGCTTGCAGCTCTCTAATTTGCTTCTTCAACTCGACCAATTCATTTGGTAGCATCCGATAGGTCCTTTTTATATTGGTGCCATTCCAGGCAGCAGCTCGATCACGAACTCCATGCCTCTATCCGGTGGCATTCCAAGCAATTCTTTTGGAAATACATCGGGATACTCACATGCCACCGGTGCTTGACTTATCTCCTTGCTTAAAAGGCAATTGAGGGAGAGAAGAGAAGGTTTAGCTTAGTTGGAAGCAAACTTCACCAAACTCCCATTCCACTAATAAGGGCGATTGATCTACTAGCACAACCTATTTGTCCTTTGTGCTTGGATAGCCAATTCATTCCTAGAATAACATCTAATCCTTGCGATTCAAGTACTATCAAGCTCACTAGAAACTTAACCCCATTAATTTCTATGCGATCACTTGGGCAAACCCATTTTGTTCTCATTTCCAAACCCGATGACTGAACTACCAAAGGGTATCTACCAATTCCACTTCCATCCGTTGTTGTGCAGCAAATTTCTTTGATATGAAGGAATGGGAAGCTTCAAAATCAAATAAAATTATTGCAGGGGCTGAGTTAACGAGAAACATACCCAACACCATCGAGTGCCTCATGTGCTTCTTCGATGGTCACATAGTTCACCTATCCTCGATCGACATTCTAAGTAGGCCTTAAGGCAAGTTTTGGAATTGCAGGGCCCCACAGCCTTGTCCTTACATTGGTAGCCTCATGGGTGCATAAGGCGGCACATTCTGAATGGCACCTTGCACCTTCTTCGGGCATTGAGTTCCATAGTGTCCATACTCACTGCAATGGAAGTAATCGATACCGGCGGCCTTGCTGCTGCCTCTGGATGGTTGCCCACCATAGTAGGGAGGTTGAACGGTTTGTTGTAGGGATCGTGGGGCTGGTGCTTGGTACCTTGATGACTGCGGTATGGGCGAAAGGGCAGCGAGCGGCTGCCACATGTGTCCGTCTCTATGAACTACTACTTGCTGGTTTTGTGAAGCCCACTTCTGCTTGCGTGACTCCTTGAGTACATGGCACTTGTCCTAACATGTGATGGCCTTGTTTACCAAGGTCTGGAAGTCCGGGAAATCCAATGAAGCAAGTGTTAGCTGAAGGTCTTGATTGAGGTGCTCTCTGAAAAGGTCCATCTTTCTAGCTTCATCTGGAATGTCGATAGGGGCATACCGAGCAAGATATATAGTTGAAGTGATTCAAGTACTCTATCACGAACATGCTACCTTGCCTCAAAGATCTGAACTCCCTCTCCCTGATATCCATAAGACCAATTGGAATATGTTTCTTTCGGAAAGCTTCCTTGAAGGTTGTCCAAGTGATCACTTGACCTTTCGGTTGTATGGCCTGGAAGTTGTTCGACCATGCGCTCGCTACGCCTTGAAGTTGGTGTGAAGTGAACAACACCTTCTCATGGTCATCACACTGAGCAATAATCAACTTTCTCTCCATAGCCCACAGCCAATCATCGACATCCAAAGGTTCTTACGAATGGGCAAAGACTGGTGGCTGAGTTCGCAGGAATTCACCCAACTTGGACTTTTGTTGATTCACAATGGCTCTTCTTTTGTCAGCTGCCACGGTGGCTGCACCAAAGTTGGCGGTGTTCTAACTGATCTATTGAAGGATAAGAGTTTGTGCATGGTGATTCTACTTGATCTCGGCAAGCACTTGGGCCATGGAAGGGGCCTGGGCGGCTCAGCTGCTCATCATCATGCTGATTTTGATGATGTTCATGCCCCTCACATTGGCTGTGTGCAGCGTGTTTGGCTATGGTGGTGGGTAGCGTGATTGGGTACCCGATGGCTACGATCCGGATGTTTCCATAGTGCCCAAAAGCTGATCCATGGAATGGGTTCAGCCATCTTCCAATAAACCACTTGTTACAAACGCACTTGCACATAAGAGGGAATGAGCACGAGCTAAGTAGGACCGCGGGGGTATGGTACTTATTTTTGCAGAAGATAACAACCAAACACGAATAAACAACCTAAATGGACCGCAGACAACTGATTTAACATAGAGTTAAGTTTTGCATGGTCCATGAAACATAACCCCCATGGGCAAATAGATGAACCACATAGCACATAAGTAGCACACTACAACCATCACATGACAACGTCTACATACATGCATGCATTACAAAAGGGTACTTAGTTCACACAAAAGAACACCAACTAGTGAACTCTGGTACTCAACACCATCGATCCTCTCTTCGATGTCGGCTCCCTCAGGAACAATCTCCCCTTCCTCTGGCTCGGACTCCTCCGAGACACTCAGAGTTTAGACACGATGGCATTGCACGGCGTGCAAACTCTCCCCTCCAACACCAACAGGAGCATACACATGACGGCACCCAACCGTGGACATATGGGGCGGCGCAACAGATCTAAGGGCCGGCTCTTGAAGTATTGTGCCACCACAAATGGGCAGCTGGACAGCAGGGGTCGGGATGGGACTAGGATCTTTGTAAGCACCCTACGCTTCTCTAGCCCCGTCACAACGAATGGTTTGATGTACCTTTCAGGGTATGCCACACGACAGTGAGCCACCACTAGCTCACGCACCTCCTAGCAATGATACTAGTTCAAGTCAGCAACAAAATCTACAAAGTAATGGAGGGTCGGATTGGTGTTGCCGAGGTTGTTGTTATAGAGGTTATAGACTCTAGCCTCCGAACGAGACGGGTGGTAGCGATGCATGTCGAATAGCTCTAGAAGCATGTGTCGAAGAGGAACTGTGGCTGTCTATGCAACATCGTTGATGGCCATAAAGAGAGTGGATCCATATCCTTCGAAGTGATGTGGAGGTCCTCCATTGTGAGCTTGGGGATAAATGAGCACCTCTGCACGATACTCATCTGATACTTGGCTACTAACGATCCGGTACACTGAGTACTCCCAAGTTCCTAGTGAAGCTGGCATGTTGTAGCATGTTTGCTAAGATGCCGGGCAAGCCCCTCTTCTCTGTCCGTCTTGGCCGAGTAATGGCAAAGCACCCATAGAACCATATACAATTTGGAGGGGAAAGATTAGTAACCATTTTGTAAACCAAAATAAGAAAAAGACACAAAAAGATGCTAAGATGAAGAGAAGTGCAACAGTATATAGAACTTACATTTTTAGAACATTTGATTAAATTTGCAAATAAAATTTTGAAACCATAACTCCTTAGACTAGCGGCCATTGCTAACTAAGGTTCAACCTATAGTCAATATGGCTCTAAAACCAATGCTATTGAACCTGCAAAATTAATTCAGAATCCTATGTGTTAACATGCTAGTCCCATGATCAGTGGCTAGCACACACATACAACAACATTCATATCACGTCCATACATGATCAAATTAATAAAGTAGCATGATATAATTAATAATCGAATTAAGTCATAAGCGACTAGTTTTACAATAAAAGGGCTGACCAGCTAAATAGTTCACATGACATAAAGTTGCAGCAGAAACAAAGATAAAAAGACAACAAAAAGCTAGCTAGTATGCCTCAGCCTAACCATAGGCAACTGACTGGGATTGACCATCAAAGATCAATGTCATCGTCACCAAAACCCGTGGGGTAAAAGTAACATTACGACGGGTCTTCTTCCACATCCTCTGAATATGTTCAATAAGCAATCGTAAGTACGAAATCATACTCCAAGAGACTCCATTTTTGCACCAAGCAATCTTTCATTTGCAATAATGAGTAGTAGATTGTAATTAGAGGTTGTAAGCATTTGAATTTGATAAGCAAATAATACTAGCGTATAAAAAACATAACTATATAAGTGGCTTGCTGCCATATAATCTAAAACAATGGCGAAACCCTTCCATGGTGCAAGCTATGCAAGGAATCCCTACCCATGCATTCCCTGAACCACTTTACAAAACATAAAACTACTAGGGTGGAGGATTCACCAAGTCATCCATGACTAGGGATATAGCTATTTGAATAGATTTACACTCTGCAGAGGCTGTACAACTTTATCCACATGACATAAACATCCTACCATGTCAAAACACATCATGGATACCATCGGTACCCGATTTGAGAGTCTATGATAGAGACTTTACATTGCTAGTTCTAACAACAAGTCATGTCATGATATCTTCTTAAGATATAGAGAGCTCTCCATGATCCTAAGAACTCATATTTTGTGTTGGTAAGCTTAGTGGTCCTTGCTAAGCCCTTATGAACATGGAGATACTCTATCATGCGCGCACTAGCTCACATATCAACTTATCAACTACCACTTACAGTTCATTGCTAGAACATGGCAACTTATTATGCTAGAGCCTTCCCATAAAAGGCACATGTGGTTTGCACTAATATCTTGGGTCTAGCTACACCATAAACTTGGTCCTTAGCAACCCAGACAAGACAACCACCAACCATAGTCTCGTGCAACTGCACCGATCTACAACCCCTTGCCCAAGTCCAAAACATGCTTTTCAAGTTTATTTATTAACCAAGATAGCAGAGGTACCACCTCTAGACCATTTCATATGTGTTTCCCATTTTGAACATTTCCATAACTTTCCATCCTAACACAACTAGTACCGTTATGTAGGGCTAAGCATCTACTAATTCACTTGATCTACAATTCCACCAGTAATTATACAAGCAATGGATAGTAATACTATGGTGACAACAGTGGGAATATCAATTTATCAAGACAAGGTTATTGCAGCAATTGGGCATAACTACCATCCTTTCCCACAGCAATTTTACTAAAATTACACGCATGCACAATAATTTAAACACAACATACATAACAATCAAATTATGGGATCAACATGGTGAAAGGGGGTTCTTGCCTTGCTCGATGAACAATGGTTCCAGCTTTAGCTTGTCGATAACAGTTTCTAGGACGTCGGTATGTACACACATAACGCATAACACCGAATAGCACAAGAAAAGATTACAAATAGAGGGGAAAACTAAATATTTTTGCAGATTATGAAAGCTTATGATTTTAGGAAATCTAGTAATAAGTTTCACTCAATTTGGAGTTCAAGTCAAAAGTTATGGCATTTGAATTTGGTTAAGGAAATAAAATCAGGAAAAAGGGAAGGAAATATTGTGCAAGGATTTCTTTTTAATTTTCAATTTTATTTTTAAAGAAAACCTAGATTTGTTGTGTCATTAGGATGACAGGTAGGGTTGGGTGCTTGTGGACTGAGTCCATGGACGCGTTTACAGACCAAGGGGCCCCACATGTTAGCGACACATAACTTAGAACTTAATTAAATTAGAATTTCAATTAATTAACCGGCTAGTCCCACTTGTTAGTGACTCGCTAACCTCAACTACTGCCATTCTCGCAGGCCCACTTGATGGAGAGAAAGCAAAACAACTCTGGCCGAGCTCATTGTTGAGTTCGCCGGTAGCAATGCCGTAATGGACCGTCCTTGGGGACTAGCAGAATGGAGTGGTGAAGTAAAGTTGATCCTATTGGTGCTAATGTTGGCCAAAGAGGATGTCAGAGGCGGTGACACGTTGGTGGGAAGTAGCGAGGGTGCCTCGGGCATGCGATGGTGTTGGCGCGGAGGAGTGAAGCGAGCGAGTCAGGCTATAGCTTGAGCTAGAGGGAGTTTGGGTGATGCTACAACAGCGGGCACAGGGAGCAAGGGTTAATGGAGCTGGCCCAGTGAGATGTAGCTGCAGCAGTGCCATGGACGACAATTGGGAAAACTCAACTACGCGCACAAAGCTTCAAATCCAATGAGCGCAAAAGAAAGAGGGGGCTACCAGGAGCTCACCACAATGGTTGACGGAGTCGGAGGCGGTCCCTGGTGTCTAGGCGACGATGAGCAGAGGTGACGGTAGAGAGGTTTATGGTAAGGGAGAAGCAAACTATGAGAATAGATGGAAGTGGCGGTGGCGCCGAAGCTGGGGAAGACGACAGTGATCCAGTGTTACACTGCACAGAACGAGCAATAGATTGACGGGTTCTACTCATGGTGGAAAGCTAGGTTCTTAAGTCGGTAAGTTGAGTTGACTCGCCAAGGACCAACTTGCCGACTGATCGACTTGTTGCTGATTACTGATCGACTTGCTAGCATACCACCCTTGGATGATATCAAACTAAATAGAGCATGAAATAAACAAGACTTGAACAAATTCATAGCATGTTGCTCATTGTTTGTATAGTTCAACGTTTGAAGTATGAAGTACCTAGGAGCTAGTTCCCACACTAGTCAAACAAGCACGAAATCCTTGTAATATACATGCAGATTTATATACATCAATACATATACATTAAACCACTATGGATTTAAGAAGCCATTTACTTAATTACCTATATATTCCTCCTTGTAGAAATAGCATGTTGATCCACATGTCGTCATTTGTTTTCAACATGAACTTCGTAAGGTACATATTAGCAACAACAAAAAATAAGCATAATAGAGCAAAAGTGAATCAAACAATACTCCATAACGAGTTCCAAATGTAAATTAAACAACTTGGTAGAAGTTCAAGTGGCAAAAGCATAAAGACTCATTAATCATCATAATCACCACACACTAGTACCTCAAATGTCATCCAAGTCAGAGCCATCCAATTCCAAATGACCCTCAAAACACCAACACTACCCTCATTAGGACTAGTCGGTGGAGAGACACCAAAATCATCCTCCACTTCATCATTAGCCATGAACTCCTCTTCTTCCTCTCCATCTTCACTTTCAGCTTCATCTTCACTATTGTGATCCAGGTCATCCCTTGCACAGTAGAAAGAATAAGTGATATACCCACCATGAGCTTTCCTTGGAAGATTGCGACCTTGAAGAGCACTTGAAGCACCAGTAGCAGCATCAACATGAGCCCACATAAGATCATCCCCAGCATCACCATGAACTTTTCATTGCTATTGTCAACCCATTCATTGTCCCATTGGAACTCTTCTAGGACCAATGGGTTACCATTGCTACCTTCCTCACGCAGCTTTTGAAACCTAGTTCCTATTTTTTGGCTGTATTGAATGTACATTAAAGTATTCAACTTTTGTGTTCTAATTGGTTCCTTTTTTTGGTATGGATCTGCATTTGCAAAAGGAAAATATCATACCCTACTACAAAATAAAGACATGATGACATGAAGAATTGAATAGTAGTAGTTACTTACAAACTAAAGGCACTCCAATTGAGTGATCTATGTTAGAACTGAGAACTTTCAACTTTCAAGTATGAAAAACTGAAAAGATAGAAAATTTGTTAGAACTTACGAGGACTCTTTATTTGTTGTTCTCTGATTGCCATTAGAGCTGAAAAGACATGGCTTGTCTTACGCATATACTAATCAAGTTGCCTACTAATCTTGTCTAGAAGATCATCATTGGTGACCATCTTCCATAGCACATCATTGAACATTGACAGCCTACGAACTTCTCATTTATCTATTTTCTACAATGCAACACCATATAACTTCTGCTACATTTGGACTTTCCACCTCGTTTATGATTTTTGTTCACCTTCTCTAGTAATTTCCCATGTTTTCAAACGTTGTATTTATCTTCTTCCTAGCAGAATCCATGGTTGTAGCAACCTCTGCCATTCTTGGCCTCTCATCACCATCGATGATCCTCAACACAATGAGTAGCAGTTGTGACGCTTTAATATAGTCTTGCTGCATTCCAAAACTGAGTAGAAAGCATAATTTCTGCCACCTTTTTCCCAGTCTTTGTGCTTGCCAATTTAGACCTATTCCAATCATCACTAACAAAGAGACACTTCAAAGCTTGCTTGTGCTTAAATAAACTCTCCAAAGTAAGGAATGATGTAGCTAATCAAGTAGTTGCTGGTCTCACAAGATCACCTCCTGCCCTCTCCCTCATTGCGTCCAAAAGCCTCCCATGCCAATAAATAAACGTGGTCACCCGTCTCGCATTTGCAATGCACTTCTTGAACACTGGAATCTTCCCAATGCCCTCCAACATAAGGTTCAAGTAGTGGGCAGCACAAGGAGTCCAAAATAAGGTAGGAATCTTCTACATTAGAATTTTACTGGCTGAAATGCTGCCTATGTAGTTTTCTATATAGCCTACGCCAAGCCATGAAAAAGGAGGAGGGTTGTGCTAAGCTCAGCAAGCCAACGTAAAAAAGCCACCTTTTCATGGGATGAAACCTAAAAGATGTTCATCGGGGCATAACCCTCTTAGCAATGCTTCATATCGGAACCCGGGTGTGGTGATAAATGAGTAAGGTCCAGGATGTCACTCTCTTAGTGACGCACATGGGTCTTCGCACTTCACTCAACGAGTGTGAGGGGCAAGGAAGCTAGCAAAGGAGAGTAGGATCTGCCAGGGTAGCTGGAATGTAGGGCCCTTAACAGGTATGTTAAGAGAGTGAGTTGATATAGTGATTAGAAGACATGTAAATATCTTGTGCATTTAAGACTAAGTGGACGGGTCAGAAGGCAAAGGAGGTAGAACATACTGGCTTCAAGTTGTGGTATACAAGAACAGAATAAAGCAGGAATGGAGTGGGCATCTTAATCGATGAGAGCCTTGAGAATGGAGTTGTTAACATGAGGAGATAGGGGGATAGGATTATCCTAGTCAAATTAATCTTCGGTGACTTGGTTTTGAATGTTGTTAGTGCATATGCTCCATAAGTAGGTCGGGGTGAGGCCGCAAAGAGGCAATTTTGGGAAGATCTTGATGACATGGTTAGAAGTAGGGAGAAGTTTTTCTCAGGAGGCTATTTCAACGGTCATGTTGGTACAACTAGTGGGGGGTTTAGAGGGTGCATGTGGGTTTTGGTTATGGTGATAGGGACCAAGAAGAAGATATCTTGAATTTTATCATAGCCTATGACCTTATGATTGCTAACACCTTTTCTAGAAAGTGACATTCCCATTTAGTTACCTTTAGCAATGGTTAGCATTCTAGCTAAATTGGTTTTGTCCTTGTAAGGAGGGAGGACAAACGAGCTAGCATAGACTGTAAGGTTATACCTAGGGAGTTTGTTGTCCATCAACATAAGTTGGTAGTCTCCGACTTTTGTTTTAGCATACATAAGTTTGTTTTAGCATATGGGTTTGACAAAGTGGTGGAAACTCAAAAGGGGATGCCTCATAGGCGTTTAAGGAGAGGATGATCACGGAAGGGATATGGAATGTGGGAGAAGTTGACAATGATGACCACGAAGGTGATTTTCTTGACATGACTTGATTGAGAGATATAGGGAGCAAAACAAGGATCTTCACATGATGTTTATCCACTTGGAGAAAGACTATGATAAAGTTCAAAGAAAGGTCATATGGTGGGCGCTTGAAAGGAAAAAAGTACCAACAAAATACGCTACCCTAATCAAAGATATGTATGAAGATGTTGTGACTAATATCAGAGTATGTGATAGAGATACTAATGACTTTAATATTAAGATAGGACTACACCGAGTGTCAGTATCGAGCCCATATATTTTTGTCCTGGTGATGGACAAGGTCACACGAGACACATAAGGAGATATCCCTTAGTGTATATGTAGTAGGGATGGCCCCCACCTAAGCCCATCTGGCTTGTTAGGGGCTACCAGGGCCAGTGAGATATGTACAATGACATGTATGCCCCTCTATAGGATGCTCAACTGTGAGGGTATTATTATAATCATGCCTTATGGACATATATACATGCGCCCTGGTCATGGAGGCGGGGCAAGGATAGCTCATTCATGATCATCACTCTACTACTCTCCTAGTTTACTGTTTGGCCTATAGCCACAACAGTTCGTGCCGTCCGAGGAGACAACCGAGAGTAAGCCATGGACCTGAGAGACAATGGTGCCCAAGAAGGCATTGTCGACAGCAAAAAGAAAGCAGAGCACGACAGTGGCGGTTGTGAATGCCAGGGCCTCAAGTGGTGGGCGGTTTGTGCCAGTACTAGAGGCCGGTGCCGATGGCGGCAATGGTGCGGTGAACGGTCCTAGCGTCGACATTCGCATGAGTGCGATCGGCCACCACGAAGACCGTTGGGGCGTGATGGCGGCCCGTTGATGGTGCAACGGTCGACTCCGTTAGTGGCATCCACGTCAGCAGGATCATCGACGCCGACACCCACGCTAGCATGCCCAGCGACCTTGGATCCAGTGCGGGGGTGACCGACGGTCCTGACGCTCGCGTCGGTCTCATCACCGACCATGAGGCCAATCGCACCAATGCACCGAATGGCTCCGACGAGCAGGCTATTATTGCCAGCAACCTCACAGCATGTGCCTCTGCTCAAGCAGGTGTGGCTGCCCCAACAATAGAAAGCACTCTGATGGCGACCCTCGAGACGTTGCAGTGTGAGTTGGCGACCTCCAGGGGGCCATGCGAGAGATGCAAGAAGCTCCAAGCCAGCAAACACCGCCAACGGCGGTGGCGGAGGTTGCACTCGACCGAGCGGATAGCCGCGACGCCCCCGCCTCTAGTCGCAGCACACATCGACGTGTAGATCCGAAGTCTCCACTCTTCGCCGGCCTGCAATAGTCGGCGTGGCCGAAAGACTCCAAATTCCCGATCGTCGAGCCATACAAAGGTGATACGGACCCTAGGGAGTTCGTTCGAGTGTACGAGATGGCTATCGAGGCTGCCGGCGAGATGACTCCACCAAAATGAAGGGGCTGCCGCTCGCCCTACAAGGGTGGCGCTCTCCTAGTTCTTCACCATCAAGCCAAACTCCATATATGTGTATGAGCAGATTCGTGACCGCTTATCCAACAACTTTTTGGGTAACTACGTTGAGCGGGTCGACACAGAACAACTCTGCGCCATCAAGTAGAAGCTCTCGGAGAAGCTCTGAGAGTACTTCAAACACTTCACCAAGGTTCGCTGTCAAGTTAAAGATGGGAACGATACCACAATCATCAACACGGTGATTCGGGGCCTTTGCCCGGGGCTGCTGGCCGAGTACAATGCGCGTAAACCCATAAAGCTCTTGTATTTACTTATATGTGTAGGGTTGTCTTTGCATATAGTCCCTTGTACTCTATATATTTGCCTATTGGTCCTCATGAATACACAAAATTCGTAACATGGTATCAGAGCAAGGGCGCTAACCTACCTTCTTTCACTGCCACCCTTCATCCGTGGCCGCCACAACACACCGGATCGGTCACCACCTCTGCTGTCGTCGCCGCCATCATCACTAATTCTGTGGAAACCAAATTAGGCTCGTCACCAGCTGCCGTGGCATCGGGCTACCAACTCCGACCTACCCCGTCATTGTTGGCCACTGCCTTGTAGTTACCCATGCAGGATTGGCTGCAGATCGGCTACCCCTTGCCGCCGCTACTTTTGTTGACACTGCCACCACTGTCCCCAGCCACCGCAACCCGCCAAATTGCAAGCTTCTGTGAATAGAAACTTGGATTGGTTTCTATGATGCGCGTCAATTTCCAAAATATATACATTGATCTAACCGCTGCACCGTCCAACGCTGCCTATTAGGCTTTGTTGCCTTGGTCACTGTGCGGTCCAGCAACGCCGATCGATGGCTTCTATTTCATTAGCTATGATCCCATTCTTGGGAACTAAGATCCATGAGACGAACTACTAGTTGTGGTCTTCACTTGTAGAGATCACTAGTGCATGTCACTAGTGCATGACCATGACTTCCTTCGCCTTTATAACTTCGTTTGCCGTCTTTGCTCAGAGTTTGAGCATGTCATGGATCAACTAATGAGACACTTGCCTCAACCAACCATCACCGAGGCCCTTTTGACGCTTCTTGCTGAGGAGCTTCAGTGCGAGTTAGTAGCATAGTCTTTTTCGGCTGTGCTTGCGACCCTTCTTCTTCAACTACACTAACGGCTTATACTGCGACTATAGTCCCTACCCAGGTGCTTATTTCTACTCCTGCATTTGCACCAACTGGGGTCCAATGCAATTATTGCAATAACTTCAAGCACGACTACGAGTTGTGTGGTGCGAAAAAAGCAGAACAAGGTGCATGGGTGTGGATGATCCAAGAGGGGCAGGGAGGCCCTTCCTCTACAGGAGGACAGATCCGCACATTAGGTTATCAGTGAGGCGACTCTGTTCAGCGGCTCTGCCAAACTCTACTTCAGCAGCTCTCTCACAGCTCAGCAGGTTCTACCAATCTAGCATAGACGTTTTCTCTAGGTACTTGTTTTCTAGACTATGGTGCATCTTTCCATGACACTGGACTCCACATCTCTCACTTTAGTTGATCCTCCTATTTTTCCTATCTCTGTTTAGCCAGCTGACAGTATTCCTCTATCTATCAGCTGTCAGGGTACTTTTTTGTCTCCTAACTTTTATGTTCCAACTGTTTCTCATGTGCCCTAGCTTACCATGTAGCTTCTCTCGAGAGGTCAGCTCACTGATCTTAGTTATATGGTTGTTTTTACTCACTCCTATTTCGTATAAGATCGATACAGGGATGGTATTAAGAATTGGCGGCACCATAGGGATCGTTAACGTCTCTACATCTTCCGTCTATTACATCTACCTCCACCGCCACTACTGCCACCACCTTTGGAGCCTTTGCATAGGGGCATCACCATTTAGGTCACTTGTGTGAGTCACCATTCTTTATTAGTTTGTTAGGGTGTTCTTGGACGTGTTACTATTGACACAACTATGTTTTGTCAGGGTTGCAAGCTAGGCAAGCAGCTACAGACTTCCTTATCATTCTATTGAGTCCTTGTCTTCTTATTCTTTTGATTTAGTTCATTCAGATGTATGGGGACCTAGGCCGATTATTTCTAAAGGTGGGCATAAGTTTTATGTGATTTTCTCTAATGATTATTCCCATTTTACATGGCTTTTCCTTATGTCTAATCATGGTCAGTTTCTTGCGATGTATCGTAGCTTTTCAATGATGGTTCATACTCAGTTTGATTCTTTCATCCATACTTTTTGTTGCGATTATGTTGGTGAATACTATTCTAGCGCTTTTAGATAGTTTCTTTCTTAGCAGGGCTCTCTTTACCAGTCGTATTATCCTGGTGCCCATGCTTAGAATGGAGTTGATATGCGTAAACACCATCATTTGATTGAGACTACCACACTCCTCTCCTTGCCTCTCACACTCCACCACAGTTCTACACTAAGGCTATTTCTACGGCTGCATATCTCATCAATATGCCACCTTCCACTCTCTCAGGGGTTTTACTCCTATAGAGCATTTCTACTATCGAGCCCCCACTATACTCACCTTCGTGTTTTTAGCTGCACCTATTTTGTCTTGTTGTAGCATCGTAAATGCACCAAACTGTTAGTTTAGTCGGTTAAGTGTGTTTTTCTTAGTTATTGCTCTGAGCATAAGGGTTGTCACTGTTATGATCATTGCTCGATGGCTCAGGATCTCACGAGACATCTTTGATGAATCTCTATTTTCTTCTATGGAGATTTAGCTCCTTGTCTTATTTCCACTATTGAGACAATCTCATAGTTGTCTCTTTTTCCTCTTCACCCATTTCTCCACTAGCACAGTCTTCTCCTGGTCTATCCCCAGTGGTTCCTTCTGTACCCGCGTTCTGTGCTGCCTCTTGCAGCACTGCCTCTTATCCATACAGCACCACTGTCTCGGTTCTCTGTTGTTCACTACTCTAGGCATCCTCGTCCTTCACCAGCGTCCTCTCCTAGTATTTTGCCGACACCTTCATCTAACTCTCCTGATGATGCTCCTCGTTATGCCCTTCATGACCGGACATTCCTTCAGCTTCTTTATCATCTTGGCTTTGCTTTGACAACTCATGCTCTATCTGTCACTTAGCCTAGTTCTTACTGGGAGGCTGCTTCTCATTCCGAGTGGCAGCTCGCTATGGCAGAGAAGCTTGATGCTTTTCGGCATATATGGACTTGGGATATTGCACCAACACCTATGCATGCTCTCCCTATCATGTGCAAGTGGGAGTACAAGATTAGACCCTGTCTAATGGTACTATCAAGTTCTACAAGGCTTGTCTTACGGCTCACGATTTTCAGCAGGAGTACGGTCGTGAGTACGATGAGACTTTTACCCCTGTTGCCCGTGTAACCATTGTTCGCACTCTTATTGTGTTTGCTTCTATTTGCCGTTGGTCTATTTCTCAACTAGATGTTAGGAATGCCTTTCTTAATGGTGTTTTGCCTGAGGTCTACATGCAACCACCACCGGGGTATTCTGTTCTAGATGGGCATGTCTATCGTCTCCGTCATGCTCTTTATTGTCTCAATCAGGCTCTTGATGCCTAGTTTGTGCATTTCACCTCGGTGATTACGCTGTCAGTTTCCATGATCCTGTTCTTTTTGTTCATGTTTGACCTTGGGGTAGGGCACTACCTTCAATAGGGCACTGCTTCTTCTGTATGTGGATGACATGCTCATCACAGGTGATTATTCGTCGTTCATCACTTATGTGAAGAAGCATCTTAGTGAGCAGTTTGTGATAACTAATCTTGGTTCTCTTATGTACTTTCTTGGGAATGAGGTCACTTTCATGGCTATGGGCTACTACCTCTCTCAACAAAAGTATGTCTAGGATCTTCTTGATCGTTCTTGTGTGACTGATACACTGCTGACACTTCCATGGAGCTATCTCTTCTGCTTAAGGATCCTACTCGATATTTCCATCTTGTTGGGAGTTTGGTGTACCTTGTGAGCACTCGCTCTAATATTGCTCATGTTGTTCATATCTTGAGTTAGTTCATGTCTCGCCCTACCCACCTTCACTACAATCACCTTCTTTTTGTTCTTCGCTACTTGCATGAAGCTATCTCTCATTATTTGTTTTTCCCTAGCTCCAACTCACTACAGCTTCAGGCGTACTCTGATACAACTTGGGCTAGTGATTCTTTTGATTGTCATTCTCTTTCTGCTTACTGTGTTTTCTTGGCTCCTGCCTAATTGCCTGCAAGACAAAGAAGCAGACTGCAGTTTCTCGTTCGAGTGTTGACGCTAAGTTGAGAGCTATGGTAATAGTGACAGTAGAGGTTACTTAGTTGAGGTGGCTACTTGTAGATATTGGAGTGCTTGTGATGGGATCCATGACTCTTTTGTCTAATAGTATAGGTGCTAGAAGTATAGCATACGACCCAGTGAAGAAGAAGCTCACCAAGCACATTAGTGTGGATGCATCATACACTTGCTCACAGGTGTAGATGGGAGTGCTTGCTTTACAGTTTGTGCCCTTATTTGCTAACTTTTTCACGAAGCCATAGACTAAGTTGTAACATTTGTATTTTCTCTCCAAACTTAGTGTGGGTGGTCCACCATAAGTTTGAGGGGGGTGTTAGAAAGCATATCTCTTTTGTATTTACTTATATGCAAAGGGTTGTCTTTGCATATAGTCCCTTGTACTCTCTATATATATTACCTATTGGGCCTCATGAATACACACACAATATTTATAACACTAAAAATGGGTCTACTAGGCCGTATACTTTTTTCTTGGCTGTATACATGTAACGGGTGCCCCTACCTGTTAGCCGATTATGTGCATAATCAGGCTGGTTGTGCCTCATAATTGGCTGATTATGCCATATAATCACTACTAGGTTGGGTGACGGTCGAGTACTGGTTACTATTTTTGGAACCTTGGTTGCTAGTTGATGAAATTAGGATAGGTGTGAAGTTGTGGAGGAAGACTTTAGAATTGAATGGCTTTTGACTTAGTAGGACTAGAACTAAGTATATGAGGTATGATTTCAACTGTGGCAGGGCAGATGATGGAGATGTTAGTCTGGACAGACATGTAGTGTCTAGGAGGGACACTTTTCGATATTTAAGATCGATGCTATAGTGGGACAGAGAGATTGATGAAGACGTGAACCACATGATAAAATTGGGGTGAGTGAAATGGCACCAAATATCAGGTGCCCTGTGTGATGTAAAAGTACCTCAAAAGTTAAAATGTATGTTCTATAGGACGACGATCAGGCATGCGATGCTATATGTAGCAAAACATTGGGTGACTAAAGGATAACATGTACAACAGATGACTGTAGCACAGATGAAGATGCTACGGTGGATCTATGGTCAGACTAGGTGGGATCGAATCAGTAATGATGATATACGTGATTGGGTGGGGGTCACACCAATTGAAGAGAATCTTGTTCAACATTGCTTGAGATGGTTTGGACATCTCCAACAGAGGCCTTCTGAGCCATCGATGCATAACAGAATTTTAAGACATACCCAAAATATAAGAAGAGGTAGAGGTTGACCAAGACTAACGTGAGAGGAAGTAGTTAAAGAGATGAAGGATTGAAATGTATCCGAAGAGTTGGCTTTGGATAAGAGTGAATGGAAGTTCATGATCAATGTACCAAAACCATGGCATAAGGCGAAGGTTTAGGGGCGGTGTTTTAGGCTCTTAGTTCAGATGGCAAGATGTAGGGCTTAGGGTTTTAGCCTTGCAGGCTTTATTATAAATCGCTCATTTTTGCTCTCATTTTTCTGACTTTCGAGAAGATTTCATTCCTAGCTTTCCCCAACTTGTTTGTGACAAAAGAATTTGTTGTTGTTGTAGAACTTTGCTTGCTACCTTGAAGTTAGCCCCATTATCACGACAATCTAAACAAATAATCCCCTCTAATTATATCATTTTTTCCCTCAAGCAACCTTCCTAACAACTGTGCATCAGCTGACACATTAGATGAATTAACATTACATACAAAGAAAGTGCCCTCTGGGTTGTTCACAAAGAAATTTATCAAGTGTCTTCATCTCCTATTAGTCCATCTATCAGATATGAGTGTGCAACCATGTTCGCCCAAGCCAGCTCATGCTTCTCTCTCTACTTATATGTCTTCTTCTTAGACTTCTCAAGCAATGGCAACCTCATGTCATGAAAAGTTGGTGACCTAAACCCAGGACCATACTACCCCATATACTCAAGCATAACCTCCCATGTCCTTGAGTTGGCAGCATGAATGGTATGCCACACTCATACAAACAAATCAGCAACATGCATATCGACCGTCTACTTTTCTTTCTTGGTCCTCCTTGACATTGTAGTTTGAGAAAGCCCCTTTCTAGCATGCCTCTCAGGAACAACATCTTCTGGTGGCTTCCAAATCGTAGAAGCAATTGATTTAGAGGTCTTGACTATGGCTCTAACTCTTTGTTATGTAGCAAAAGTGATAGCTTGCTTTTAAGAGCTGTCCCAGAACTTGGTTAGGGGAGGCTTGTCCTGATTATGCAGCCCAAGCTTCTTCTAGTGGTTGATCCTCTTTGGCCAAAAGCTGTATTGCCATGCTGGGTATTTGAACTTAGTCGCCTTCCACTTAGGATCCTTTGATGGATCGTACTGCTCCCTATTCTCGGTCACCAGAACTTGGTCAACCATCATGCTAATGCAAATCATAATGGATGGAATCAATGGACATTGATTATTGGTGTAGATGCTCAATACACTCACAGGTGCTGGAGGGAGTGCTTGCTCTACGTTTGTGCCCTCGGAGTTACAGATTGCTGACTTCTTCACGAAGCCACATACTAGGGTGGAAAATTTTTATTCTCTCCAAACTCTGTGTGTGATCCACCATGAGTTTGAGGGGAGGTGTTAAGAGTAGGTATATCTCTTTTGTGTTTACTTATATATGTAGGGTTGTCTTTGCATATAGTCCCTTATACTCTCTATATGTATTACCTGTTGGGCCTTGTGAATACACACATAATATTCAGAACACTAAAAACAATAAACACACAATATTCATAACACTAAAAATGGGTCTACTATGCCATATACTTGGCTATATACAAGTAACAGGTGCCTCTACTTGTTAGCTAGTTATCTGCATAATCAGGCTGGTTATGCCACATAATAGGTGATTGTCGTATAATCACTACTAGGTTGGGTGACTGGCTAAGTACCGGTTACTGATTTTTAGAACCTTGTTTGATATTTGATGACAGTTGGATGGGCATAAATAGAAAACTAGAGTTGTGGGGGATGACTTTAGAATGGAATGGCTTTAGACTTAGTAGGATTAAAATGGAGTATACGATGTGATTTCAATTGTGACAGAGCAGATGATGGAAATGTTACTCTAGATAGACAAGTAGTGCCTAGGAAGGGCACTTTTCGATATTTGAGATCGATGCTACAGTGGGACGGAGAGATTGATGAAGATGTGAGCCACAGGATAAAAGCAAGGCGAGTGAAATGGCTCCAAGCATCGGGTGTCCTGTGTGAAAAAAAGTCTCTCAAAAGTTAAAGGGTATGTTCTATAGGATGACGATCAGACCTATGATGCTATATGTAGCGGAATACTCGACGACTAAAAGACAACATGTACAGAAGATGAGTGTTGTGGAGATGAGGATGCTATAGTGGATATATGGTCACACAAGGCGGGATCGAATCCGCAATGATGATATACGTGATAGGGTGGTGGTAGTACCAATTAAAAGAAGCTTGTCCAATATCACTTGTGATGGTTTGGACATCTCCAACGGAGGTCATCTGAGGCACCAGCGCTAGATTTTAAGACATACGGAAAACATGAGAACTGATAGAGGTTGACCAAGACTGATGTGAAAAGGAAGTAGTTAAAAGAAACCTAAGGGATTGGAATTTATCCAAAGAGTTGGCTTTGGATAGGAGCTCATAGAAGTTAGTGATCCACATACTGAAACCATGACATAATAGGAGGTGACAAAATGGCGAGAGCGTGGCGGGAGAGTGTTGGCTCGCGTTCGGATAATAGGTGACTCATAAAGAGGCACTATAGTGATGGGATGGGCCGGACATAGGCATTCAAAACCATGACATAATAGGAGGTGACAAAATGGCGAGAGCGTGGCGGGATTTTGTGAGTGCTCTCTCACTCTCCGCGTTCGGATAATAGGTGACAAAATGGCATAAAGAGGCACTATAGTGATGGGATGGGGCGAGGCGGAGTTGACAGTTGTGGTAGGCATTCAAAACCATAGATGGGTGACGGCGTTGACTACACGCGACGGACAGCGAACAATTTTGAGTGGCGAGTCTAGGGCGGCAAGGTGGATACCAAGGCATGTGGCATAGGTCCTAACCACAGCACACAAGGAAACATTTTAATTAGGTAGCCAAAAACGCAAAAATACTCAGAAATGCAATTATTACTTAATCACAATTCAACGGAAATTACAATTTTTTGCGCTGTTACAAGAAGAGAGAAGTGAGGGGGAGGTGGCGGGAGGAGGTGGAAGGGGAGGGACAGCGGCGGGCAGGAGCGGTAGGGAAGGTGACGGTAGTGGCGAGAGGCGAGCAGGAAGAGGGGCAACTGGAGGGGTAGGGCAAGCTGGAAGGAGGTTTTGATTGGGGGTTTTGGCGTTGGGCTGAGCTTGTAGTGGGCTTTTGTTTGTGTGGTGTTGGGCTAATAAGTATCGGGGAAATATTAGGCAATATTGATGGAGTGTCATGATTAATTTTATTTATTTTGGAAATTAAATTCTGGTGATACAGTATCATGTTATATCAGAGTTGTATCGGTATCTGAAATATATCATGATACGTGTACTGTGCGCCTCGGTGAAGTATCAGGGTATCATAGGCATGGATACTAGACAAAGCTCTAGACTATGTTACAATGCAAGAGTAGATGGGAAATATGTGATATATTACATATAAATATAAATGAAGTGAACTTGCCCTCAAATCAATCCCATAGGGATGAATAACGCATAACTCTCCCTGCAAGAAGGCAAAACAAGAAGAATCCAAAGGTTTTGTAGAAATATCAGCAACCTGGATTTCAGACACAACAAAGTGTAGGGAAACATCCTCCTTCTCCACATGGTCTCTATGGAAGTGATATCTGATGTCTATGTGTTTGGTCCTAGAATGTTGCACTGGGTTTTTAGCTATGTTAATGGCATTAGTGCTATGACAGAAGGATGCAACACTATCTAGCAACAGGTGCAAAGATCTCATCAAAATCTATGCCCCCTACCTGGGTGAAGCCCTGAGCTATAATTCTGGCCTTATTCCTAACAACCACCCCATCCTCACTCTGTTTGTTCTTGAAAACCCACTTTGTTCCTATGACATTGTGACCATGGGGAGGCTCAACTAAGGTCTAGACTTTGTTTCTCTCAGAGTTCTCTAATGTATAGTATTGATCAAAGACTCATCACTAAGTGCATGGGTGACATCATGGGGCTCAAAAGAAGCAACAAAAATAGAATGAGCACGTGAGTCAGGAGAGATGAACCTGCAACAAGTAACATGCTCATGAAGACCTCCAATCATCTGATTTGGTGGATGTCCCCATTGGAGATGTTGAGGCAATCTTGATGTCGAGGTGGCCCCTACCTCATGGATTGTGGAGGTAAGAGCAGAGCCATACGGTGCTAAAGAAGTGGAAGCAAGTTGTCCAGCTGAAGGTGAAGTAAATGAAGCAGGTGCTTCAGCTGGCTAAAGAGGATGTAGAGCAATAGCCTTATCTTGTTCATCACACTCCTCAATGAAGATGCTCTCTGAATCTCTCAAAACCTATGTACCTGTTGTGTGGTCTAGTTCCTAGACTAGCCTCATCAAATGTAATCTCATAGGTCTCCACAATTTTGTTAATCTCAAGATTAAGCACATGATAGCCTCAAGAACAAGCAGGATAGCTAGGAAAGATCCCATCTGAAGATCTAGACTCAAACTTATCAGGGGTGCCATATTTAATAATGAAGCACTTGCAACTAAAAACTCTAAAGTGACACACTATCTCAACTCTAGGAAGTCTTGAACAATAAGGCCCTCAAGAATACCCTGTTAGACATAACAAGCAACGGAAATAGCTTCAGCCCAATACCTTGTCGGAGTGATATGCTCATCTAACATAGTCCTAACCATCTCAACTAAGGTCTTGTTATTCCCCTCAACTACACCATTCTGCTGAGGAACTCTAGGAGAAGAGAACTGATGCTTTAGACCATACTCAGTACAAAAGGAAGAGATGGATGAGTTCTTGAATTCGGCCCTATTGTCACTCCTAATGACCGTAAGGGCTCTTGGAAGATCAACTGACAATATCAGGACTAACTCTCTAAAATGGCCAAATGCCTCATCCTTAGATGCTAGGAAGTAAACCTATGAGTATCTGCAGTAATCATCAACATTGACTAGTACATACCATTTTCCTCCAACTGACTGAACACTAGAATGACCTACAGTGTCCATGTGAAAGAGTTGTCCAAGGCCATTTGTCATGATCATGGTAAGTGGTGGATGTGAGGCGGCAAGCATCTTACCAAGTCTGCAGGGAGAGCAAACAAAATCCTTCCCACCCTTGAGCTTATGTAATCCCCTAATCAGATCCATGCTCTTGACTGTGTAAAATGATCAAAACCAATGCGATCAAGCCTATGGTGCTAGAAAACAAGATCTCTTGATTCTGAAACAACAGGACACCTAAGCCTAGAAGAGGAAGACTCAGAAAAATCAACAAGACTAGATCCCAGACTGAAGTAGAAGTCTACAATTACCACCCTAAAGCTCACCTCAAGACCATCATCAATTAATTGCGAGACTAACGGTCATGGTAGAAGCATCCCCAAACATGATCAACTTGTTGTCGGATGCTCGAGTAAGGGAGAACCATCTTGAATAGACAGTCATGTGTCGAGAACATCCAGAGTCCACTAGCCATAGGTTCTTCTTCCTCCCCAGTCGAACCTACATCAGAGAAGCAGAAAATCTCGATGTCTCAGTACTGGGGTTAGTGATAAAAGACTTGGGAATCCAGTACTGAGACACATGAAGAGTAAAAGCAAAACCAGTAGAAGTATGAATTGAATATGATATTACACTTTTCATTTGGTCATTTATTACTCTTCGATGGTGTGTGTTGCTCTACTCCATGGTAGTAAATTACCTTGGAAATAGCCATGGACAAATGAATGGGAGGGGTATAGAAGGGAAAAAATGGTAAAAATTACCACAAAATCATAGAATGACATGGGAACAAAATTTGAAAGCTAGAATGACATGTATTTCATAAAAGAGGAAGTGTATTTTGGTGAGTACATTTCAAAGAAATGACACCATCTTTGGCAAAACTATCACAGGACCACACTTTTAACCAATAGTTTTAAGGAACCACACTTCCCCTTGCGTAATCTTATCCAACTGGCTTCACTGGTAGGGCCCACTAGCTAGTCTCACAATACTATCCTATTTCTATTTGCCGACATGGAGGTAGTTGCCACACTGGATAGTTGACACGTTGGTTTATAGTTTTAGCTAGGAATAAATCCATTCCCAAGTCCAGAAATCAACCCCTCACTCAAATATTGAGCATTTGACTCCCATCTACAATCAAAATTGGGCATGTCACCCCTTGACCCAAAACCATCATTGTTTTTGGCTGGTTTTCAGTTACTTAGTGTTCCAATAAATTTGGATACACTGACATGACTTGCAAATCAGCCCAACATGATTAAGTCAACAAAGTATCTCACCTACTTATTTTTCCAAAAACATCATGAACCATATGATTAATTTTCATTAAGAAGTATGTATAGCTAATTAGGAAGTGATTCAATGCTGATGTGGTTGTCAACATGGCAAAAACTAGTGATGTGGCTGCCAATGTGGTGAAAACCACTAATGAAAATAGCCTAGACGAGCAAAGTAAATGGTTTTAATAGTTGGAGGTGTCAAACAACCAGTTTTGTAATTAGGGGGATTGATTTTTGGACTGGGGCAATCATTTCATCAGTGGGCTTATTCCTTTTAGCCATCTGTTGTAGGGGTGGCCCCTACCTAAGCCCAGCCGGCCTGTTAGAAGGTTGTAATGCCCAAAATGGGACAAGTGTAATGACATGAATACCCTTGAGAGGGATACTCGAATGTAAGGGCAATATTGTGACTATGCTCCCCATGTGGATATATATATGCGATACAAGCCATGGGGGAAACCCCAACCATTGCTCACCTAACTCTCCACTACCATTCTCTCTCTCTGTTTGGTCTGTAACCATAACAGTTGGCGCCGTCCGTGGGGAGCGGCAAGAGCAAGCGTGAAGAAGAAGGATGGCACCGAAGAAAGCTTCATCGTCGGCGGCTAAGAAGAAGGGGGGCGTGACGGAGTCCTGCATCAGCACTAGGGTGGCGACGTCGGCAATCGCGAGTGGAGACGACAGCACGGCCATGGCGGCCACGAACGCCGACGATCATGGCACGATGCCCACCCCCGCCATCGCCGGCGTGACACCCAACCCCGCCATCGCCGACACGACGACCGACCCCGGCACAGGCGCGACGGCCAACCTCGCCGCGGGCTCGGCGGTCGGCTCCGGTAGCGTCGATCGGGTAATCGGGGGCGGTGATGCCAGTGTCCAGGTTGGCACAGCGACCGTCCCTACACCCGGAACGGGAGCGACGAATGCTAGCCTCGTCACCGACTCCGGAGCCTACCACGCCGGTGCATCGGGCAACCCGGGAGCGCAGGTCATGGTCGCTCTCGTAGAGTGCGCGCGGTGCACCGCGGTTATGGCTGCGGCAGGCAGCCACCAGAGCTCGGGCCTTGGCAGCACTGCCCCCCGCAGGGGCCCGTGAGTGGCAACCGCAGCGGAGTCCTCCACGAGACGAGGCCCTAGGAGGGGTCCATCACCGCGTCATTAGCGTCATCTCTGGGGGCTCCCTGTCGAGGACCTACTCGGTGCAACCACGCCTAGGGATGCCGCGCTGCGACATCACCTTCACACGAGCCGACGCCCGGGGTGTGGAGTTCCCCCACCAAGACCCCCTGGTCATCCAGGCTGACATTGCAGGTTGCGACGTCAGGCACGTCCTCATCGACGGGGGCAGCCCCACAAACATTCTGGTTGCGGGGGCTTTTGACGGCATGGGGATCCCCCGGAGCCGGTTGGGGCCATCAGGGACCCCACTCCAAGGCTTCGGAGGCCAGCCGGTGCAGGCCTTGGGTCAGGTATGTCTCCGAGTTTCCTTTTGTCAGGGCAATAACGCCAGGGGCGAGGACATTGTCTTGGATGTGGTGGACATCCTACACCCGTACAACGCCATACTGAGCCGCCCTCTCATCAACTCCATTGGGGCGATTCCGCACCATGGCTTCTTGTGCATGAAACTCCCGGGTCCGCGGGGCGTCATCACCATCTTTGGTGACCAGGACCTCGCCAGGCGCCAAGGCTGTCAATGGATGGGACGGGTCATCCGCCGACCCCCGACGAGCCTCAACCCCATTCCCCCCAGTATGGCCGCTGGCACGCTGGGGCATCGATGTTGTGGGACCACTCCCTCGGGCTCCAGGAGACCTGCGGTTTGTAGTGGTCGCTTTGGAGTATTTCTCCAGGTGGCCAGAGGCTGTGGCTCTAGCTAAGAGAACCTCGGCGGCAATGCAGCGCTTCCTCTGGCAGAACATCATATGCCGCTTCGGGGTGCCCAGGGAGATCACCGTCGACAATGGCTTGCAGTTCGATGCTGCCTCGTTCAAGGAGTTCTGCAATGACATGGGCATCACGCTCCGATTTGCTTCAGTCGGGCACCCGCAATCGCGGGCGGAGACGGCGCGGCCATGGCGGCCACGAACGCCGACGCTCATGGCACGATGCTTACCCCCGCCATCGCTGGCGTGACGCCCAACCCCGCCATCGCCGGTGCGACGCCCAACCCCGCCATCGCCGGCGCGATGCCCAACCACGCCATCGCCGACGCGACGAACAACCCCGCCATCACCGACACGACGGTCGACCCCGCCCTACGCCGGCGGCCGACCACGAGTGCGGCGCGACGGCCGACCGCCCGCGAGCGCGGCGGTCGGCTCGGTAGCGCCGATCCGTGTCGGGGTGGTGATGCGATGTCGGTTGGCGCGCCACCGTCCCTACACCCGGAACGGGAGCGACAAACGTCGGCCTCGTCACCGACTCCGGAGTCTACCACGCCGGTGCATCGGGCAACCCGGGAGCGCAGGTCATGGTCGCTCCCGTAGAGTGAGCACGGCGCACCACGGTTATGGCGCTATGGCAGGCAGCCACCAGTGCTCGGGCCTTGGCAGCATTGCCCCCCGCAGTGGCCCGTGAGCAGCAACCGCAGTGGAGTCCTCCAGGAGACGGGGCCCCGGGAGGGGTCCATCACCGCATCGTTAGCGTCGTCTCCGGGGACTCCCTGCCAAGGATCTACCCGGCGCAACCACGCCTGGGGATGCCGCGCTGCGACATCACCTTCACACTAGCCGACGCCCGGGGTGTGGAGTTCCCCCACCAAGACCCCTTGGTCATCCAGGCTGACATTGCAGGTTGCGACGTCGGGTGCGTCCTCATCGACGGGGGTAGCTCCACAAACATTCTGGTTGCGGGGGCTTTTGACCGCATGGGGGTCCCCCGGAGCCGGTTGGAGCCATCGGGGACCCCGCTCCAAGGTTTTGGAGGCCAGCCGGTGCAGGCCTTGGGTCAGGTATGTCTCCGAGTTTCCTTTTGTAAGGGCAACAACGCTAGGGGCGAGGACACTGTCTTCGACGTGGTGGACATCCTACACCCGTACAACGCCATACTGGGTCGCCCTCTCATCAACTCCTTTGGGGCGATCCCGCACCATGGCTTCTTGTGCATGAAACTCCCAGGCCCGCGGGGTGTCATCACCATCTTTGGTGACCAGGACCTCACCAAGCGCGTGGAGGCCGGTGCTGGAAGCCCGCACCGCAAGGTGCATGCCCTCTCCGACAAACTCGCGGCGGCCACGTCGGCCGCTCCAGGGTGGACGCCTAAGCCCCGGCCGGAGGGCAGTGTCAAAAGGGTGCATCTCCAAGCCGAAGGGTTGTTCGTGTCCATCGGCGAGGGCCTTCCTCCGGAGGTGGAGCGAGACTTGCTCCAAGTTCTCCGGAGCAACGCGAACATCTTCGCATGATCTTCAGAGGACATAAAAGGGGTGGACCGCGCCCTCATCGAGCACAACTTGGCGGTCCACCCTGATGCCAAGCCAGTCAAGCAAAAGCTTCGGCGTATGTCCATGGACCGGCAGCAGGCGGCCAAGGTGGAGGTAGCGAAACTTCTCCAGGCCGGAGTTATCTACGAAGTCCAGCACCCGGATTGGCTTGCCAATCCGGTGTTGGTAAAGAAGACCAGTGGCGCTTGGCGTGTGTGCATCGACTTTACCGCCCTCAACAAGGCATGCCCGAAGGACGACCACCCCTACCGCGCATAGATCAACTGGTCGATGCCACCGCAGGGTGCAAGCTTATGACCTTCCTAGATGCCTACTCCGGCTACCACCAGATCTACATGGCCAAGGACGACGAAGACAAGACCAACTTCATTACACCGATTGGGACATACTGCTTTGTTAGGATGCCCTTCGGCTTGAAGAACGCGGGCGCAACCTGCACCCGCCTTATCGCGCTAGCACTGGCCGCTCAGCTCGGCAGGAACGTGGAGGCTTACGTTGACGATGTGGTTGTCAAAACCAGACAGCTCACCTCCCACGGTCAGGATCTCCAGGAGACCTTCGACAACCTCAGGAAGGCGAGCATCAACCTCAACCCGGACAAGTGTGTCTTCGGTGTGCAGGCGGGCAAGCTCTTGGGCTTCCTTGTGTCCGGATGAGGCATCCAGGCAAATCCCAACAAAGTCGACGCGATCCTCGCTACGGAGCCCCCCAAAATGTCAAGGGAGGTCCAGAGGCTGGCGGGCGCATGGCTGCGTTAAGCCGCTTCCTGTCCAAGGCGGCGGAGCGGGGCCTACCATTTTTCAAAACCCTCCGTGGTTGCGATGGCTTCCAATGGGACGGCAATTGTGTGAAGGCTTTTGACGACCTCAAGAGGCACCTCGCAATCCTCCCCACCCTGGTCGCTCCGGCGCCAGAGGCTCCCCTCCTGCTCTATCTCGCCGCTTCGGCGACCGCGGTTAGCGCTGTCCTCGTTCTCGAAGAGAGCACTCTCCAGCACCCCGTATACTTCATCTCCTAGGCCTTACAGGGCGTAAAGATGCGGTATACGAAGCTCGAGAAGCTCGCCTACCCGCTGGTCATGGCCTCGAGGAAGTTCCGACACTACTTCCTAGCCCATCCAATAATGGTGCCATCCTCGTTCCCCCTGGCGGAGATGCTGCACAACAAGGAATCCACAGGGCGAATTGGCAAGTGGGCAGCCGAGCTCGCCCCGTTCTCATTAGCATACGCCTCGCGAACAGCGATCAAGTCCCAGGTTCTTGCGGACTTCCTCGTGGAGTACACCCCGTCGGCTCAGCCTGCCAAGCAGCCAGAAGACCTGGTGTGGATGCTCAACACCGACGGAGCTTACGGCGTTGCGGGCGCAGGCGTAGGTGCAGTGGTCACCAAGCCCGAGGGGCACCGCCTGTCATACTCGGTGCGGCTTGCGTTTCCCGCTACCAATAACACGGCCGAGTACGAGGCGTTGCTCTTTGGCCTCGCAAAGCTTAAAGCACTTGGCGCACGACGAGTCCTCGTCTGCACCGACTCACGCCTGGTAGCGGGCCATGTGGACAAGTCATACCAGGCCAAGGACCCGGAGCTAGCCAAGTACCTGGCAGCCGTAAGAGCAAGGGAGCGACACTTTTTGGGTGTCACGGTCAAGGCCATCCCTCGGGCAGACAATGAGTAGGCCAACGCCCTCGCGAAGGCCGCCAGTAAACAGCTCCCAACCCCCGAGGAGGCATTCTACAAGGTCCTACCAACGGTAGCCATCGCACACGACAATAGGGATGAAGCCCAAGACCTCGTGCACTGGTGCCAAGGCTGTCAATGGATGGGACGGGTCATCCGCCGACCCCCGACGAGCCTCAACCCCATTCCCCCAGTATGGCCGCTGGCATGCTGGGGCATCGATGTTGTGGGACCACTCCCTCGGGCTCCAGGAGACCTGCGGTTTGTAGTGGTCCCTTTGGAGATTTCTCCAGGTGGCCAGAGGCTGTGGCTCTAGCTAAGAGAACCTCGGCGGCAATGCAGCGCTTCCTCTGGCAGAACATCATATGCCGCTTCGGGGTACCCAGGGAGATCACCGTCGACAACGGCTTGCAGTTCGATGCTGCTTAGTTCAAGGAGTTCTGCAATGACATGGGCATCATGCTCCGATTTGCTTCGGTCGGGCACCCGCAATCTAACGGAGCAGTCGAGCGGGCAAATTGCGCCATCTCCGCCGGAGTCAAGAAACGTCTTGTCGGGTTGCCAAAGGGCAAGTGGCCAGGCGAGCTCCACAACATCCTCTGGTCCCTCCGCACAACGGTGATGCGACCAATGGGATTCACACCGTTCAAACTCCTCTTCGGTGATGAAGCAGTGACGCGTAAGGAAAGCAAGGCTGGATCGAGAAGAGTCCTCGTCCAAGCGACAGAAGAAGAGCGCCAATTGTCCCTGGACCTCCTCAATGGGGAGCGAGTAAGCGCAACCCAGCACATCGTAAAATACGTGCGACAGATGGTGCGCACGCGTGGCCACTCCGTATACTCACGAGGGTTCCAGCCGGGGGACCTCGTCCCCAAAATGGCACTCCATGCGGAGACGGCCGGCAAGCTGGAGTCCAAATGGGAAGGCCCATACATTGTCGCGGAAGCTCTACAGAAGGGGGAATACCGCCTCACCACGCTCGAAGGGCAGACACTTCGCCACACATGGAACACGGATAGGTTGCGGCGGTACTACGTCTTGGACAACAGGGAAGCATGTAGCAACATCGGCACCTTACCCATTGTAAGCCGCTCGCCTGCGCATCCGGGAGATTAATAAAGCCGATCCTCTGCCAAGCTTTCATCTTGGTCTATTGCCTCCACACGCGCCACTCTACGGAGTCTAAAATAAGACGTAGCGTCGAGGCATGCCTCCGCACGCGCCACTCTACAGAGTCTATAACAAGACGTAGCGTCGAGGCATGCCTCGGCACGCGCCACTCTACGGAGTCGAAAATAAGACGTAGCGTCGAGGCATGCCTCCGCACGCGCCACTCTACGGAGTCGAAAACAAGACGTAGCGTCGAGGCATGCCTCCGCACGCGCCACTCTACGGAGTCAAACAAGACGTAGCGTCGAGGCATGCCTCCGCACGCGCCACTCTACGGAGTCTAAAACAAGACGTAGCGTCGACGCATGCCTCCGCACGCGCCACTCTACAGAGTCTAAAACAAGACGTAGCGTCGAGGCATGCCTCCGCACGCGACGTAGCGTCGAGGCATGCCTCCGCACGTGCCACTCTACGGAGTCTAAAAGAAGACGTAGCGTCGAGGCATGCCTCCGCACGCGCCACTCTACGGAGTCTAAAACAAGACGTAGCGTCGAGGCATGCCTCCGCACGCACCACTCTACGGAGTCTAAAACAAGACAGCATCGAGGCATGCCTCCGCACGCGGCACTCTACGGAGTCTAAAACAAGACGTAGCGTCGAGGCATGCCTCCGCATGCGCCACTCTACGGAGTCTAAAATAAGACGTAGCGTCGAGGCATGCCTCCGCACGCGCCACTCTACGGAGTCTAAAATAAGACGCAGCAGGGGGATGTCTCCGCGTGCACTCTACGGAGTATAAATAAGACGTAGCGTCGAGGTCCGCCCCCGCACGCACTCTACGGAGTATAAACAAGACACGGATGTCCCGTGCACGCGTGGCTGTTGTCCCTACACGTACTCTCCGAAGTATAAATAAGACGTGGTTCATGGTCCCACGCACCCCACGAAGTATAACAAGGTAAAAAGCCGCATAAGAGACTCCTCTGTGCGCACCCTGCGAAGTCTGCTGCCGCCCCTTCGAAAGGTAGGGGACGGAGCGCTCGCGCGTCTACATCGACTAGGCGCCAGCTCCGCTGCCACCACCTCGAAGGGTAGGGGACGGAGCGCTCGCGCGTCTACTAGAAAGGTAGGGGACAGAGTGCTCGCGCGTCTACATCGACTAGGCGCCAGCTCCGCTACCGCCACCTCAAATGGTAGGGGCGCTCGCCGCTACGCGCGTCTTCGACCGACTGGCGCCGGCTCGGCGCTCTGCGTCTGCCGACTGGCGCCGGCTCGGCTGCTGCGCGTCTACGCCGACTGGCGCCGGCTCGCTGCGCCCCTCGAAGGGTAGGGGACGGAGCGCTCGTGTGTCTACCTCGACTAGGCGCTAGCTCCGCTGCCGCCCCTTCGAAAGGTAGGGGATGGAGCGCTCGCATGTCTACATCGAGTAGATGCCAGCTCCGCTGCCGCCACCTCAAAGGGTAGGGGACGGAGCGCGAGCGCGTCTACTTCAACTAGGCGCCAGCTCCGCTGTCACCACCTCGAAGGGTAGGGGATGGAGCGCTCGCGCGTCTACTTCGTCTAGGTGCCAGCTCTGTGGCCGCCCCTTCGAACGGTAGGGAACAGAGCGCTCGTGCGTCTAATTCGACTACTGCTACCGATAAGTGGGGCGAGGCCGAGCGGAGGAACTTGTACATGACACCCGCCTAGGCTACAATAATGCGCAACGGCAGGGGATCTTGGGCAAGTGTTTTTTCATTCATATAAAGGGAAGGTTGTGAGCCAACCGTAAAGATAGGCGTATATGACATGACACATACCCAACCCCCGCATTACACCTATGGGTTCGCGCCGTCTTCGTTGCGCCGAGGAACTTCCTCGAGCCACCGAAGGACATCTCCCTCCTGCTGCAGCGTTCACCGCAGCGCGACCTTGGCCGCGTCCTCCCTGATGTAGCCCCAGATTCGACGATAGAAAGACTGGACGGCGGGCTACGTGAAGCGAACAGCGTCAAAAATTGCCCCGGGCTCGGATGGCAGATCCAGCTGAGGGTTCTCCAGCTCGGTGACGTGCCCACACCCATGGGTGTGAAGCATGGCGAAGGCGAGGCAAGCACTGACAAAGCCGTAGTGATCGCCGAAGGCTCTGGCACCGCGGAGGGCGATGCTCGAGCCTTCTTCGATTCGCTGAAGCATCTGCGTCAGATCCTTAGGGCCATGTGTAATGTCTGGCATGTCAATGGAAAGGTCCTAGAGGGCCCGCTCCAAAGACTCCATCACCCTCCACGCCGACATAGACGCATCATCCAAGGACCGGTTCCTCTCCGCAAGGGACACAGCGAGCTGGGCCTTCTCCCCCTCCAGCGCGGAGATTTGCTGGAGAAAGACGGTGCGCTCCTCCGCCGCGGCGTGCCGAGCCTCCTCCGTGGCATGTTGCGCTGCTGCCACGGTATCCTCCGCATCGGAGACCACCCTCGCATTTTCTGCCCCCAGCGCGCGAATAAGCTTGTCCTTGGCACCGTGAACCTCATCCGCAGTACGAAGTTGAACCTCCAGCACCCTTCGCTTGCGGACGCGAGTCTCCTCCAGGGCTTGGCTGAGAGCAACAGTCTGAAAGAAACCATGGGGGTTAGCTATGCGCGGGACAGCGATGTAGGCCGCAAACCTAGCCCACAACGACGTAGGCCGCAAACCTAGCCACTCACCCTTATCTCCAAGGCACCCCGCGCGAGCGCCAGAAGGTCTCCCCCGCACGATGACAGCACTCGTCGATCCAAGCTGCCACCGACACGCTCCGCGACCTCGTAAAGAACGCGAACCATCTCTGATCGAGGGATGAAATTGGAGATGGTGAGCCTCGGCCCCTCTGCGCCAGGGGCTTCGGCTGCACCGGATGCCCACGTTGCGCCCTGCACAACAAGGTTGGAGACTTCACGCACACGCCCGTTGCTCGATCCTTGACCGCGTCTGGGAGACCTTGTCTCGCCTGATGTCGACAACGGAATGAGTGAGCAAATCGGAGAAAGTTTCGCGAAGTTGCGGGAGGAAAAGGAATCATGCCTACCTCCCACACCCTCCGCCAACGCACGGGGAGGTGTCCGCAGAGCCTCCACCCAAGGTACATGGGCTTCATCGGCCGGAGGAATGATGACTTCTTCCTCAGCCTCGACATCTTCCCCGCCGTCCGCCTGGATCCCGGTGACCACGCCTGCCACATTGAATCGCCTCCTCGAGGGCGGAGGCGACTGTACCCGGGGGCGCTTCGCCCTCGATGGCCGATGCAGGCGTCGAGACCTCGTCTTCAGGAGCAACGACACCCTCGCTAGGGGCAGTGCGCCCCCCGGACCAGCAGGTCCAGACCTAGCGCCGGTCGTACCCCCCGTCTCGACAGTACCGGCCGGTGACACGGCCGATGGGCTCGACGCAGCGGCGTCAGATTGGGACCTGCGTCGAGAGGGCGGCGCCCCCACTTGGCCATCACTGTCGCGGTGACTTGAGACCTCCGCTGGCACCACGCGTTCGGGTACGGGGATCCCCAGGACCTCGCACACCCATTTCACCCGCCCCTGCTTCGCCGAGGCAGTCACGGCCTCGCGTAGCTTGTGCTCCTTGGCCGTGTATGGCCCGAGGAGTGCAACAACCGTGTGCTCTGCATCTTCCAGCCAGAGCACTGCAAACAGAAGCGGGGCATCGCTCATAAAAGGGTCGTGCGACTATGAGAACGAGCGAGCAGCCCAAGGCCGAAGGACTTACAAGGAGCCGAGGGTGTTAGAAGACAAGATAATGTCGGATGGATGCCATCCTTCCGGGTTCTACCCCGTCGCTCGTACTGCCACCGACTTGAAAGTGGCGCCACCCCGTACATGGTGAACTCTTCGGCAAGGTCGCGCATGTTGAACCGGCGGGCGACACCGGCAAGCCTTTGCGCCTTCTGCGCGTCATCGGCCTTCGGCTTCACATTTGGCGAGCTGTTGAATGATATCGGCCATCCCCGACACAACATACCGCTCGTGCTCGTCACGTGGTGGTAAAACTACCATCGCATCCAACCGGATTCCCACTTCCCTCGCGTAGCCAACGCGGGGAAGAGCCCCGTGCATTGCTTCCTCAGCACGAAGCTGACGTTGCCGAAGTTCGATACTGCTCCCCCTTCGACTTTCTTCAGCTAGCAGCGCGCATCGTGCAGAATGGTGAACAAGTTTGCGTTGGGGCGGCAGCCTTCCGTTCGCGTCGCCCAAGCGAAGACAGCTAGGCGAACTATTGCGTTGGGGGGCAGCTGCACCAGCTCCAATCCGCAAGCCCGCAGGACCTCACCGACGAAGAGCGTGAGGGCATCCGAAGCCCGGCATCGAAGAATGCGACAAAGACAATCGCCTCCGTCTCCGCCGGGCGCGGATCCGTCTTGTTGGGGCCAGGCAGGCGAGCCCCGACACGCTCCTCCATCTTCTCCCGGACGAGTCTTTGGATCATCTCCTCAGTAACGCGACTCCGTCCCAGTACGTGGGAGCAGTGACCTCCCGAGTGCTCCATGGCGTCTCACTGCTTGTTGACTTGCGTTGATCCTCGCACCACTAGAGGATACTCCGCCGGGGGAGGTGACAAGCCGCGACGGCTGGACAAGGCGCTATCGCTGAGTCGACCAGTAGGATCATCGTGACAAGCAATTCCTCTCCGGGGTGGGGCGCTAGCAAGCAGGAGCAGCGGTGGATCATGCTAGCAGCGGAAGAAGGGAGGCAGGGCTAAGTGACCATCGGAGAAGAGTGTTACCCTACCGATGGTGACGCCTTATAAAGCCTACCCACCTCTCCCACGAGCGGAAGTGCAACCGGCGGGCACCCAGCAGTTCAGCTACCCACGATTGGGAAGTGCAACCACTGACACAAGGGGGCGCGCAGCGGTAGGTAGCCGGACAGCGCGCGACGCGCCAGTAGCACCCTGTCGCGTGTCCTGCCCCTCTGGGGAAGGGGCGAGCGGTCACGGTCGGCCGACTGCTGACAGCACACGCCGCGTGTACCCTCCCAGCGGGACAGCGCATACGGCTACAGCAGCCTGTTCCTGACAACTCAGGGGTTGGTGCGATTCCAGGTGCCATTAAGGCACACTACCGGACCGCAGAGCCACCCCGACCCCAACTTCGGCACCGACCCCGCCTCCGCGGAGCGACTTCATGCCCGCAGCACAACACAAGCCTCCAGTTCAACCTAGTGGACGACCTCGACTTCGACTCTGCTGCTCAAGGACCCCGTGGCCAGGGGCAGCTTCGGCAACCCGCTCAACGCCATAACTCCAGAGCGGGGCGGGGGCTACACCAAGCAATCAAGCTCTATCCAACAACACAGAAGTTCCCAGGCCGCGGGCATGGAGGGGGCCAAATGGCTCGGCAACATGGCTTCGGCCTGTGAAACCCTTCACCATGAGAGGCTCCTGTTGTAGGGGTGGCCCCCACCTAAGCCCAGCCGGCCTGTTAGAAGGTGTATACCCTTGAGAGGGATGCTCAGATGTAAGGGCAATATTGTGACTATGCTCCCCATGTGGATATATATGCATACAAGCCATGGGGGAAACCCCAACCATTGCTCACCTAACTCTCCACTACCATACTCTCTTTGTTTGGTCTGTAACCACAACAGTATCATTTCATGCTTTTTTCTTACTTCTATCTAAATTGAACCTAAATGGTGCTCTCATTTTTTGTTCAGCAACAACACAATTATTTAACTTGCCTTTTCTTGTCATGCTTAACTTTGTTAGTGTACTTTACCACTTCTACTTACCACAGTTCGAAAGTTAGGGCTCATTCCCTTCAAAAAAAAGGTTTTCACTGATGAAGATGTAGGAGGACTGCCTAACCATAGGGGTAGGGGCAATCTGACCATTGTGGCTGGTCTGACTATAGGTCCAGGTGTTAGTGATATGCCCTAGAGGCAACATAGAGATGTTGTGTATATCACATACTATGTTTATGATACATTACTTTGTTCCTTGAAATAGACATCATCATTATTGATCAATGTGTATGTGACTTATTCATGAGACTCTTAATGCTAAAATGTTGCTATTTCTAAATGATCCCTGATCATATATCATATGAGGAACAAATATGATTCAAAGATCAGCATATGTATTGATTGATGATTATGTCTAATGGATCATGGTATGGTGATACCAAATCAATAATATGGGCATGTGTTAGTGAACATATGTTGGATAGACCCGCCATGAGACAGTGCAGAGATTCCATGTGTCATCAGTTGGTCTCAAGTAGTGTTTATGTGGAATCCTTAGACTTGAGATCATCATGGTTCCCAACATGCGTAGTAGCTTATTTTGGGACTACTAAACACTACTCCGTAACTGGGTAGTCATAAAAGTAGTCTTCGGGTTTGCCATGAAACATGTAGTGGGATGTGAATGATCAAGATAGAATTTGCCCCTCCTTATGGGAGAGATATTTCTGGGCCCCTCGATGTAATGGATTATGAAAGTGCATAGCCATGCCAAGGTGATTGAGGAGTCAATCACAAGTTTATAATCCATCACGGAATCGAGAGAGTGATTGAGCTATTAAGAGGATGACACAGGTCTCGCCTTGAGCTCAATCTATATCGTGAGGCAAAGGGATTCGTACATGAGAACATTACAGGTTCAGCCGATATGATCTTTACGTATACTTTGGGGTTAGTATGTCTTACTAGAGGCCGCTATTAACAGGGTGATCGGAAAGGCGTTTCCGGGTCGCGACCAAGTATACGTGAACCTACAGGGTCGCATGCTTAACGGGTTGGAACACTAATTCGAATATGATTCGGATGTGGGCTCAATTCGGATAGAGATCCGAATAGACTCCTATTGGGCCTCAGTCCACAAGGCCCAAGTGAGGAGGTCTATATATATGGAGGCGAGGGGCTGAGGAACAAACGCTTCTGTTAACCTCTAGCAAAACCCTAGCCGCCACCTCCCGAGCCAAACCCTAGCCGCTCACGAGTGCTAGTACACTCGCGATCGGCGTTCCAGCCCCGGACGTGTGGATACCGGTGGAGGCACTGCTCGTTGCGGTGCTGATCGGCACCAACAACCTACAGATTGGATCTACTCATGGTGTGGTTGATCGCGTGGAGGAGATGATCTGTTCGGGACGATCGGCTAATTCCACTACTACCTCGACGCGCGTGGTTGGATCGGCTTCTCCAACTCTTCTTCCGCTGCGCTGCGCGTCTAGTGGTAATGATCCATGATCCCTCCTTAAGCATGATGTCCTTGTGTGTGCGGTAGAAAAGTTTTGTTTTCTGCTTTCGTAGTCTACGCACATTCCTTTACCAGGGCCAGTCTGACCAGTCCAATGTTCCCAGGCCTAAAAACCTCTTTGGGCAAAACTCAAATCTCAAAACCTTATTCAAATCTCATCCAAACACTTCCAAAATTTGCATGAGACTTGTTCAAGACAATAGGAACCTAAACCAATCAAGAATCATAACGTTCTTGGGCTTGGGTTCACTAAATTGAAGAGAACAACATCTAGAACATAAGAACACAAAAACCCTAGAACTCAAATTACTTCTTGCTCATGAGGATCCAAGGCATGAGGTCTTCTTGATATATTCTGATATGTCCTAGAAAGGTAATTTAAGCAAGAATTTAGGCTAGAGCTCCCACGATCACGAAATCACAAGTCTTGATAAAGAACCCTCACGAACTGGGCATAATCTTGATTCTTGCTATGGTGGTGATCTAGATGGGCAGCGATTGATCAACTAGGATCTTCTAGTGCCTCTTACTCATGATAGATCACAGCAAGACCAAGAGAAAGCTCAGGAGAGAAGAAATCACATCAAGAACACAAGACACAAGCGACATTCAAAACAAGAACAACTATAGCAATTTGAGAGGCAAGGTTTGATCTCGCATGACTTTGATGAACTTAAAGATAGTGGACCCCACGCGCTCTTCGCTGCTTGTGACGATTGCCACATCCAGATATATGATGCTAAGGAGAAGAGCATCATGTCATTAGCCAGCACCCAAAACTTAGAACAGACCTCCATCAAAGTGCATCATCTGCATGCAGTGAATCTATTCCAGAGCCATGCGGAAGGAAAGCGCATGAGATTGGCGGCGGCTAAGGAGGTAGAAATTGGCCAGTGGCCAAAAGAGGTGAACAGCAGTGGTAGTCCAAGAGAAGGACAGTGGCAACTGTTTGGATCCAAGGCCAGCTGCAACTTGATGTGGCGCAGATGTCATGGAACCAGAGGTGGGAAGATGGCTAGCACAGATCCAGCTCGGCGATTACGATGATGCCCAAGCTCTGATGGGGTCCAAGGTTGGCTGTGATGAGCTGCACCAACACCGAACAGATCTGGACGAGTGACGGTGCCAGGGAGGCTGGCAAGCCCAGATCCAAGTAGCTCACGTGGTGAAGAAGATAGCAGTGGCTCTCCGAGGCTGGGTGTTGCGGTGAGAAGCACAGCGGCTGCAGCCTGACGGTGAAGGCCGAAGATCACCCAAAGCGTGCCAACGGCGGCGCTCTCCACCATTGACCTCCCATGGAGAGTGGAGCCAGGGCGGTGAGGAGATTGCCCCGGGAGTGGAGACGCTCCTCTCGAGGGCAGCTACAGCAAAAGACGAGCGGTGGCTAGGGTTGGGAAACCCTAACCCTAGTTGCTGGCTTTGATACCATGTTTGATTTATCGGATGAATGTAAACCTTTGCTTTAATACCATGCTAGATCTATTGGATGAATAGATGAATAAAGTTAGTTGTATTGAACTCAGCCCAAAGGCCTATATATAGAGTACATATGACACACAAGACTAAACCCTAGAAACTAGGAAATACCACAAATACCCTTATATCCTTAACACTCTCCTCCCCTTTATTTAACACTCTCCTCCCTTGTAATAACCAGCAGCAAACACTAATGAGTTCAACCCGTTAGGACACCGAGGGAACCTGTTAATCCCACTAACATGGGTTTTACATACTTACGCATGTTTCTCAAAGCATTTGCAAGACGCAACCCACTAAACCCTTAGCGATTGATCCATTTAGCATTTTCGGCTCTTCTTGACCTAAACCACTTATCCTTTGCACCTCAGCACAAGCATGAGGTTTTGATCAAGGCACCAACCTGGTATTTGGCTAACAATCAAAATACATTCAACAAAGCTTTTGGGCACCTTCCCTTGACTACGTCTTCACCTTCACATCAAAACATCTCCGCAAGCTTTGACACATAGCCCACAATGCCCAATGACTAGTTGTTATGTCTTCACGCATTCAGTCTTCCTCGAATCGTCTCTACATGCATCGGCCTCATCACTTGGCACACCACATGAATTAGCTCATTTCTTCATAATCCTTGTTGGCTTGTGCTTCTTGCTTGAGCCATGTAGCCTCACCCAGACTTACATGACTGCACGGACCTCTGCTTCCTTACCTAGTCCCAGTCACTTACCGTTAACCGCTAATGTTCTCCAAGCCCACTGAATGTCCAAAGACCAAGCAACTATCTTGACCGCAAGTTCTATGCGCTTGACTCACATTAGTCAAAACAATATATCATGTAACTCAACACAACCAACCAACGGCACCGATGCTGTGCACCCACTCAAACCACTCAAAACACCTCTCATTGTTCTCTAATTCGTAGCCACCGGTCTAACTGCCATAACCATGTTGATCTGATTGCTTAAGAACACCAAAAAACACACTTTGGAATTTGAAAAAACTATTTAGTTCTAGCTCCAGTTTCCATTTCCAGTGGAATCTAGTGCAAACACATCCCCAAACAAGCCTACACAAGTGTTTGGTGTGGAATTACCAAAAGACCATATGGCCGGTTTGACCGCTTGCCCCATGGTAGTCAGACTGCCAACCATCGGTGGTCAGACCACCTTCCCTATGGTGGTCAGACCACCAGGCACAAAACTTGATGAACAGATCAAGGCCAGTCTAACCACCATCCCACGTCAGTCAGACCGCTTGAGACCTGACAACAACTCGAAATTCTGAATTTTCTAAAACTTTCGCAAAATTCAATTTCAACTCATCGAAAGTGCTAATTATTCATCACAAACATATTCTAGACCTTCTACATGGTCTCTTAATCTCCCCCTTGATGAACACGTTGGCAACTACTCTAAAAATGCAAATTTGAGTTGATTTTAGAAAATAGAAGAGAATTTTGGAAAAGAGAACTCAACTTGGTTCAAGAAGTGAATAGAAGTCGAAAATGGCCAATTGAGCTAGAATATGGAGTGAAGAAAGTATAAAGAGCAAGTTTTCAACATATGCACTCCAAAGCCATTTAAACTTGGGAAATTCTCACTCTAAGTCCATATGAAAAGTGCAATTGTCCATTTCGACCTTTGCCATAGTGCGAAGCTAAGCAAATCAAGATCTTGCAATAAAGCTCCAAAATCCAAAACTTCATCATTTTCTGCCTTTTGCCTAATTCATGCATTTTTGCCACAATTTCTCCCCATTTGACAATGAATTCATCAAGTAAAGAAGAGGAGTTAATGAAAACTAAGAGGCAAACATGACTATTTTTGGTAATTTTCAGATTTTAGTTGGATTGAGAGCTTTGAAAATTATTGAAGTCAATTAAAAGGTATTTCATCAAGTCATGCTAACTAGCTTGTACAATCATGTAAGCACATATAGCGAGACATGTCAAGACTAGCTAGAAGTGATTACATGGATTAAAAACTTGTCAGGCTACCTCAAAACCACAAGTATAGCTAGAGGGATCCTAATCCGAGTCATGACAAGGCAAAGTACAAAATGAGCTAAGATTCTAAGTCTGGCAAAAGAGATGCCAAAGAGCTCCAAAGTAACTCACTTAAGCTAAGAGCATATTTAATCATTGCCATTGACTAGATAAATGACTTATCTTGGTAGAACAAGTCCTAGACTAGGAGCCATCTACAACTACCCCCAAGCTTCAGTACAAGTTTTAATTCACATTTATATGGTTCATCTCAATAAAGCAAGTCCCTAGACTAGGAGCCGTCTGCAACTGCTTCCTAATTTACAACTAATTTGAATTAATTTCATTTAGTCAATTTGATTGATCTCAAGCCATTGTCAATCATATCAAGCAGAAAGTTTAAGAAAATGGTCTTAGTCATACATATCTCCTCTGAGTTAATGCCAAGTGCAATGGCAAGCAGTCTCATAAGAAAAGAATGCTAAGATGCAATTATAAGCACAATTGAGATCATCTAAAGCAATGAAATGGCAAGAGCTACTAAATGCTCTAGAATGGAACTAAAAAGTTCTAGCCAAGCTAGACTCATGACTCAAAACTCAAATAAGCAATTTACTAGGCAGGAATCAGAAAATGATCACTAAATCTATACTATTGAAAAGATCTAGCATAGAGAACTTCAGTTCAAGTTGCACAAATTTTAAATGAACAAGTCATGGCACAAGCTAAACTACACAAGTAAGCACATGATACAAAAACTCACTAAAGCAGGCATGACTAGATACAGAGAATGAGCATGGATCTGAGTTTTCCCAATATGCGATATGGGTACAGAGATATAGATATGACGATACCGCGGTATGACATTTTCCAAAAACAAGGATACATCAATCTGGCAACTATATATGTATTTAAAAATAAAAAAATGTAGAGTGGCTACGAGGGAGCGAGAAACTGAGATTACCTTAACGAATGCTATATATTCCTTGCCTTCCTCACTCACTGGCATTGTTGCAGTTCGGTCATAGTCTCGTAGATGCACTCAGCCACTCATTCCTCATACCTCAGAGCATGCTTGGGGGTTAGGGTTTGCACCTCTTCTACTGCCATCGCTGCCGAGAGGCTGAGAGAGAAGTGATCGCACGATGACTGGATCCAGCCATGCCCGATAGCACATCGTCTATTCGAGATATCGTTCTCCAGTACTGTCTTCATCATACACCCGACGCCACCGTCCTCGCAATTGTCAAATCTGGTCACCACCTTCTCCCCCTCGTTTGGATCCGTCCATCATCTCTCGCCCCTAGATCCAGCCTCTGCATGTCCCGAGCACTATCCTCATCTCTGACTCTGGCGCCATCATCCTCATCTCGCCACCCTTTGCTAGCCACCCATGATTTGCCCAGCTTGGATCTGCTCGCACCACCAGCTCTCCTTTGCCAACCACCCGAGATCCACTCGGCTCAGATCTGCTTGCACCGATTGCTCTAGACTAAGCTATCATCATTGTCCTTGTCTACTTCAAGCCCGACGCCACCACTTGCCTCTTTGGATTTCCACCACCGGCCTCCTCGGATTCCCACCGCCAACATCCTCTCCAAGCCCAATGCCGTCGTTGGGCTCTAGGTCTTCTTACTGTCGGGCTCTGCTATTGTGCTCTATTCTGCTATAGCTGCTAGCTCTATTGTGCCTATGGTCCATCAAATGGCAAAATCGACTAGTAGTTTGGGGTTGTTCATCTCTCTTGCTCACTGATATCAAACTTGATGGGCCAAAATATTAAGCATTTGTTTCTCAGTCAAGACTACTCTAAGGGGTTATGCTTTGGCTTCTCATTTGATGGATGATCCTTCTGAGTGTTCATGTTTTTTTGAGGATGAGTCTTGGGTATCATACTTTAGCCATGCAAATGTGGTCGTACTTTGAGAAGAAGTATGTTCAGTCTAGTGGTGCTCTTCGCTTCACATTGCTCAAGAGCCTTCATAATATTCATCAGCAGGACTTGTTGATAGAGGAGTATTATTGTCCTCTGCAGACGAGCCCATCCTCTGAAGCACGGACGGGTTGGTTTACTGTTGTATCGTGTCCGACACGGATACAACACAGACACATTGTAGACACGTGTCAACGGCATGTCGGCTGATTGAAAAATGAATTTTAATTTTGAAATTTCTGACACGAGTCGGACACGGCGTGACCACGAGTCCAACATGATATAGGACACAACCCACCAAGCTTATACCCTAACCCTATTTCTCGATCGATGCTGAATCCCCCACGCTTTCTCCTCACAGTGTCGGCTCCCGCAGCTCCTTCCTCGCGTCTTCGGTTCCCGTAGCTCCTTCCTCGCACCACGCTGCCCTCCCTTGAGAGCCCTCCTCCCTTGCGCCACTAGATTGCTACGCTGCCGGCTCCCGTACCTCCTCTGGTCCTTCTTCGCGCTACACCGTCCCTCCTCGATAGCTCTCCTCCCTCACACCACTGGCTCTAGCACCACCTCCAGACATCTGTTGCGCCTCCTCCCTTGCGTTGTCGTCTCCAACACCACCTCTGGACCTCCATCGCACCTCCTCTCCAGGTAACATAAGTGATATAGTGAGCTTAGTCTACTCTTCACTTCTTCAATCTTCACTCTCATTCTCTAAATAAATGAATCTACTGATGCAATGATGTACTAATGCTCTTCACTGGCTACTAGTGCAATTGTGCAGGTAGGACTTGGTATGAGATTTACATAAAGTCCTAACTCTTGGTTGATGAGTGTTTTTTCCCTTTTGCACAAGAGGAGAGTAGGAGACATGTTTGTTTATCTATAGAACTATTGTCATTATGTTTCTGTTATAACCATACCCATAGTATCATTTCCTCATTTGCTTATAAGTGTTTGAAGCATGTCATTTGCTATTCAAGGTTCAAAGATCAGGAAATGGAGAGTGATAGTCAGGAATATACCATTCAAGGTGCTTTAGTAAATGCAAAAATCACCTTTGCCATGCTTTATTTTCTAGAGCAGATAAAATAGAAGCTATGTGTGCATGTTTCGTTGTTACATATTATAGTAAAGGAGATCATGGATATGTTTAGTTCTGCAGGATTTGTCTGGGACGTGTCTGTTAAGGATAGAATAGGAGATAGAATAGGATTGTTATTTCTTTCCTTATATACCCCTTGTATACCCCCTTGTACTCTCTATATATTGCCCTTTGGGCCTCATGAATACATGCACAATATTCATAACATGGTATCAGAGCTTAAGTTAAAACCCTAACCTCGATGTACTTCCGCTCTAGCCCATTCTTTGTCGCCACGGGCTATAGCCGCCGCCGCCCGTGCCGTCGCCGCCGAGCTGGCTGCTGCGCCGAGCGCGCCGCCGCCGAGCCGCCGCCCATGCCGCCATCGCCCTGCCACCGCCGCCCAGCCATTGTCGCGAGCCGCGCCGCCTAGGTCATTGCCGCCCAGTCGTCGTCATCACGAGCCGCGTCGTCGCTCTGCGAGATCCGGCCGATGCCCGAGCTGCTAGATCCAATCTAGCACTGCCGCCGCTGGTCGCCGCCATCGACGCCGCGCTCCGCTGGCTTCGCCCGGCTCCGCCGGGTTGTAGCTCGCCCCGCCGGCTGCGCCGGGTCGCCACCGCCGGTCCGCTCCGCTCCACTCTTTACTGGCTCCAAGTGAGCTAGTGGAGTGACGAGGCTCTTTTATAGTTTTGTGAAAAAAGCAAACAAAAAAAGGAAAAAAATGTTGTTCTAACCGCCGCGCCGTCCAGCGCTGCCTGTTAGACTTTGTTGCCTTGGTCGCCACGCCATCCAGCACTGCCTACCAATGGCTTCTGTTCCATTTGCTGCGATCCCATTCTCGGGAACAAAGCTCCATGGAACGAACTACAGGTTATGGTCTTCCCTCATGGAGATCACGCTTGATGGTCTCCGTCTTTGGGGACATGTTACCGGTGCCCGTCCTTCCCCACCACCGCCGGTTCAGCCTCCTTCTAGGCAGTCTACTTCTGCATCTCCTGGAGCAGATGAGGCTGCTAAAAAGAAGGCAGAGGCTGACGCTGCTGCCGTGGATGCTGCTGATGAGGCTTTTCAGTAACTGATGAGGCCCGTGTTCGTGCCATCCTTGTGGTCAGTGTTGATGACTCCATTCAGCCAGATATTGTTGGTCTGCGGTCTACTCGACAGATCTGGGAGTACTTGCGTGAGCGATACCAGCATAGCAGTGATTCTCAGTTCTTTTCGCTTCAGCGTGAGTTGGAGACGCTTCGCCAGGGAGATTCTGTTAGTCGCTGGACTCTTGCTCTTGGTGATAGCAAGATCCTTACTCTCATGGAGAGGATGACACTAGGAGATGGGGCAAGTTTTCTTGTTTATTTCTCACACAAATGCCATGCCAACCTGAGGGGTTGGGGATACAAATTTATAGGCTGAGAACCAGCCAAGCATATGCTACGATGCTATCCTAGATGCTGTCCTAAAGCGGTCAATATGCTGTCCTAAAGCAGATGCTGTCCTAAAAGCAGATGCTGTCCTAAAAGCAGATGCTGTCCTAAAGCAAAAGCAGATGCTGTCCTAAAGCAGATGCTGTCCTAAAGCAAAAGCAGATGCTGTCCTATGCTGTCCTAAAGCAGTCAAAAAACAAAAACTACCACAGCCCCACAAAGACCACAGTACAGAGACTTATTCATCATTCTCCCCCTAAGTCTTGTGCGTCGTCTTGTGGGAGGGTTGAACCAGCCTGATCTTGGAGCAGAGCTCAAGGAACTTGATCCTTCCAAGAGGCTTGGTGAGCAGATCCGCAAGCTGATCCGTTGTGTTGATGTAGCTTGCCTTGATGCTTCCTTCATCCAAGCAGCCTCGGATGAAATGGTACTTCACCCGGATGTGCTTGCTCCGTTCATGAAAAACGGGGTTCTTTGCCAGGGCTAGAGCGGACTTGCTGTCCACCCTGAGCTCCACCGCTTGATGTCCTGCCGAGAGATCACCAGCGATCGGCGAGCGAGTGCTCGAGTCGAGCGGTGGAAGCCGCTATGTACTCGGCCTCACGGCCGACAGGCCACCACCGCCGCTTGATCGATCGCCGATGAGCGAGACACTTGCCGAGGAAGAAGAGAATCCCGCTTGTGCTCTTGCTGGTGTCAATGTCGCCGCGTGGTCATCGCCGCTGTGCGAGCGAAGTGTGCGCGCCAGACACCTCGGGTAATGGAGGCCGTGGTCAAGGGTCCCCGCAGCGTAGCGGATGATCCTCTTCACACCGCCGATGCTCCGTCGTCGGTCGTTGCATGAACCGACTAACGAGCCGACGGAGAATGCCAAGTCGATCGTGTGTGGGCGAGGTAGCGAAGGCTCCCCACAAGACGCCGGTGCTGCGTGGCGTCCACCTCCTCCGTCGTCTTTGTCGCGGCTCGGCTTCGACCTCTCCTCCATTGGGTGAGAGTGGGTTGCGATCGGTGAGCCCGGCTAGCTCAACGACGCGCTTGGCGTGGCGATGCGTCGGCGTGATCCGGAATCATCCCGGTGCACCTCGATCCCTAAGTAGAAGAGAGAGACCCCGGTCACTCATCGGAAGGTGGCCTTCATCTCTTCCTTGAATGCCGCCACCTCGCATCCTTGGTGCCAGTGATCACCAAGTCGTCGACGTAGACACCCACCAGCAGGGCGTTGCCGCCTTTGCCCCGCCGGTAGACTGCAGCCTCGTGTGCGCTCTGCTGGAACCCCATTTGCTTGAGGGTGGAGTCCAGCTTAGCGTTCCACGCCCTCGGTGCCTGTCGCAAGCCATAGAGGGCCTTGCGCAGGCGGAGCACCTTGCCCTCCTTGCCGGGGATCGCAAATCCGGCGGTGATGCACGTAGACCTCCTCCTTCAAGTCGCCGTTAAGAAATGCCGACTTGACATCCATGTGATGAACACGCCAGCCTTCCTGGGCAGCTAGCGCAAGGAGGAGTCGCACGGACTCCATCCGTGCGACGGGTGCGAAGGCGTCATCGAAGTCGACCCCCTCCTGCTGCACGAAGCCTCGTGCCACCAAGCGAGCCTTGTGCTTGACGATGGCGCCGGCTTCATCCCGCTTCAGCTTGAACACCCACTTAAGGGTGATCGCGCGGTGACCGGCAGGAAGATCCGCCAGCTCCCACGTCCGGTTCTGCTCGACAGCGTCCATCTCCTGCTTCATCGCGACACGCCACGCCGCGTCTCCCTCCGCCTCAGCGAAGGAGCGGGGCTCGCCGTCGTCGCATGCCAAGTGCAGCTCCGCCTCGCAGCCGCGCTGCGCCAGTCCAGGGACGGGCAGCTCGCCGAGGATGTTGTCCATGGTACGATAACGCAGAGGCTCGTCGTCGTGGTAGGCGTCGACGCGGTCCTCGTCGTGGGACAGCGGAGTAGCGAACTCCACCATGCGCTGCTCATCGTGGACCGGCCGTTGGGGCGATTCGGTGGTGTGGCCACCGGTGCAGGAGAGTGGTGAGCCGGTGGTGAAGGGTGGGGCGTAGCCGGTGCCGAAGGTGGTGGAGCACTCGCCGGAGCTGGTGGCGAGCAAGGTGTCGAGGTGGACGAGCTCGGTGAAGACGAGCTGCTAGCTCCCCCGGCTCTCGAAGTGGGCGAGTCGACAACAAAGTCCCCGAGTCGAGGCGAACCATCATCCACCGCCTTGTCCCACGTCGGCCTGCGCCCGCCGTCGAACACGGCGTCACGCGAGATGCGGGCGCTACCGTGTGACAGGTCAGGATGCGGTAGGCCTCGAGCCCTCGCGTAGCCGATGAACACTCCCGAGTGCTCTCGCCGTCGAGCTTGCCGATGTGGCCAAGCTCCTTGGCGAACGCGAGGAGCCAAGACCGCAAGTGGGAGACCGCCGGCTTGCGCCATGCCAAGCCTCGCACGGCGCCCTGCCGTCGGCGCCTTGGTAGGCGAGCGGTTGAGGATGTAGGCGGCCGTCACCACCGCCTCTCCCGTAAGACGGCCGGCATCCCCTCGCTGAGGAGGGCCCGAGCCATCCCCACAACCGTCTGGTTGCGCCGCTCGACGACGCCGTTCTGCTGCGGGCTGTACGGCGCGGAGTAGTGGCGCTGAATGCCCTCATCAGCGCAGTACGACGCGAATTCAGCCGCCGTGAATTCGCCGCCGTTGTCTGTGCGCAACACGCGCAGCTTGCGACCGCACTCCGCCTCCGCAGCAGCCTGCGTGCGCCTGATGGCGTCCGCAGCCTCTCCCTTGCTGCCGAGGACCATCACCCACATGTAGCGGGAGAGGTCGTCGACGAGCAGCAGGAAGTAGCGTCGTCCTCGGTGTGGCGGTGTCACCGGGCCACACAAGTCCCGTGTGCGAGCTCGAGCCTCTCCTTGGCTCGAAACTCTTTCGCCGGGAAAGGGAGTCGCCTGCGCCGTCAACACGCAGACGCCGCGAGCTGCTCCACATGGTCAAGGCACGGCGGGCCTCGCACCATTTCCGTGGCACCGAGCCGCCGGGGCCTCGAGCGAAGGTGCCCAAAGCGCTCGTGCCACTGCCACGCCTCGTCGTCCCGACGAGCTGCGAGACAGAGGGGTTGTGCCACCTGCACGTGAAGAGTGTAGAGACGATTTGCGCCTCTGGTTACCTTGGCAAGGAGGCGGCGTCGAAGATCCCAAATCCGCAGCACCCCATGTTCGATCTCGACACGCGAGCCGTTCTCATCCAGCTGTCCCAAGCTGATGATGGAGTTCCGCAGATCGGGGATGTAGTAGACGCCGGTAAGCAGCCGGTGCTCGCCAGTCTTGGCGACGAAGACGACAGAGCCGACGCCCTTGATCTCCACGGCGGGCGTCGCGAACAGCGGTGCCTCGAGCGCTGAGTCGAGCTCGAGAAGAACTCCGCCGCCCGGTCATGTGGTGGGTGGCGCCGGTGTCGAGCACCACCGTCGGTCTTGTCGTTGCGAATCGCATCGCCGAGGAGAGCGTGTGCTTTGGCTCGTCAAGGTGGAGGAGAGCCGCTGCGGCGGTGCGCTGGAGGTGGTTCGATGCTCGCATGAGCAATGAACAGACCGCTGCTCCTCCTCCTCGCTTGCGCGACGTGGGCTGGCCGCGTCGTGGTGTCGACACTCCTTGGCCCAATGACCAAGCTTGCGCGATTGTGGCAAGAGTCGTCTCGTCGCCGGCTTTGCTTGCCAAAGATCGCCGCCTGGCGCTTTGCGCGCTTGCCGCGCTTGCCACTCTTGCGGCGCTTTGTCGTGGAAGAGGGCTCCCCTTCTTCTTGTCACCTTGGCGGCGCCCACCGCTCCCGAGTGAGGAGGAGCTTCCGCCAATGGTGACGGGTCCCGAGAGGCTCTGTGGCTCATCGATGTCGGCGACCTTGAGGCGACCGCGCCTCCTCGATGGTCATCGTGGAAAGGTCCAGCAGAGACCCGATCGAGCGAGCCATCTGCTTGTACTTCTCGGGGACGCAGCGGAAGAGCTTCTCCACAGCTCTCTCCTCGCTGTAGGTGTCGTCGCCGAACTGCACCAACTTGTGCAACAGAGTGTTGAGACGGAGAGCAAAGTCATCAACGTCCTCACCTGGCTTGAAGGCCAGGCACTCCCACTCCGTGCGTAGTGCCTGCAGTGTAGACTTGCGGGCGCGGTCGCTGCCGATGCGTGCTGCAGCGATGGCGTCCCAAGCCTCTTTGGCAGTCCGCTTGTTGGTAGCGAGAAGTGCATCTCGGCGGGGCTGCGGCGATGAGAGCATCCAGCGCCGTCGATCTGGTCGAGTCGGCGTCGCCGCATCGGATGCATCCCACATATGCCGCACCGAGCTTCACCTCATCACCGCAGCCCACTCGGCGTAGTTGGTCTTGGTGAGGTAGGCCACCCGCCGCCGGGCCGGCGCCCCCGACGATACCGGTACTCGTGGTGACCACGGTACCGAACCGGGGAGAGAGAGCCGCGTTGCCTGTGAGGGCCGCGCTCTCCGTCGACCCGTACGCCGCCGCCGTGCATGCCTCCTCCAGGAGCGCCACCGCCGTGTGCGCCTCCTTCAGGAGCGCCGCCGCGCGCGTCGCGCTGTGCTGGCTGCCCGCGCGCGGGCGGGCGCGCGGCTGCCCATTGCGCCGTTCGCCCTTGCGCTGCCTCCCTCTCCAGCAGCTGAGGGTCCGCGTCGGCGCTGTCATCAACAGAGCCGGAGCTGCTGTTGCTGCCGCGCAGAGCCTTGACCTCTGCTGCTGCCGCACGCGCTGCATCTGCCGCCGCCGCTGCTTCCACCTCCGCCCTGGCTGCTGCCAGCTCCGCCGCTGCCAGCCTTGACGCCCTTTCCGCCGCCGCAGCGGTCTCTGCCGCCGCTCGCTCGCGCTGCTCTGCCGCGGCGAGCTCGGCCGTCTGCTGACGCCTCGTGCTCGAGGCGGCCGGCCGAGAGGCGCCTGCGGACATGGCGCGCGCATCGGGGCTGTTGCGTGGAGAGAGGGCTGCTTCTGACGAGCTGCTGCCCGTCTCCGGAGAGGAGTGAGCGGGGACAGCCGGGCTGCCGCGCTCTTGGGCCGGGCTGCTGCGAGGCCGGAGAAGGAGATGAGCAGGAGATGCTCAGGCTACAGGATACTAAGGCTCTGATACCACTTGTTAGTCGCTGGACTCTTGCTCTTGGTGATAGCAAGATCCTTACTCTCATGGAGAGGATGACACTAGGAGATGGGGCAAGTTTTCTTGTTTATTTCTCACACAAATGCCATGCCAACTTTGAGGGGTTGGGGATACAAATTTATAGGTGAGAACCAGCCAAGCATATGCTACGATGCTATCCTAGATGCTGTCCTAAAGCGGTCAATATGCTGTCCTAAAGCAGATCTCTGTCCTAAAAGAGATGTTGTCCTAAAAGAATCTGTCCTAAAGCAAAAGCAGATCTGTCCTAAAGCGATGCTGTCCTAAAAGCAGATCTGTCCTAAAGCAAAAGCAGATCTGTCCTAAGCGAATCTTTGTCCTAAAGCGATCAAAAACAAAACTACCACAGCCCCACAAAGACCACAGTACAGAGACTTATTCATCAGATTCTTCCGTCGATGACTTCTTCCGAGCTCTGGCTAGTCTCTGGTGACAGCTAGATGAGCTGGCTTCTCCGCTGTGCCAGGAGTGCCACAAGGTTCAGAAGGCAGATCATGATCACCTACGTCTTTATGATTTTGTCTGCCGTCTTCGCCCAGAGTTTGAGCCCAGAGTTTATGATTATGAAGACTCTTTATCAGTCTTCTTGCCCGGGTGCCCATGCTCAGAATGGGGTTGCTGAACGCAAGCATCGTCATCTGATTGAAACTGCTCGCACCCTTCTTCTTGCTTCTCACATTCCCCCACAGTTCTGGGCCGAGGCTGTTTCTACGGCTGCATATCTCATTAATATGCAGCCTTCCACTGCTCTTAAGGATGTCAGCCCTATAGAGCGTCTCTACTCTAGAGCCCCCCAGTACAGTCATCTTCGTGTTTTTGGTTGCACCTGTTTTGTCCTGCTGCTGCCTCGTGAGCGCACTAAACTGACAACCCAGTCTGTCAAGTGTGTGTTTCTTGGGTACAGTTCTGAGCATAAGGGTTATCGTTGCTATGATCCTTCTACTCGACGGATTAGGATCTCACGGGATGTTGTGTTTGACGAATCTCGACCTTTCTTCTATCGAGATTCGGCTCCTCACACTACTTCCACCATCGAGACGATCTCCTGGTTGTCTCTCCCTGACTCCTCACCCATTTCCCCCCTCCCCCCGCCTTCGGTACCTTCACCTCCTGTGTTGCCTCCTGCAGCACCGCCTCTTGTTCCTATGGCACCACCGTCTCGTTTCTCTGGGGTGCACTACTCCAGACGTCCTCGTACTTCACCAGATCCCTCTCCTGGTCTCTTGCTGACGCCGACGTCTAATTCATCTGATGATGCTCCTCGTTACGCCCTTCGTGACCGGGCAACCATTCGGCCTCCTGATCGTCTTGTTTTTACTTCGACAGCTCATGCCCTCTCTGTCACTGAGCCTAGTTCCACAAAAATCTGAAGAGGGGTATGTTTTGCATTTAATCCTTTATTCATTTAGTGGTTTAAGGCTCTTTAGCATGATTGCTCAGCTCTCTCTTGAAGAACCAAAATTGGAGAGTATGTTGTTTGAAAATGAGTCTACTATGATGACACGAGAAGAAAATGAGCACAAAGTTGAAGTATAAGAGTCTCATGATGTCATTTAATTAGACTTGCCACTGGAATTTGAGTTTGTTATGTAACTTAAGTTGAACCACTCCTATGTTGGCAAGTGGCTACTTGCTTTTGGTTGAACCCTGCATTTATATTTCTATGTTTGAACTTGGCTACTTGTTAATTTTTATCACTTATCAATTGTTATTGCTCTATTGCTTTGATTGTTCAAGAATCAAATATACATGTTATCTTTGTAGTCTTGCTGATCAATGATCATGTTACTTTTTTCCCAGGTTAACAGAATTCTTATTTCTAGAAATGGTATTCATATGAACAATTAAACATATCATGAATTGACTGCAAGAAGAATGAATAGGCGAGCGTCTATCATCTTTGAGAGGTACATATTCCGAGTTTACTTTACATTATTTCAGTTTGACAAGCATGAAGAAATATAAAAATAATACATATATGTAATTTATTCTTATTATTTAAATATATATAGATGTGTCATCGTATCGATATTTTTGGGAAAATGGTGAATCGCCATATTGGTGTCATGTTGTGTCATGTCGACGTATCTGTGCCTGTGCATCATAGCCTTCATCTCCTCCTAGGTGGTGTAGAACGGATCGCCTTCTCAATCCTGATTCCACTATAAGTTAATCCATCATTGCAATGCATCGCCAATCAATCTTGTCTTGGCTAGTCTCATCTTCTTGTTAGAAGAGAGTCTCCAGCCCTAGAAAATCTTATAGATCTTCCACCCACTTGCAGTAATCCTCCAGAGTGCTCCTGGTGAATAGTGGCATCGTGCGCACCAGTAATCTCAACACGTGACTATCATCAGGTGTCATAATCTTCTTCCACCATCAAGCAACGCAGGCTCTGATATGAAATGATGCGTATCGAACCTCCAGACGAGATTAAATCTGTATGTTTCCGAACATTCATGGTGGAACTGTGGTCGAGATTAGTAGAACAACGTTGAATCAATCTACAAGACAAAGAAACAATGTCACATAGCAAGCACCACCAAACTATACCAATGATTTAGGCATGAATTATTGAGATCAACTGCAAGGATTCCACATGTAGCCCAAGAATAAGATTCTTGATCTACAAAGCAAACACAAACCATAGATAGGAAACTCTTGATAGGTAATATAGGGAATTCAACCCTAATAGCCAATGGCCAACACACAGTGTCTAATTCACTATCAAAACTCAGCCTGTACATGACGCACCGACTGGGCTATTTATAGCCGCACGTGCACACAACTTCCTAAACAACTTAGCTACGCTCACAACTTCCTAAATAACTCAGCTAAAAATATAGAAACTAAATAATTGGTATACACTTTTGCATCTCAGATTGCCTTTCCTAACAGCAATTTGAAGCAATTTCCTACGCCCACATGATTTTAATATCCAGTGTGCTATCTTGACTTGGTAGTCGGCTAGAAAACCTAAAGCTCTGGTACCATGTTATGAATATTGTGTATGTATTCAAAAGGCCCAATAGCAATATATATAGGGTACAAAGGGAACACAAGATTAAACCCTAGTACATAAGGAAATACCACTAATACCCTTAGCAGACCCCTACGCAAGTAGAGAAACAAACGAAGATTTGGCCCCGATTGCACCAGTCCCATTATGCATGCGTATGGCACCAAGAAACTCCCTACTAGTTTATCTCCAAATGTTGCGTTGAATTCTCATGATTTCTCTCTATTATTTTCTTTTTATTTGTACATTACTTTTATTCCACGCATGCAAAATATCTCTATTTTCTTTTAACTGAACTAAAGCACAATTTTTTGTGTTGCATGCATGCAGATGAGCCCATCTTCCTTGCATATGGCCCATGCATGCATTCCTCCTTTCTTTTTTTTCTTCTCATGTAGCACGTCTTGTTTCTCTTGAGTAGAACCTGAAATTAATTCATGCAGAACAATTTGAACAAAAGAATTAAATTCAGAAGCATGGATCGTAACTATGGCCACATCATCCCTCCTAAAAGTGAAACCGCCGTCGGTTTCGAGTTGGTATTCGAGTCTTCATCTGCAACTTGTATCGGGGTCAAAAATTTCTGCAGCTTGGACCGCCTTCTTCATCTACTTCCTCATGGGGTTGTGTGGTGGAGGCGCAAATTGATATCACGTCAACACCTTCATCTACTCCCAGGTGGTGCTGAACGTATTGCCTTCTCGATCCTAATTCCACTATAAGTTAATCCACCATTGTAGTGTGTCATCAATCAATGTCGTCTTGTCCGTCTCTTCTTGTCAAAAGAGGGTCTCTAGCCCTAGAAAAAGTCTTCCGAGATCTTCCACCCACTTGCAGTAGTCCTCCTGGCAAATAAGGGCATTATGCGTGTCGGTAACCTCAACGAGTGCCTATCATTAGGCATCATCATCTTCCACCAGTGAGCAATGAAAGCTCTGATACGATAATGCATATTGAACCTCGAGACGAGATTAAATCTGTAGGTTTCTCAAACTTACGCGGTGGAACAACAGTAGAAATTAGTAGAACGACGTTGAATCAATCTACAAGAGAAAGAAACTATGTCGTGCAGCAAGCACCACCAAACTGTACCAATGATTCAAGCACGAATTAGTGAGTTGGACCACAAGGATTCCGCATGCAGCCCAAGAATAAGATTTTTGATCTAACAAGCAAACACAAACCCTAGACGAGAAATTCTTGACTGGTAACACAGGGAATTCAACCCTAATGACCAACGGACAACACACACGGTGTCTAATTCTTTATCAAAACTCTTTACATGACACACTGACTGCGCTATTTATAGCCACACACGCACACAACTTCCTAAACAACTCTGCTATGCACACAACTTCCTAAACAACTCAGCTAAAAACATATTAACTAAATACTTGGCATATCCTTTTACATCTTGGATTGCCTTGCCTAACAGCAATTTGAACAAATTTCCTAAGACAACTTGATTTTAATATCTAGTGCGCCATCTTGACTTGGTGGTGTTGAACTGCAGGTAGACTCCACCCTAAATTGTGCAAGCAGAGAAAGAAATGAGGATTTTGTCTCAGTTGTGTTGGTTCGATTTCGCATGTGTATGGCGCTAAGAAACTCCCTGCTAGTTTATCTTAAAATATTGCATGAAATTCTCATGATTTCTCTCAGTTGTTTTCCTTACCTATAGCTCGACTTCTTTTTCTTTGTGCATTGCTTTTATTCCACGCATGCAAAATATCTCTATTTCCTTTAACTGAACCAAAACATAATTTGTTGTGCTGCATGCGCCCATCTTGCATTCATTGACTGCATGCATGTAGACGAGCCCATCTTCCATTCATGTGGCTCGTTAGTGCACCTTGTTTCTCTTCACTAGATCCTGAAATTAATTGATGCACAACAATTTGAGCACAAGAATTAAATTCAGAAGCGTGGTTCGTAACTATAGCTGCATCATCATCCCCTCCAAGCAAAACTATCCTCGGTTTCGAGTTGGTCTTCAAGTCGTACGGGGTCCGAAAAATTTCTACAACTTGGACTGCCTTCTTCATCTTCTTCCTCATAGGCTTGCGTGGTGGCGCACAATTGATATCATGTCAACAACTTCATCTCCTCCCAGGTGGTGCAGACCGGATTGCCTCCTCGATCCTAATTCCACTGTAAGTTAATCTGTATTGCCGATCAATGCCGCCTTCCCCGGTCTCATCTTCTTGCTGAAAGAAAGTATCTAGCCCTAGAAAAAGTCTTCTAGATCTTCCATCCACTTGCGTAGTCCTCCAGAGTGCTCCTGGCGGATAGTGGTGGTGTGCGCACCGATAACCTCAATATGTGCCTATCGCCAGGCGTCATAACCTTCTTCCACCAGCGAGGAACGAAGGCTGTGATTCCAAACGATGCATATTGAACCTCGAGATAGGATTAAATCCATAGGTTGCCTAAACTTTCATGGTGCAACAGCGGTAGAGATAAGTAGAACGATGTTGAATCAATCTACAAGAGAAAGAAACAATGCCACACAGCAAGCAACACCAAACTGTACCAATGATTTAGGCACAAATTTGTGAGTTGAACCACAAGGATTCTGCACATAGCCCACGAATAAGATTCATGATCTACGAAGCAAGCACAAACGTAAGACGGGAAACACTTGATAGGTAACACAAGAAATTCAACCCTAATAGCCAACGGCACACACACGGTGTCTACTTCATTACCAAAATTATGTCTTTCGTTCCGCACTAATGGGCTATTTGTAGCCGCACACACGCACACAACTTCCTAAACAACTCAGCTATGGACACCACTTCAAAAACAACTCAGCTGGAAAGATAGAAACTAAATACTAAGCACATCCTTTTACACCTCGGATGGCCTTTCCTAACAACAATTTGAATTAATTTCCTAAGACAACTTGATTTTAATATCCGATGCACCATCTTGACTTGGTGGTCTCGGACTACAGGTAGACCCCACCCTAAATTGCGCAAGCATAGAAAGAAACAAGGATTTGGTCTCGGTTGTGTTGTCCCATTATGCATGTGTATGGCACCAAGAAAATCCCTCCTAGTTTATCTCCAAATATTGCATGGAATTCTCATGATTTCTCTTGGTTGTTTTCCTTACCTGTAGCTCAGCTTTTTTATTTGTGCATTGCTTTTATTCCACGCATGCAAAATATCTCTAGTTCTTTTAACTAAACTGAAGCACAATTTGTTGTGTTGCATGCATTGATAGCATGCATGCAGACAAGCCCATCTTCCATGCATGCATTCCTCCACCTTTCGTTTTTCCTTGTCATGCAGCGCATATTATTTCCCTTGAGTAGATCCTATAATTAATTCATGCGGAACAATTTGAACACAAGAATTGCATTCAGATGCTTGGTACATATCTATATCTGCATCATCCTCCCCTCCTTTAAGTGAAACCGTCCTTTGTTTTGAGTTGGTCTTTGAGTCTTCATTTGCAACTTGTATGGGGGCTGAAAAATTACAACAGCTTGAACCACCTTCTTCATCTTCTTCATCATGGGCTTGCTTGGCTGCGCAAATTGATATCGTGTCAACCCTTTCATCTCCTCCTAGGTGGTGTAGAATGGATCGCCTTATCGATCCCAATTCCATTGTAAGTTAGTCCACCATTGCAGTGTATCACCGATCAATGCCGTTTTGGCTAGTCTCATCTTGTTGGAAAAAAGTCTCCAGCCCTAGAAAAAGTCTTCCAGATCTTCCACCCACTTGCAGTAGACCTCCGTAGTGCTCCATGTGAATAATGGCATTATGGATGCCGATGACCTCAACACGTGCCCATCATTGGGCGTCATCATCTTCTTCGACTAGCAAGCAACAAAAGCTCTAATACCAAATGATGCGGATAGAATCATGAGATGAGATTAAATCTGCAGGTTCCTGATCTTTCGTGGTGGAACAATGGTAGAGATAAATAGAACGATGCTGAATCAATCTACAAAAGAAAGAAATAATGCCGTGTGGCAAGCACAACAAAACCGTACCAATGATTTAGGCACGAATTAGTGAGTTGAACCATAAAGATTCTGCACACAGCCCAGGAATAAGATTCTTGATCTACGAAGAAAACACAAAACTCTTAATAGGTAACATGGAAAATTCAACCCTAACGGCCAACGGCCAACACACATAGTGTCTAATTCATTGTCAAAACTCTACCCTTACATGATGCACACACCCACACCACTTCCTAAACTACTCAGCTATGAACACAACTTCCTAAACAACTCAGCTATGAACACAACTTCTTAAATAACTCAGCTGAAAAGAAAGAAACTAACTACTCGGCATATCCTTTTACATCTCGGATTGCCTTCCAAACAGCAATTTCGTAAGCCAACTTGATTTTAATATCTAGTGTGCCATGTTGACTTGGTGATCTCGGGCTGCACGAGGGCCCAACCCTAAATTACGTAAGCAAATAAAGAAATGAGGATTTGGTCTCGGTTGTACCAGTCCCATTATGCATGCGTATGGCACTAGGAAACTCCCTCCTAGTTTATCTCCAAAGATTGCATGGAATTCTCTTGATTTTTCTCCATTGTTTTCCTTACCTGTAGCTTGGCTTCTTTTTATTTGTGCATTGCATTTATTCCACGCATGCGAAATATCTCTATTTCCTTTTAACTGAACCGGAGAACAATTTGTTGTTCTGCATGTGCCCATCTTACATGCCTTGACGGCATGCATGCAAACAAGCACATCTTCCATGCATGTGGATCATGTATGTGTTCCTCCTCCTTTTTTTTTTCTTTCACCCCATGCAGTGCGTGTTCTTTCTCTTCGGTAGATCCTAAAATTAATTCAAGCAGAACAATTTGAAAACAATAATTAAATTCAAAAGCAAGGTTCGTAATTGTGGTCGCATCATCCTCCCCATCTTCAAGTGAATCCATCCTTAGTTTCGAGTTGGTCTTCGAGTCTTCAACTGCAACTTGTACAGGGGCCAAAAATTTCAGCAGCTTCTATAGCTTGGACCACCTTCATGGGCTTGCATGGTGGCAACGCAAATTGATATCGCACCAACACCTTCATCTAGTCCCTGGTGGTGCTGAACAGATCACCTTATTGATCGCAATTTAATTGTAAGTTAATCCACTATTGTAGTGCATCACCGATCAATGTCATCTTGGCCAATCTCATCTTCTTGTTAGAAGAGAGTCTCCAGCCCTAGAAATAGTCTTCAAGATCTTCCACCCACTTGTAGTAGTCCTCCAAAGTGTTACCGGTGAATAGTGGCATTATGTGCGCCGGTAATCACAACATGCGCCTATCATTAGGCATCATTATCTTCTTCCACCAGTGAGTAGCAAAAGCTTTGATAGAAAATGATGTGGATCAAACCTTGAGATAGGATCAAATCCATAGGTTGCGTGATGTTTCACGGTGGAACAGTGGTAGAGATAAGTAGAGTGACGTTAAATCAATCTACAAGAGAAAGAAACAATGCTACGCAGCAAGCACCACCAAACCGTACCAATGAGTTAGGCACGAATTAGTGAGTTGAACCACGAGGATTTTGCACGCATCCAAATAATAAGATTCTTGGTCTACAAAGCAAAGACAAACCCGAGATAGGAAATTCTTGATAAGTAACACAAGAAATTCAACCCTAATGTCCAACACACACGGTGTCTAATTCACTATCAAAACTCTACCTTTATGTGACACACCGACTGGGCTATTTATATGCACACAACTTCCTAAACAACTGAGCTAAAAAGATAGAAACTAAGTACTCGACATATCCTTTTACATCTCGGATTGCCTTTCCTAACAACAATTTGAAGCAATTTCCTAAGCTAGCTTGATTATAATATCTGGTGCGCCATCTTGACTTGGTGGGCTCAAACTACAAGTATACCCCACCCTAAATTGCGTAAGCAAGGAGAAACGAGGATTTGGTCTTGCTTGTGCTGGTCCCATTATGCATATGTATGGCACGAAGAAACTCCCTACTTGTTTATCTCTAAATATTGCATGGAGTTCTTATGATTTCTCTCCGTTGTTTTCCTTAAATTTAGCTCGGCTTCTTTTTATTTGTGCATTGCTTTTATTCCATGAATGCAAAATATCTCTATTTTCTTTTAACTGAGCTGAAGCACAATTTGTTTTGCTGCATGTGCCCATGTTGCATGCATCGACTGCATGCATGTAGATGATCCAATCTTCCATGCATGTGGCCCATGCATGTGTTCCTCCTTTCTTTTTTTTTCTTTCTTCTCATGCAACACATCGTCTTTCTCTTGAGTAGGTCCTGAAATTAATTCGTATGGAACAATTTGAACACAAGAACTAAATTCAAAATTATTGTTGGTAACTATGGCCACATCAAGAAGTGTATACCCATCCTCGACGCTGTGAGGTAGAGGAGGGAGTTGATCATGCTACGGTACTCTTTCTGATTGACAAACTCACCATCCTCATCTGGATCCAAGCTTGTCGTAGAAGCCGTAGGGGTGGAGATTGATTTGCTACTCCCTATGTCAAAGCATCGAAGCAGATCCTTGGTATCCTTAGCTTGATGCACAAATGTACATTGCTTCATCTACTTGATTTGGAATCTAAGGAAGTAATTCAACTCTCCCATCATGCTTATCTCGAGTTGCCTACTCGTAGTGTCTGAAAACTTGGAAACTAAAGCATAAGATGAGCCACCGAAAAATGATGTCACCCACATAGATTTGAACAAAAAGGAGAGCACTACCATGCTTGAGGGTGAATAGCGTCTTGTCTACTTTGCCCATTTGAAAATCATTATGTGTTCAATGACGGTATGGGTAAATTTTCCTAACTTACGGGTAACCCGGCGGGTAAATTTACACACCAAGCTCTTGAGGCTTGCTTAAGACCATACAAGGCTTTGGATAGCTTGTAAACATGATTTGGGATTTTTGAACTCTCAAACCTAGGAGGTTGCTTGATATAGACTTCATCTATGAAACTATTAACAAAGACACTCTTAACATCCAATTGATATAGTTTAAAGCCCTTAGAGGCTGCAAATGCTGCAAGAATCCTAATGGCTTTCAATCTAGCAATAAGTGCAAATGTGTTCTCAAGGTCTAAGCCCTCTACCTTGGTGAAGACCTGGGCTACAAGTCTAGTCTTATTCCTAACAATTACCTCATCCTTACTTTGTTTATTCTTGAAAACCCATTTTGGTTCCTATGACATTGTGACTGTGGGGATGCTCAACTAAGGTCTAGAATTTGTTTCTCTTGAGAGTTATTTAATTCCTCGTGCATAGCATTGATCCAAGAATCATCACTAAGTACATGGGTGACATCACAGGGCTCAAAAAGTAATGAAATCTTGATAAATACCCACCATGGCTGGTTGGGTGAAAGGTTGATGTATTCCAATCTCATTCCCTTGAGCTAGTGTGAACCTCTCCTCTCAATAGTGCATGTGTTGCACCTTGTGAGCAAGGAGAGAAATCTCTAGTTGCATGTATTGCTTCTAGAGGTGGATTGGGAATCCATTTGTGCTTGTGTTGTACTTGGTGAGAGTCAACCAAGAGGCTTGGCTTTTTATTCTTGGAGGTTGCTAACTCCTAGATGGCGTGGAGACGTCGTGGTCCAATGATCTTCTCAAGAAGCTTGTGTGAAGGTCCAATGTGTTGTGAAGGTTGAAGCTCACCTACTTGGAGGGGGAAAGAGCTACCACTAGATGATTGAGGTGGTTGGCTTAATTCGTGGAGCTGGTCAAATTTGTTTGGGCTTATCATACCGTGGACTAGGGAAGACCGAAAAGTCTCCTAACACCACGGTAAAAAAAATACCGTATCAATTGTGGTTTGCTTTCTTGTGCCTAATTTATATTATTACAATATACATTCTTGGAAATGAATTGCTCGCTTGGCATCCTAGGATTGCAAACATTGATATAGACTTAGGTTTTTGGTCCACTTAATGTGTAGTTGATTTACGCCTTAATTATGCGAAACCAATTTGCTTTACGCTTCTGCATATGAACTTGGTTTTAGCCAAAGAGAATTTTAAAAGCACCTATTCGCCCCTCTGTAGTTAGCCTCCTCGACCTTACAAGTGGTATCAGAGATTTGTCTCATTCATTAGGCTTCACTGCCTAGAGAGTAAATGATAGTGACTAGTGATATAGTGCACCTTGGTGAGACACCTCAATTTAATGGTATAAATTATACTCATTGGAAAATCCGCATATCATGTTACTTTAAGGCCATGAGCCCTAAAATGTGGGTTTTTCTCCTATTGATCCTCTTGCTCAAACAAATAAAGGAGAGAAAAACTTACATCTCGACACTCAAACAATTAATGCTTAATTTAGTGATTTGAGTGTAGAGGTTCAATGATGTATGCGATCTCAAGAGCACTCATAAGATGTGGACATAACCTCAAGAAACTTATGAAAGGTCCACCTCAACCAAGGATGATTGGATAGAAAAGTGGATGTCAGGAGAAGAATGCTCAATCTCTAGCTCTAACAATGATGAGTCCACAAGTCTATCCACATCACCTCATTGTTGTATGGACAACAGAATGAAAAGGATTCTTATTAGGAGCTAAAGGAAGCTCATGAGACTCCTTTTCAAGGACCTTACCAAGCCCAAGGTGGATATAGGTATTACATGTGATCTACTAGATATGCCATGTATTGCCCCCAGCCCTTGGATTACATCTAAGGTTAGCATATCCACCTTTTGCGATGATTTACCTGATATGCCTTGTTGCTCTAAATTGTATGCTTCCATTTTCTCTATGCATTGTGTGGCTAACCTTGTAGAGGAAAATGAAGAGCTCAAGGCCCAAGTCATGAAACTAAACAATGACTTGGAATGGTGCTACAAAGGGAAGGCCTCTCTTAATAAACTCTTTAACAATTAAAGGAAATCAAATGTTAAGAGAGGAATTGGCTTCATCTCTAAGAAGAAGGAGAAGAGCAAGATAAAGCACAATGCAACACATGAAGAACATCAGGTGCTTTGGATGCAATGAGAAGTGACACTATGCCTCGGTGTGCCCTAATCAAGTAGATGACAAGTCAAGATCATTAAGAAAGGCAAGCCAGCAATAAGCAAGGTAACAAGATAAGAAAAGGAAGCAAAGGCCAAACTTTCTACAATTGCTGGGAAAAGGGACACATTGGTAAAGAATGCCCTATGGGCAAAACTCCTAAGCTTACTCTTTATAATGATCAAGACTTGTTTAGGAAGGATAGAAATGGTAAGGTGATTGCTAGATGTGTTAGTTCACATAAGTCTATTGCTAGGGCCATTTAGGTACCCAAATCTCTTGTGACTAACATCCATGGACCCAACCGAGTTTAGGTACCAAAAAGTTCTTGAATGCTTAATAGGTGTTACGTATATATGGCTTACTAGGCCCATTATTCCTAGAGTTGTATTGTATTATATATATCTATTGGTATTCATTCGATAGAATTGAGATGTTCATATTATAACATGGTATCAGAGCTCTAACCTTAGCCACTGCATCTTCCTATCGCTTTCACTGCCGTCGCAGGATCTAATTACGCCAGCCTTCCCTGTCGCGTCAGCCTTCTCCGACGCCGCCACTTGCGCCACCGTGGTTGGATCTCATTGCGGTGACCTTCCCCATTGTGTTGGCCTTCTCCGACACCACCGCTTGTGCCGCCGTCATTGGACTCTAGTGCTTGCCTTCTTCGTCACACAGGTCTTCTCTATCACGTCAAACTCTCCTCCATCACCAAATCCGGCTTCATCGTTACCAGACCTAGTCTACTATACCATCAGCCAACTCCTCTTATTGACGGTGGCCTACCACTTTCAAGGGACCTAAACGATTGGCTACTCACTCCAGGACATGCGCCCACAATCTCGGGTCTCTTCATTGCCAGCCTCATCCTAAGTTAGTCGCTGAGTAGAGCAGGGCATTTTCAGTTGGTTAACAAGTCTATTTGTATTCCAAGGAATTTTAGCCCCCTAATGTGCTGATTCATTTTGGTCATGTTGCGCTGACTCAGCTGAATCAATTTCTATTGTGTCTATGTTCTAACTTGTTGTGTGCAACTTCACTACAATGGCTTCCATCTCGGTACTTCTACTTCTTCTAGTTCTCTCAGTATGGGAGGTGCTCTTCTGGCCTTAGATATCAAGCTAGATGTCCGGAATTATTATGAGTGTTGATGATCGTGTTATGGGCATCCTATGTCACAATGCTGAAATTTCCATTAGGATGGATTTCATAGACCTTCCAAGTTCTTGCAAGATGTGGGAGTATCTTCAGCAACGCTAAGAGCAAACTAGTGTGGCACATCGCTTTTAACTTCTACAAACTCTTCATGATTTACATTAGCAGGATATGTCTATTAAGGAGTACGATAGCTGACCTCTATGGTACCTACTTGCTGTGCTAGATGTAGTGACTGTGTAGGCAAGTCATGATGTGCAAAATTTAATTTTCACCTTGTTATGTGCCTTTGCCTAGAGTAGAGCCTATTCAAGCTCAACTCCTGGGGTGTGTTATTCTTCCAACCATGCAGGAGTCCCTTGCTACATTGATTGCTGAGGAGACTTGACTTTGCTCTTTGTCCTTTGGATTGACACCACCGTAGTCTGTTCGTGGATTAGTGCCACCTTAGTATGTTCTTGTGGTGCCTCGTCAGGAGGTTTATCAGCTTGTTTCACTTCCTGATGCAACATCAAATCATGTTTAGAGGTGCCACAAGACTTCATCCAGAGCCACGACTAGCGTCTCGTCGTCGTCGTAGTGTGGTTGCTACCTCCACTTCTGCGTCTGTTGGACATTCTACTCTTGCCACTCAGTTGGGTCAACTGCAGTCCCAAATTCAGGCTCTTCAAACTCAAGTTCAGCAGTGGACTTCCTCTTATGCCCCTCTTGGTGGGTCTACCAGCTTTGCTATTGCCTCTTGTTCCATGTCAAGTAGTAGTCTTCCATGGGTTTTGGACTCGGAATTTTTTTCATATGACATCGGATAAGTCTCACCTTGCATCATGTCAACCTGTTATGGATGGTTCCTATGTACAGACAGATGATGGCACCTCACGTTCGGTCACCCATCATGGCACTATCTCTGCTTCTCATTTTACTATTCTTGATGTGTCATTCGTACCTTAGCTTTCTATGAATCTTATGTCTGTTGGCCAACTTGCTGATGTGCACTACTTTGTTGGATTTGATGACTCTACTTGCTATGTACAGGATCGTTGAACAGGGGTTCTTGTTGGTATTGGCCATCCCATAGAGATTTTCATGGACTCTACTTCCTAAGTCTTCTATCGTCCTCCGCTCATGCATCTTCAGTTTTTGCGTCAACCACTATTAGTTTTCCTTAGTGGCATCATTGGCTTGGTCAGTTGTCTGGCTCTCGTCTTTCTACTTTAGCTCGTTAGGGTGTCCTAGGTCATGTCATTGTCGACACTAGTTATGATTGTAAGGGTTGCGAGTTTGGTAAATAGCTGCAACTCCCATATCCTACTAGTACATCTTGGTCTAGCCATCCTTTTGCCTTAGTTCATTATGATGTTTGGGGTTCTGCTCCCTTTGCTTCTAAAGGTGGTCACATATATTATGTCTTTTTCATCGATGATTATTCTCGATATACTTGTGTCTATTTTATAACACATCATTCTCAACTCTTGTCTATTTATCAGCCTTTTGCTCGTATGTTTCACACCTAGTTTTTCACTCCTATTCAGACTTTTCGCTCTGATTCATGGGGTACTTGTTGCATGCTTTTCATCAATTTGTTTCCACTGAGGGAACTCTTCCTCAGCTTTCTTCTCCTGGTGTGCATGCTTAGAATGATGTTGCAGAGTGTAAACACCATCATTTTATTGAGATTGCTCATACTCTTTTACTTGCTTCTCATGTTCCATGACATTTTTGGTCAAAGGTTGTTTCTATGGCTATCTATCTCATTAATATGTAGCCATCTTCTCATCTTCAAGGAAAGTGTCTTGAGTGCTCTTGTTTTCCACTAACCCACGGTATGACCATCTTTGGGTTTTGGTTGTACCTACTATGTTTTGCTTCCGCCTCATGAGCGTACCAAGTTAACAGCTCAACCCATTGAGTGTGTTTTTCTTGGATATAGTCTTGAGCATAAGGGCTATCGTTGTTATGATCTTTTTGCTCGATGTATGAACATTTCCTATGACGTTTCTTTTGTTGAGGATCATCCCCACTTTTATTTGTCTAATACTTAGTCCTCTTCTCCCGCCGAGTCTTCTCTCTTTTCCTTATCTTCTACCTATTGTTTCATCTGATACATCTCTTTCAAAGGAGTCCACTTCTCCGTCCTTAGTCTTATCGTTGTTTCCTTTTCACTATACTCGTTGGCCTAGGGTTCCTCCTAATACATAACCGTTTCCTCTTCACTATACTCGTTGGCCTAGGGTTCCTCCTGATACTTAGCCTTCTACTATTTCCTTCTTTGATGGCATGGCTAGTTCTGATGACACTCCTTCTGATGATCCTTCACGACACTATCATCTCGGTATGAGCTTGTGATCGTACTATTATTGCTGCTCCTGACAGATGTGGTTTTTCTTCCACTACTGTTGTGCTTGAGCCTCACACTTATCAGGAAGCTGTTGTTCTTCCCGAGTGGTAGTTGTTAGATGTGTATTATTAGCTATGTATTCTTTCCTATTGTATAAGGGGTTTACTTCATACATGCCATACCTGTACTTGTATATATATTGGCATCATGATGAAAACAAGCGCTATTCATAATATGGTATTAGAGCAAACCTAGGGTTTTTGTCAAGCTACTGCCGCTGCTAGTTCATCTTCTCTAGCTACCACTACCACCTGGCTTTGGCTGCCACCGCCGCTGGTTCTTCTTCTACAATCGCCACCAATGTCGCCTTGCTTTCCATTCTACCGCGTCGCCCCACTCCATGCGTGTGGTTGCCGCACTCAATCTCCGCCATACCATCCGAGCTTTGACCGTCTGGATCTTCTGCCCATGAGGTTGACCAGATTTGGATCTTCTATCCTATAGGCTGCCTACCAAAGATAGGCCTTTGCCCCAATCGATCCGGAGCGCTCGGCGCCATCTCGATCAGGAGTCTCCATTGTTTTCCCATGAGGATTCGGCATCTACCATTTATGGCTACCTCTTGGTCGACCACCGCTCTACTGGGTACTTTTCCAACTGCCACCCGACCACCGCTCTGACCACCGCCACTCCAGGCCACCTTCGCTCTAGCTACCACCGACACCTTCTTTTTAGCATTGTTTCCTATGTGTGTTGAGAAACCAATTAGGCTTCTATTATCGGTTTCTATTAACTTTCAGTTCAAATAAAAGAAATAAGAGAAAAATGTCATATTCTTTAGGTACTATTTCTGTTCCTCACTGCCTAGTGATCTTCAATGGTCTCAACAATCGGGAGTGGTTTCAACGTATGCGCCTCCACATGCATGGTCAGCGCCTTTGGGAGTTTCTCACCAGTGAGCTGCCTTGTCTGCCTCACTTTGTTCCACCGATTGAGCCTGTGCTCGTAGGATGCTTCTGAAGACACACATAAGGAGGCATCTGATGCTTTTGAGGTTGCCAGTGAGACTTTTCAAACTCAGTATGCTACCTATAAGACATGGATTGATGAAAATGATTGTGCATCTGCTATTCTAGTTGCTAGCATGGATATGCATCTCACTAGGTATGTGGTTAGTTTGGCTTTGGCACAGGTGATGTGGGTGCATCTGCGCAACCGCTACGAGCCATCTAGTGATTCCTAGTATCTTACTATTATACATCAGGAGTAGTCATTGTAGCAGAGAGGTGCCACTATGGACGAGTTCTATGCCCAACTATCTATGGTATGGAGTCAAATTGACTATTTGGGATTGGATGTTTGCCAGACTTGTTAGTGCTGTTAGCGTCAGCAGTCTTACCTAGAGCTTCATCGCATCTATGACTTCTTGACACGTCTCTAGGCTGAGTATGATCAGACTCGTGCTTAGTTGTTGACTTGTCACCCTCGTGTGACTATTGGAGGCCCTTGTAACTGTTCGTACTGGGAGATTCACCTTTGTGCTATGGGTTTGCTGCCATCACAGTTGTTTCCTTTAGTTTTGTCAGCTTCTCCATCTTCTACACCCGCTACGTCCCTAGCTACTCTTTAACTAGTCCTCTAGTGAGAGACCACCTTCTACTTCTTCCTCAAGGTTATCACCTTGGATTCTTGACTCTGTTGTTTCCTTTCATACGACATCTGATTCGACTAGTCTCACTTTCATTAGTCCTCTAGCTGCTCCTATCACTGTTCTGACAGTAGAAGGTACCTCATTCTGTCGCAGGATGAGACAGTCTTTTAAATTACTCTTTTCATGTTCCTACTATTTCTCATGTTCTAAAACTCACCACGTAGCTCATATCACCGGTTAGCTCACTGATCATGGTTATCGTGTTTTTCTTGATTCTGATTCTTGTTGTGTTCAGGACCATCACACAGGGACTCTGGTTGGTACTGGCCCTTGCCGTTGTGACTCACGATGTCCCTAGGAGCTTGACTAGCTTCATCTTGCCTCTGCTTCCCCTGTTAGTCTCGTTATCTCCACCACCGCCTCCGCATCTACTGCATCCTCTATCGCATCTTTTGCTTAGTGGCATCATCATTTGGGGCATCTTTGTTGGTCTCGTCTGTCTTCATTAGTTCATCGTGGTCTTCTAAGGTCTATGTCTGGTGATGCTTCTCTAAATTATCAAGGTTGTAAGATTGACAAACAGCTCAACTCCCCTATCCTTACAGTGAGTCAGTCATAATGTCCTTTTGATCTTGCTCATTCTGATGTCTGGGGTCTGGCTCCTTTTGTTTCGAAAGGAGATCATCAATATTATATAATTTTTATTGATTATTTTTCTCGGCACACATGGATATTTTATGTCATCTCGTAGTGAGGTTTTATCCATCTACAAGAATTTTTCCACCATGATTCGTACTCAGTTTGACTCTCCTATTCGTGTTTTTCATCTGATTTCGCTAGGGAGTACTTGTCAGGGGCCCTTCGTGGTTTTCTTACTGAGTAGGGCACTCTCTCTCAATTTTCTTACCCTGGTGCTCATGCCCAAAATGGTGTGGCTGAATGAAAGCATCATCATCCTCTTGAGACAACCCTGCTCTTATGCTTGCTTTTCTTGTTCCACCACACTTCTAGGCTGACGTTGTTTCTACTACCACTTTCCCGATCAATTAGCCTTCTTCTGCTCTTCAAGGTGGGATCCCAGTTGAGCATCTCTATTGCAAAAGTCTTGATTATTCTAGTCTTTGCCTCTTTTGGTGTGTGCTATATTCTTCTTTCATCTCGTGAGTGCACTAAGCTGACCGCTTAGTCTGTGGGGTGCATTTTTCTAGGCTATAGAGCTGAGCATAAGGGATATCGTTGTTGGGATCATGTTCACCGATAGATGTGGATTTCTCGGGATGTTACTTTTGATGAGTCTCATCCTTTCTACCCTCATCCTTCTCCTTCCTCCACTCCAGCATCTCTTATCAAGCCACTTTCTTTCCTGAATTATCCTGCCACCCCCAAAGTCACCACACCACCACTACGACTTTCAGCCTCTCCGGTGCCTCCTTCACCGCCGGCAACCCTCTAGAGGTTTTTTCTGGCCTTGTTCCTTCTTATCCTCTACTACACTCGTTATCCACGAGTTGAGTATTATTCGACATGCCATCATCTTCTGATGGGTCATCTTTTTTGGCTTCTCCTCGATATACTCTTTGTGATCGCTAGTCTATTTAGCTTCCTGAGTGTTTTGGTTTTGTTGCCACTGCTATTGCTGAACCAACTTGTTACCATGATGTTGTTGTTCATCACGAGTGGCAGCATGCGATGGTGGAGGAGATCGTTGTCCTTGAGCATATTAGCACGTGGGATCTTATCCCTCTTCCTACGCGTGTTACTCCTATCACATGTAAGTGGGTCTATAAGGTTAAGACCCGACCCGCTCCAATTCTCTTGAGTGCTACAAGGCTCATCTCATGGCACATGGTTTTCAATAGAGCATGGTCATGATAATGATGAGACATTTGCTCCTGTGACTCACATGACCACTGTTCGCACTCTTCTTGCTATGGCATCTGTTTGGGCATGGTCCATCTCTCATATTGATGTCAAGAATGCATTTCTCAATGGTGTGATGCATGAGGAAGTTTATATGAAGCCACCACTGGGGTATTCTGTTCGTGAGGGTATGGTTTGTCGCCTTCGACGATCTCTTTACGGCCTCAGGCAAGCTCCTCGTCCCTGGTTTGATCGTTTCTCTTCTGTTGTCACTGCAGCTGGTTTCTCTACCAGTGCTCATGATCCTACTCTTTTTATTTACACTTCGCCTTGTTGTTAGATGCTTCTTCTTTTATATGTTGATGATATGATCGTTACTGGAGATGATTCTCAGTACATCGCTTTTGTAAAGGAGCGTCTCAGTGCATAGTTTCTTATGTTTGATCTGGGTCCTCTTCGCAACTTGGGATTGAGGTTATTTCTACATTTGAGGGCTTCTATCTGTCCCAAGAAAAGTATATCTAGGATCTTTTTAATCATGCTTTCTTACTTATTAGCGCACACTGAGAGTCCCATGGAGCATAATGTTCATCTGTGGCACTGATGGTGAGCCTCTTGCTGATCATACTCGATATCATCACCTTGTTGGAAGATTTTTATCTTGGTATCACTTGTCCTAATATTTCGTATCTTGTGCATATCTTTAGTCGATTTGTCTCTGCTCCCACTTAGCTCCACTGTGGTCATCATCTTTGTGTTCTACGATATCTTCGTGGAACCATCACTCGCCATCTCTTTTTCCCACGCTTCAGCTCTTTACACCTCTAGGCATATTCTAATGTCACCTGGGTTAGTGACCACTCTGATCGTCGGTCTCTCTCTACCTATTGTCTTTTTCTTTGTGGTTCTCTCATAGCTTGGAAGACTAAGAAGCAGACAACAGTTTATCATTTGAGTGCTGAGGCTGAGTTGCAAGCTATGGTTTTGTTGATTGCGGAGGTTACTCGATTATGGTGGTTACTTGAGAATTTTGGTGTTTCTATTTCTGCACTAACTCCTCTTCTATCTAACAGTATAGGTGCTATTTGCATTGCTAAAGATCCGATGAAGCATAAGCTTACCAAGTATATTGGTATTGATGCTTCCTACATGCGGGCATAGGTGCTAGGCCATGTTGTTGCTTCTCAGTATGTGCCTTCAGAGTTTCTTTTGACAGGCTTCTTCACGAAGGCACAGACAAGAGCCCAGCACAACTTCTCTCTCCAAACTTCATGTTGATGCACCTTGAGTTTGAGGGGGTGTTAGATGTGTATTATTAGCTGTGTATTTTTCCTGTTGTATAAGGGGTTTCTGCATATAGGCCATACCTGTGCTTGTATATATATTAGTCCATTGACCTCATGATGAATACAAGCGCTATTCTTAACAAGAACATACTACACTGTTAATTCCTTTGTCACCATCTAACCCCTTTACTCATCTACTAGTTGCCTCTTGTAGGTTTTCTTGGTACATGACTTATTCTTGGCACTAGCTTATTGATAATTCTTCTGGTAGACTATGGTGATATACCCATTAAATATTCTTCAAATAGGTAATCACTCTACCCAACATCTATGTCACCAATATCCTTCTCTTTACTATCTCTTCTAATGCTCTTATTAAGTGACTATGGCTTTCAAACAAGAAATTGAGAGGGATAAGCACAAGGTAAGGGGAAAACAACGGGTACTTAATTTAATTAAATTGGTTTAAATTGAAAACACAAGAACCAATCTCAAAATAAACAAAAAAAGAAAGAGGGATAGCACCCCAACATTTTAACATAGAGATAAGTTTTGTATGGTTCATGAAACATGACTCCTATGGGCAAATAGATGAACCACAAGGCACATAAGTAGCGTATTACAATCATCACAAAATAAACAAAAAAGAACCAATAGGGATAGCACCCCAACATTTTAACATAGAGGTAAGTTTTGTATGGTTCATGAAACATGACTCCTATGGGCAAATAGATGAACCACAAGGCACATAAGTAGCGGATTACAATCATCACATCACATTGGTTTACTTGCACGCACGCATCACAAAGGGGTACTTAGCTCACACAAAAGAACGTACACTACTAGCGAACTCTACCATCCTAGCACTAAAGGTCTAGCCTTGATAACATGGGTCCTCTCAGCGAAGTCGGCTCCTAAGGGTAGCGAGGACTGTCGGCTCTACACCTTCCTTTCCTTCGGACTTGAGCACACATAGGAGGTTTTCTCCTATCATGCATGGTGTAGACGTGGAGGATGGTATAACTCCCAACCACTATCTTAGCGTCAGCTCATCTTGGAAAACGTAGACCTGTTGCATCTTCTACGACTGGTTGGCTCTTGGTTCAACTCAGTCCACTACTCATGTTCTATTGGAGAGGACGTGCTTGGTCATCTACATAAGTTGAAGGTGAGAAGAGCAACAGGGAATAATGTTAAGAAATCAAGGGGAAGGTAAGGATGATGATAAGAAAGGTAAGATCAACAAGGGTTTAGATGAGATGAGAACACTAGGAGAAGATAAGGATAGCAATAATACTTATATTATTTCACAAACATTTTATAATTTTGGAAATAAGTTTTGAAGGACAGAAATCCTCAATTTATTGACCATTCTAATTAGGGTTTAACCTACAGTTAGTATGTCTCAAATACCAATGATATCGGACCTGTGAAATTAATTCCAAATCCTATATGTTCACCGTGCTAGTCCCATGATCAGTGTCCAGCGCACATACAACATTCATATCACATTTATACATGATTAAATGAACGGAGTAGCAATGCCCTCCTTATTTGTAGAAAGATGCCATTGGTTTGTGTGCATTGTTTTGGTTTTGTTTTCACTTTTGGAGATCATGTAGGTCTATTATAAATGAGAAAACTTATTGGTAGCTTGTACTATGGAAAAGAGCTAACGAGGGTTGAGTATGGACTAAGGAGACTAAATGAAAAGAGGAAGGGAAGACCATTCATATTAATTTTCTTCCTTTGAGCCTTGAATCCTTGTTCTACCTTCCACTTGGTCTAAGGCTTTTCCTTGTCTCTTCTAGATTAATTGACTTGAGGAATATCACCTTCCCCCTACACTTATCTTGGTTTAATTGAAAAAGAATGGCCCCTAGTAGGATTCAAGATTCATTTTTAATGTTGTATTTTGTGTCACCAACACATGGCACAAGATGTCAAATACAATATATTAATTTATTTAGTAGAGAAATTATATGGATGTAAACATTAAGGTATAAATCATCAATGAAAAAGACTTTACAAATATTCGGACAAGGAGCATTGTTGATTTGATGCTAAGGCAAAAGTGACTTTAATAGTTCCTCCATTCTCTTTGGTGTAGATCACATTCACCATTATGGATTATTCAATTTGGTAATCTTTACATGTTTAATGCAACTAATCCTCTTTGGTTGATCAAGGCTAGTTTACACATCTAGCCCTTGTTCCTAAATCCATGGTTTTTCTTTTTGCATTGTATGATCAAGTGTAATGCCCAATTTTCAAATATTCCATTGTTCATATTAATTGCATTATCATAAGCACAATTAGAGAATTGACACACACAAAAATTAGAAAATGACAAATGCAATGCATCAAATGGTAAGAGTCCTGCCAAATCATTATTCATTATAGCCAATTCTTAACATTCCGTTTTGTGCTTGATTGGAAAACTCACTATGGTTGGTTGTTAGCACCTTCTTAGTCCACATCTCCTTTTAGGCTCCATCAGTAAGTTTTTTATTATTAACTAGCTCACATTGTCTACAACCATTTTTTCTTAAGCTTGGTATCAATTTGTTCTACCTCTTAAATCATTATCAATCAATAGCATCGTGGTCTTTGGCAACTTTGTCAACCACAACCAAGACTTTGCCAATGTTGTTGTCGATGTTCAGTTCTTCACCGTTAATGGAATGAAGCATGTAGCATTTGATATGATATTGCCTATGCCACCATCTTTGGGGATATTTAGTTGCACTTTAATTTTTCTTATAGATTTTTTTGCCACTCGATTGCCTCTTGGTAGGATAATTACATAACCCTATTGGTTCTTCACTTTGGAAGATCCTAGCCCTTTAACTACTTATCCTGGCATTTGCCCACCTTATCCCTAGCCTTAGAGCTTAGATATGCCACTTGACTTTCTTACCTGTACCATTTTTATTATTAGCCTACCGACTTTAGTCTCATCCTCACTTGAAATACAATCTACCCTAGCATTCTACTTAGTCCGCTATTTGTTTAGAGGATATGCTCCACTTCCTTTAGTCCCTTACATATGTGTCATTGCAACTTTCTATCACATACCACTATGTAGAACATGTCTATGCACACGTGCAACTCATCTGATTTTGTATCCTCACATCTCTCAAAAGAAAGTTGGCTTATGCTCGTACTGTCTACAGTCACTAGCTTTTAAACGGCGTGTTTTTTCAAGACAGGGTTAATATGAATATTGTAGTAAAAAGTGTACTGAGTTCTAGCTGTACTGGCCAAAATCACATGCGACTATTTTTCTGTGCGTACTAATTCTCGTGAATAGCCAAAATTCAAAGATTTAAGCCATAAACCATAAGCCATCAGCCCAAAAGAACCCACCCGATATTATAGGATATTGCACAATAACCATGGGATGTATACAAAAGACCATATTACACTTTTTCATTTGGTCATATACCCTTGGATGGTCTGTGTTGCTCTAATCTATAGTAGTAAATTACCCGGGAAATAGCCATGGACAATGAATGGGAGGGGTATACAATGGAAAAAATGGTACAAAGTTATAAAAAATATAGAATGACATGGGAACAACTATCAAAATTAGGCAGGTCACCCCTCACCCAAATCGTAGAAATCATGCTATCCGGTTTACATTTGCTGACAGGGAGGTAGTTGCCACATTGGATAAGAGCTGACATGTTGATTTCTAGTTTTAGCTAGGAACAAGTCCATTCCCAAGTTTGGAAATCATCCCCTCACCCAAATATCAAGCATTTGACACCCTTCAACTATCAAAATTGGGAAAGTCACCCCTCACCCAAAATCATCATGGTTTTTGGCTAGTTTTCGGTTACTTGGTGTTCCAATAAGTTGGATACACTGACATGCCTTACAAATCAGCCTAATGTGATTAAGTCAGCAAAGTATATCACCTACTTATTTTCCAAAAACACCATGAACCATACAATTACTTTTCGTCAAGAAGTATGTACAGCTGACTAGGAAGTGATTCAACGCTAATGTGGTTGTCTACATAGCAAAACCTAGCGATGTGGCCGCCAATGTGGTGAAAACCACTAATCAAACCAGCCTAGAGGTGAAAAGTGAACTGTTTTAAGAGTTGGAGGGTGTCAAACACCCGATTTTGTAGTTAGGGTGTTGATTTTTGGACTAGGGCAATATTTAAGGGGTCAAATGAGCTTAATCCTTTTAGCAATCATTTGATGTTTTTCCTATCTAATTTGAACGTAAAGGATGGTCTCATTTTTTGTTCAACAGCAATGCAATTATTTAACTTGCTTTTTCTTGTCATGCTTAACTTTGTTAGTATACTTTGCTACTTCTATTTACCACACTCAAAAGTTAGGTTTCATTTCCATTCAAATTTTTTAAGTGATGGAAGATGTAGAACCTATGCTAGTAATCAGGGGGGGGAATGATTCTCAATCTTTTTCCTCCAACGGTATTCAAAATCTTCACTCAACTAACTATGTGAGTCACCGAGTTGGGATTACACTAACTAAGCTTTGCAAAAATAAATCTAGCAACCTAAACAAACAAAATCACCAATCTTTTGCTAAAAGCCGGTAAGACCGCCATGGATAGGCTAGTCTGATCGCAGGTCTAGGGCCGGTCTAATCGGTCTTATGTTCCCTAGCCTAATTCAAAGCTCAAGAACTTTCTCAAATTTCATCCAAACACAACCAAATTTTGAATGATATTTGTTCAAGGCAATAGGAATCTAAACCAATTAAGAATCACAAGGTTCTTGGGCTCGGGTTCACTGAAATGACGAGAATCAAATATAGGCCACAAAAACACCAAAAACCCTAGAAGTCAAATTTCTTCTTTGTCACGAGGATCTAGGCATGATGTCTTCCAGATCTATTCTAGGCATGATGTCTTCCAGATCTATTCTTACATATCCTAGCATAGTAATTTAAGCAAGAATTCTGGCTAGGGCTTCCACGATCACAAAATCACAAATCTTGCTCAAGAACACTCATGAACCATGCATAATATTGATTGTTGTTATGGAGGTGATCTAGATGGGCAAGGATTGATCAACTAGGATCTTCTAGTGCCTCTTTACTCATCATAGATCATGGCAAGACAGAGAAGGCTCGGGAGAAGAAATCACATTAAGAACACAAGATACAAGCAAAGTTTAAGACAAGAACAACTAGCAATTTGAGAGGCAAGGTTTGATCTTCAATACCATATAGAGAGGAAGGATTACAGCAGTATGTAGATTACAAGGTGCTCCCAAAGCACCACTCTTTTCTCTCCAACTCTCTCATAAACCATGGAAAGAGGCAAGGTGGAAGAACAAAAACCTCAACCCTAGAATCCTTGGATCTAACACCTGTCCTCCCCTTGAATAACTAGCAACAAACCCTAATGGGTCCATCCTATTAAGACATCCAGGGAAACCCATTTGTGATTGATCCACTTAGCATTTTCGGCTCTCCTTGACCTTAACCACTTCTCCTTTGCACCTCCCCACGGCGCGGTTTTCATCAAGACACCAACATGATATTTGGCCAACTTACTAAAATACCTTCGATGAAGCTTCTAGGCATCTTCTCTTGATTCCGTCTTCACCTTCACATCAAAGTATCTCTGTATGCTTTAACATGTAGCCCGTAGTACCCAGTGACTAGCCGTCACGTCTTCATGCATTTGGTCTTCCCCGAACCATCTCTACATACATTGGCCTCGTCACTTGGCAAACCACAAGTACCAACTCGCCTCTTCATGATTCTTGTCTTCTTTGTGCTTCCTGCTTGAGCCACTCAGCCTGACCCAGACTTACATGACCGCATGGACCTCAGCTCCCTTACATAGTCCTAGGTCACTTGCCGTTGATCCCTAACCTTCTCCAAGCCACCTGCACATCCAAAGACCAAGCAACCATCTCGAGCACAAGTTCCATGCACTTGACTCACGTTAGGCAAAATAATGCATCATGCAACTCAACACAACCAACCAATGGTACCCATGCCGTGCACCCACTCAAACCACTAAAAAAACACCTCTCACTGTTCTTTGACCGCAGCCACCGGTCTGACCACCATTACTATGATGGTCTGACCGCTTAAGAACACTAGAAAACACTCTAAAATTTTGGTAAAATTCTATTTAGTTTCAGCTGTAGTTTCCATTTTTCCAGTGGCACCAAGTACAAGCACATCCCCAAACAAGCCTATATAAGTGTTTAGTGTGCAATTGCTAAAAAACCATATGGCCGTTCTGACCACTTGCCCCATGGTGGTCAGACCACCAGCCATTTGCCGGTCAAACTGCCTTCCTCGTGGCAGTCTGACCGCTGGCACAAAACCTGACAAACAGGTCAAGGCTAGTCTGACCACCATCCCAGCTCTAGTCAAACCGCCTGAGACCTGATAGAAACTCTAAACTTCTGAAGTTTTTGAAACTTTTGCAAAATTCAATTTCAACTCAACCAAAGTTTCTAGACCTTCTACGTGGTCTCTCAATCTCTCCCTTGATGAACACATTGGCAACTACTCTAAAAAATTGTTCATTTTGACCTAGAAAATAGAGTGAAGAAATTAGAAAGAGCATGTTTTCAACATAACACTCCAAAGCATTTGAACTTGGCTAAGTCAAATCAAGATTTTGCAATAAAGCTAAAAAATCCAAAACTCACTCATTTTCTCCCCCTGAGCCCAATTCATGCATTTTTGGCACAATTTCTCCCCCTTTGACAATGAATTTATCAACTAAAGGAGAATAAGTCAATGAAGACCAAGAGGCAAACCTGATTATTTTTCATAATTTTCATATTTTAGTTGGATTGGGAGCTTTGAAAATTATCCAAGTCAATTAAAATGTATTTCACCAAGCTGTGCTAATTACCTTGTAGAATCATGTAAGAACATATATAGTGAAGCAAGTCAAGACTAGCTAAAAGTGATTACATGAATTAAAAACATGTTAGGCTATCTCAAAATCACAAGTATAGCTAGAGGGATCCCAACATGAGTCATGACAAGGCAAAGTACAAAATAAGCTTAAGATTCTAAGTCAGACAAGAAAGATCGTAAAGAGCTCCAAAGTGACTCACTTAAGCTAAGAGCCTATTTGACCATTGCAATTGATTAGATAAATGACTTATCTTGATAGAGCAAGCCATCTACAATTGCCTCCTTGCTTTAGTCCATGTTTTAACTCACATTTATATGGTTTATCTCAGTAAAGCAAGTCCTAGACTAAGAGCCATCTACAAATAAGTAATTTGTTATGGCAGAATCGAAAATGATCACTAAAACTATACTATTCAAAAGATTCACCTAGCCTCCTAAGCTTGGCACGAGATCAATTTGAATTAATTTCATTCAATCAATTTGATTGATCTCAAGCCATTGTCGACCATATCAAGAAGAGAGCTTAAGAAAATGGACTTGGTCATACATAACTATTGAGTTCATGTGAAGTGCAATGGCAATAAGAACTATTGCCAAGTGAAAGCATCATCACATCGTTGAGACTACTTGTACTCTTCTTATTTCAGCCTTTGTTCCCTCTCATTTTTGGGGGGAAGCAGCCTCTATGGTAGTCTAAATAATCAATCTTCAGCCATTTTCCAAACTTCAGGGAAGTGTCCTGGTGATATCTTGTATGGAGTACCTCCTTGATATGATCATGTTCGTGTTTTTTGGTTGCATCTGCTATGTTCTTTTGGCACCTCATGAGCGTACAAAGCTAAGCGCTCAGTTAGTTGAGTGTGTCTTTTTGGGTTATAGTCTTGAACATGTAAAGCTTCAAATCTAATGAGTACAAAAGCAATAGGAGGACTAGCAGGAGCTGACCAAAGTGGTCGGCAATGATGGAGGCGGTCTATGGTGTCCCGGTGACAACGAGAAGAGGCGGCGGTGGAGAGGTTCATGGTGTTTGTGAGCTACAGTGTGGGAGAAGCGGACTATGATAATCAATGGAAATGGCGGTGGTGGCCAGAGATAAGGAAGACGATGGCGATCTGGCATTACACTACACTTAAGGAGCAGTAGCTTCGGAGGTTTTGCTCACAGTGGAAAAGGGACATGAAAAGACGCTGAAGGAAGATAGCGAAGCTCACTGAAGATGAGGTGGTGCAGAGGCTAGCTCAACAGAGTCGTGGAAGACGCCTTGCGTTCCTGACGAACCAAAGAACAAATGGCTCAGATTCTTGCAGGAATGAACATGAGTGGTGAGCTAGAGTAAAAGTATGTGGAAGGATGGCATATGTACCACAAGGAAAGTCAAGAGATGGCTGTGAGAAACTAGGAGCGTGGTGGGATTTTACAAGTGCTATCTCACTCTCTGCTCATTCAGACAACAGGAGGCTACAAAACAATGTAGAGAGGCACTGAGACGATGGGATGGGGCGAGGTAGTGTCAACAATTGCACTAGGAGTGCAAAACCATGGGTGGGTCAGTTGGAATAGTGGTGGGTACGAGTGACGGCGTCGGTCACGTGAGGTGGACAACGAACAGGCGCGAGCGGCAGAGTTCGAGGCGGCAAGGTGGAATGTGTGTCTTGTAGAAAGCCTCCTTGAAGGTGGTCGAAGTGATCCCTTGACCTTCTGGTTGCATGGCCTGGAAATTGTCCTACCATGCGCTCACTTCACCTTGAAGTTGGTGTGAAGCAAACAACACCTTCTTGTGGTCATCACACTAAGAAATAATCAAATTTCTCTCCATAGCCTGCAGCCAATCATCGGCATCCAAAGGTTCTTCTGAATGAGCAAAGACCCATGACTGAGTTTGCAAGAAGTCACCCAACCTGGACTGTTGTTGATTCGTAGCGGCTCTTCTTTCCTTTGATGCCATGGGGGTTGCACCAAAGCTGGCAGTGTTCTGACCGATCTGCTGAAGGATAAGAGTTTGTGCATGGTGATTCCGCTCGATCTTGGCAAGCACTTGGGCTATGGAAGGGACCCTAGGTAGCTCAACTCCATACTCCTCACCGTGCTAATTTTGATGATGTTCATGCCCCTCACGTTAGCCAGGATGCAACGGGTTTGGTTGTTGTGGTGGGTAGCGTGATTGGGTACCCGATCGCTGCGATCTGGATGCTCCTGTACTACCCAAAGGCTGGACCAGGGAACATGTTCTTGGTCCATCCATCTGCGGAAACCACTTGTTACAATCGCACTTCAGAGGGAATGAGCATGAGCTAAGTGGGTAGTGCGGGTATGGTACTTATTTTTGCGGAAGATGACAACCAAACATAAGATAAATGATTAAACAACCCGAATGGACAACACAACTAATTTAACAGAGTTATGTTTTGCATGATCCATGCAACATAACCCCCATGGGCAAATAGATGAACCACACAGCACATAAGTAGCATATTACAACCATCACATAACAATATCTACATGCACGCATGTATTACGAAAGGGTACTTAGCTCAAACAAAAGAACACCATCGAGTGAACTCTAGCAATATAGCTCCATAGGTCTAGTCCTCGGCACCATTGATCCTCTCATTAATGTCGGCTCCCTCGGGACCAATCTCCTCTTCCTCTAGCTTGTACTCCTCTAAGACGCTCGTAGTTTGGACACGACGTCTTTGCATGGTGCATGAACTCTAACCTCCAACACCAATGGGAGCATACACGCGACGACACCCCATCGTGACATGCTGTGGTGGCATGAAACAGATCCAGGGTGAGGGGTCGGCTCTCATAGTACCATTTCACCATGAACTGGCGGCTGGACAGTGGGGGTCGTCGTGGGAATGGGATCTTCATATAGCACTGTACGCTCCTCTAACCCTGTCACAACGAATGATTTGATGCGCCTTTGAAGATTTTTATGGCAGTTCTTCCTGCACACTGGCGGCGAGCCACTGCTAATGCACCACCTAGAGGTGATACCTATCAAAGTCAACAACGAAATCCATAAAGTAATGGAGGGTCGGATCAATCTCACTAAGGTTGTAGCTGTAGAGGTTATAGTTTCCATCCTATGAACGCGATAGGTGGTAGCGGTACGTGTCGGAGAGGTCCAAAAGCATGTGGCAAAGATGAACTATGGCCGTGTATGCAACATCATTGATGGCCATAAAGAGAGTGGATCCATATTGTTCGAAGTGATATGGAGGTCCTCTAGGGTATAAATGAGTACCTCTACACGATACTCATCTGATACTTGGCTACTGACGATCTGGTACACTTAAATACTCTGAGTTCCTAGTGAAGGCAGTGCGCTATAGCATGTCGGCCAAGATGAAGGGCAAAGATTAGTAACCATTTTGTAAATCGAATGAGTCACGAAAAGATGCTAAGATAGAAGAGAAGTGCAACAGTATATAGAACTTACATTTTTCGCAACATTTGATTAGATTTGTAAATAAAATGTTAAAACCACAGCTCCTTAGACTAACAACTATTGCTGACTAAGGTCTAACATGTTAGATGTGCATTATTACCTGTGTATTTTTCTTGTTGTATAAGAGGTTATCTACATATATGCCATACCTGTATATATATACACACACACACACACACACATATTGGCCCATTGGACTCATGATGAATACAAGCACTATTCACAACATGGTATCAGACCAAACCTAGGGTTTCTTGTCAAGCCGTCGCTGGTTCTTCTCATTGCCGCCTAGCTTTGCCTCTATTGCGCTCGTCGTTGCCATCGCTATTTTTCTTTCTTTGCCGCCCGTGTGGTCTTCTCTACTTGTAAGGACTTCTACCGCTGTCTAGATCGACCGGATCCATCTCTTCCATTGGATCTTCTACCTCCCGACCAGTGTCATCCATCCGGTTCTTTTGTCGGCTGATTGATGAGTCTCGACGCCGCCTCAATCCAACATCGGCCGCTCCACCCGGAACTACTTCATCCACCGTCGCTCCAACCGCCATCTTCGTCCACCATCGCCTCGCGAACAGATGGGTCTCGACGCCGCCTTGATCCAGTGATGATCGCTTCGGTCATTGTCAGTGTTCCATCCGCCGCTGCTTCATCCATCATCGCTCCAGTTGCCAGTGAGGTTAGGTGCCATCTTCGTTCACCGTTGCTCCAACCGCTAGTGAGGTTGGCCACCGTCTTTGGATTCCACTCATGATTTTTCCTTCAGTCGACTATTTATAGAGTTTGGGACCAACTTGAGTCTATTCAGTCATTTTTCTTGATCGACTGAAGAAGTAAAAAAAGGAAAAAGGAAAAAATGTTGTCCTCTTTGGGCACCCTTTCTATTCCTCACTGCCCGGTCATCTTTGATGGTCTCAATTATCGAGACTGGTTTCAACACATGGGGCTCCACATGCGTGGTTAGCGCATTTGGGAGTTTCTTACTGGTGAGTTGCCTTGTCTGCCTTGCCCTGCTAAGCCTGTACTCTTGAAGGATGCTTTTGAAGACACTCGTATAAAGGTATCTGAGGCTTTTGTGGATGCCATGGAGGTGAGGATGCCATGGGGACTTTTCAGACTTAGTATGCTGCTTACAGTTATTGTTGGTAGGGGACTCCACTGCACCTATTGCAACAAAAATGGACATTTGGAGTCGTTCTGCTACAAGAAGAAGAAGGATTTTCGTTGTGGTGGCAATCCTCCGAAGGGCACTAGAGTTTCATCCTCTTAGAGGAGCTCTGGTGCCTCTTACACTCAGGAGCTTCTCACACTGCAATGTCGCGTAGCTGCCTTTGCACCATCAGGTACTGCTGGTTCTGCTGCATAGTCTTCTAGTGAGAGACCATCTTCTACTTCTCCTTCCATAGGTATATCACCTTGGATTCTTGATTCTGGTGCTTCCTTTCATATGACATTTGATTCTACCAGTCCTCCTTTCATTAATCCTTTACCTACCCCTATCACAGTTCAAACAACAAATGGTACCTCTCTTTCTGTCACAAGAGGAGACTCTTTCAAATTCATCCTTTCATGCATGTTCCTAATTTTTCTCATGTTCCAGAACTAACCATGCAGCTCATATATGCCGGTCAGCTCACTGATCATGGTTGTCATGTTATTCTCGATTCTAATTCTTGTTGTGTTCAGGATCATCACACGGGGACTCTAGTTAGTACTGGCCCTCGCAGCTATGATTCATGATGGCTCTGGGAGCTTGACTTGCTTCATGTTCCTTCCGTTGCCCCTGTCAATCTTGTCACCTCCACCACCGCCTCCGCATCTACTACATCCTTCACCATGTCTTTTGCTCAATGGCGTGATCGTTTAAGACATCTTTGTGGGTTGCATATGTTTTCTTCAGTTCGTCGTGGTCTTTTAGGGTCTGTGTCTAGTAACGCTTCTCTAAATTATCAAGGTTATAAGCTTGGCGAATAGCTTCAACTCCCCTATCCTTATAGTGAGTCAGTGTCTCAACGTCCTTTTAATCTTGTTTATTCTGATGTATAGGGTCCAGCTCCTTTTGTTTCAAAGGGAGATCATTAATATTATATAATTTTATTGATGATTTTTCTCAGCACACATGGATATACTTATGTCATCTCATAGTAGGGTTCTATCCATCTACAAGACTTTTGCCACCATGGTCCATACTCAATTTGACTCTCCTATTCGTATTTTTCATGCTGATTCCATAAGGGAGTACTTGTCGGGAGTCCTTCAAAGCTTTCTAATGGGGCAGGGCACTCTCTCAGTTCTCTTGCCCCGATGCTCATGCCCAGAATAGTATCGCCGGACGAAAACATCGTCATCTTCTTGAGACAGCCTATGCTCTCATGCTTGCTTTTGCTGTTCCACAACACTTCTGAGTTGAGGCTATGTTCTACTGCCACTTCTCTTATCAATATTCAGCCCTCTTCTGCACTTTAGGGTGGGATCCTAGTTGAGCGTCTCTATGGCAAGACTCATTATTCCAGTCTTTGCCTCTTTAGGTGTGTGTGCTATGTTCTCCTTGTTGACAAATAGTCCCACATGGATTGGGAAATAGGAGAAAGCACAACTTATAAGTATGAGAGAGCCTCCACCCATAGGACTAGTCTTTTATGGGAGAGAAGGCCCAATACCACTTATAAGGTTGTTGCTTGAGGGGCTTGCTTGCGGGCAGCCCATGGGCTTAGGTGCGCAACCCATTTAAGACCTGGGGACTAGGGAGCGAACCTGGTTGGACCTACCGGGGTGCTAGGGTCCAGATCTAACAAGTGCTATCATAGCCCAGGCACCTAACATCTCCCAAGAGTGCAGTGTGCATAATCCATGTGTGAGGGGGAGATTGTTGAGAAATAGTCCCACATGGATTGGGAAAGAGGAGAAAGCACAACTTATAAGTGTGAGGGAGCCTCCACCCATAGGACTAGCCTTTTGGGGGGAGAAGGCCCAATACCACTTATAAGGTTGTTGCTTGTGGGGCTTGCTTGTGGGCAGCCCATGGGCTTAGGTGCGCAGTGTACGTAGCCCATTTAAGACCTGGGGACCAGGGAGTGAACCTGGTTGGACCTGGCGGGGTGTCAGGATTCGGATCTAACACTTCTTGCGCCCCATGAGCTCACCAAGCTGACCAATCCGTGGAGTCCGTTTTTCTAGGCTATAGCGTTGAGCACAAGGGATATCGTTGTTGGGATCCTGTTGGCTGACAAATGCGGATTTCTCAAGATGTCACTTTTGATGAGCCTCGTCCTTTCTATCCTCGTCTTTCTCCTTGGTCCACTTCAGCATCTCTTGTCAAGCCACTTTCTCTCCTAACTTTTCCTTCCACCCCATAGTCACAACTCCAACATAGTCTTTGGTCTCTCTGGTGCCTCCTTCACAGTTGGCGCCTTCATTGCCACCGACACCCTCTCTAGAGGTTCCTCCTAGCCTTGTTCCTTCTTATTCTCTCTACTATACTTGTCGTCTACGAGTTGAGGATTCTTCTAATGTGCCTTTCCTTCTGATGGGTTATCCTCTTCAACCTCTTCCCCTCGATATGTTGTTCATGATCGCCAGTCTATTCGGTCTCTTGAGAGTTTTGGCTTCGCTGCTACTGCTCTTGCCGAACCAACTTCTTATCATGATGCTACTATTCATTAGGAGTGGCAGCATGTGATGGCAGAGGAGATCACTGCCCTTGAGCATACTAGCACATGTGATCTTGTTCTTCCTCATGCGCGTGTTACTCCTATCATATGCAAGTGGGTCTATGAGGTTAAGACCCACTCTGATGGTTCTCTTGAGTGCTAAAAGGCTCATCTTATGGCACGTGGTTTTTCAGCGGGAGCATGGTTGTGATTATGATGAGACTTTTGCTCCTATGGCTCACATGACCGTTGTTCACACTCTTCTAGTGTGGTGTTTGTTTAGGCATGGTCCATGTCTCAGCTTGATGTCAAGAATGCCTTTCTCAAAATGTGAGCAGCGTGAGGAGGTTTGCATGCAGCCACTACTGGGGTATTCTATTGAGGGTATGGTTTGTCGCCTTCATCGATCTCTCTTTGGCCTTAAGTGAGCTCCTCATGTATGGTTTGATCGTTTCTCTACTGTTGTCACTATAGCTAGTTTCTCTACTAGTGCACATGATCCTATACTTTTTATTCACACCTCATCTCATGGTTAGACGCTTCTCCTTTTGTATGTTGATGATATGATCATTATTGGAGATGATTCTCAGTACATCACTTTTCTCAAGGAGTGTCTTAGCGAGTAGTTTCTCATGTCTGATCTATGTTATCTTCGCTACTTTCTTAGGATTGATCTTATTTCCGCTCTTGAGGGTTTCTACCTATCCTAAGAAAAACATATCAACGATCTTCTTGATCGTGCTTCTCTTATTGATCAGTGCACAGCTGAGGCTCCCATGGAGCTTAATGTTCATCTTCATCCTATTGATGATGAGCCTCTTACTAATCCTACTGCTATCGTCATCTTGTTGGGAGCCTTGTTTACCTTAGTGTCACTTGTCCTGACATTTTGTACCCTGTGCATATCTCGAGTCAGTTTGTTTATGCTCCCACTCAGCTCCACTATAGTTATCTTCGTGTTCTATGATACATTCGTGGAACCATCTCTCATCGTCTATTTTCCCTCGCTCTAGCTCTTTATAGCTCCAGGCATATTCTGATGCCACCTAGGCTACTGATCACTTTGATAGCCAATCTCTCTGGCTATTTTGTTTTTCTTGGTGGTTCTCTCATTGCTTGAAGACTAAGAAGAAGACAGAAGTTTCTCATTCGAGTGCTGAGGTTGAGTTGAGAGCTATGGCTTTGTTGATTACGGAGGTTATTTGGCTACCATGGTTACTTAAGGATTTTGGTGTTTCTGTTTCTACACCGAGTCCTATTTTGTTTGATAGTACAGGTGCTATTAGCATTACTAAAGATCCGATGAAGGATGAGCTTACAAATCATATCGGTGTTGATGCTTCCTATATAAGGACACATATGTAGGACCAGGTTGTTGCTCTTCAGTGTGTGCCTTTGGAGTTTTAGTTGGCAGACTTCTTCACAAAGGCACAGACCAGAGCCCAGCACAGCTTCTATCTCCCCAAACTTCATGTTGTTGATCCATCATAAGTTTGAGGGGGTGTTAGATGTGTATGATTACTTGTGTGTTTTCCCTGTTGTATAAGAGGTTATCTGCATATATGCCATACCTGTACGCTCATAATGAATACAAGCGCTATTCCTAATGCAACCTATATGGCTCTGATACCAACACCGTTGGACCTGAAAAATTAATTCCAAATCCTGTTTTTACCATGGTAGTCCCATGATCAGTAGCTAGTGCACATATACAACAACATTCATATCACGTCAATACACGATCAAATAAACAGAGTAGCATGATATAATTAATAATTGAAATTAAGTCGTAAGTGACTAGTTTTACAACTAAAAGGGAAAACCAGTGAAATAGTTCACATGACATAAAGTTGCAGCGGAAACAAAGATAAAAAGGCAAAGTTATGGGCATTTGAATTCGTTTTGGGAAAAAATCTAGAAAACGAGAAGGAAAACACTGAGCAAGGATTTCTTTTTAATTTTCAATATTATTTTTAAGGAAAACCTGGATATGTTGTGTCATTAGGTTGATAGGTGGGGTCGGGTGCATGTGGACCAAGTCCACAGACGCTTTTACAGACTAGAGGGCCCTACTTGTTAGTGACACATAACTTAGAACTTAATTAAATTAGATTTTTTATTAGAGTAAAAAATACCGTGGTCCCTAAACTTGTCACGTTGGTTCACTTATATCCCTAAACTTTAAAACTGCAGATTTATATACCTAAACTTGTTTAAGGATGATTCAGTGGCTTAACCGCAGATATGCAGCCTTGATCGATGCCAGCGTGGCGTGGGGGCCACATGTGTCTCCACCACTTGCTCTCTCCGTCTCCTCTACCATCATGCCCGCCTTCCTCCTCCCCTACTACCATCTCTACCTCCCAGTCCTAGCTGCTCCACCTCTGCTATGATTTTGAGCCGCTACTCGCCTACCTCTCCACCCCTCTCTGCCGCATCCCTCACGTCACCATCACCGCCGGCCTCCATGCTAGCCCCAGATCGTTGGTGACGCTGACCGAATCCGATGGATCTCCACGCTTGTCGGCAGTCGCATGCAAGAAAGATGACTGGATCTGCTCAGTGGTGACGACAAGCTCCATATCCAGTCCGCATAGCTCAGATCCGGTCGCCCGCCATGGAGGAGGATGACGATGATAGAGGGGTTGGGGATAGGTGGATCCAAGATAACTGCGACGGGGATGCTAGCGTGGAGGAAGATGGTCGACCGCTAGGGAGGAGGAAGACGACGGCGGAGGGGTTGAGGATGGGCGGATCCGACGATAGTGGTGATGGGGATGCTGGTATGGACGAAGACGACTACCACTGGGGAGGAGGAAGATGGAGGCGGACGGGTAGGGGATAGCCGGATCTAGTGATAGTGGCGACGAGGATGCTGACTTGAACACAAGGTGAGGGAATACAAAGGATCGCAACTATAGGGGGTTAAATGCCAATTTTATCAACCACTCAGTTGGTCACATGAGCCGCACGTGACCCCACACCACACTAGCATTGATCAAGGCTACACGTCAGCGGTCAAGCCAATGAATCATCATTGGGACCTACAGTGACCCACTTAAACAAGTTTAGGCACATAAATCTACAGGTGATCCAACTTAACAAGTTTAGGGACCCACAATGTATTTTACTATTTTGATTGATGAATTGGTCGGTCCCACATGTCAGCAACTCACTTACCTCAATTACTACTATCCTTGTAATATACATGTTGATTTATGTACATCAATACATATACATTAAATCAATATGGATTTAAGAATCCATTTACTTAATTACATGTATATTCCTCCTTGTAGTAGTAGCATGTTCATCCACATGTGATCAACAACAAAAAAAATAAGCATAATAGATCAAAAGTGAATCAAACAACACTCCATAACGAGTTCCAAACGGAAATTTAACAACATGGTAGAATTTCAAGTGGCAAAAGCATACAGTAAAGACTCATCAATCATCACAATCACCATACAAGAGTCACTGAAATGTCATCCAGGTCAGGGCCATCCAACTCCAAAACCCTCATTTGAGTTTCCACCAGCACCACCCTCATGAGGACTAGTCGGTGAAGAGATACCAAAATCATCCTCCACTTCTTCATCATCAGCCGTGAACTCCTCTTCCTCTCCATCTTTACTTTCAACTTCATCTTAACTATTCTGATCCACATCATCCCTTGCACAATGGCAGGAATAAGTGATATGCCCACCATGTGTTTTTCTTGGAAGATTGTGACATTGAAGGGCACTTGAAGCACCAGCAGTAGCATCAACAAGAGCGCACATAAGATCATCCCCAGCATCACCATGAACTTTTTCATTGCTATTGTCAACCCATTCATTGTCCTACTGGAATTCTTCTAGGACCAATCGGTTTCCATTGCTACCTTCCTTACGTAGCTTTTGAAACCTAGGTGCCATTTTCCAATTGTATTGAATGTATACTAAAGTATTCAACCTTTGGTGTTCTAACTGGTTCCTTTTTTTGTATGGATCTGCATTTGCAAAAGGAAAATATCATGTCCTAATACAAAAAAAGACATGATGACATGAATTGAATAGTAATAGTTACTTACAAACTCAAAGACACTCCAATTGAACTTACACCTAGAGGCCAAATGATTGGAACTCATGGGCAAGGTCACCATTGTTAGATATATTATTACCTGTGTATTTACCCTTCTTGTATAAGGGGTTGTCTACATATATGTCATACCTATACTTATATATATTGGTCCATTAGCCTCATGATTAATACAAGCGCTAATCATAACATGGTATCAGAGCAAACCTAGGTTTTCCAAGTCGTTGGTTCATCTCTCCAGCCATAGCCACCTGAGGGTTCTTTGCCACCACGCTCATTGTCGACTCTTGCCACTTGTAGATCCAGGCAGAGTACGCCTCCTGGATCTGCTAGAACCAACGCTTGGCCTTACCTGCCATGTTTGGGTCACTTTCCCATCGTCGACTCTTGCTATCGACCGCCCACCCAAAGCCGCTGCTGTCTTCCGCCTACCGTGGCCACCTCCTACCTATGGTCACCCTTGTCTCCATCGCTGAAACCGTGCATCGGCTCTGCCGCCCGGACACGCTCGACGCCGATCAGTCTTTTGTCGCTAGAATCATCCACACGTCGACTGCTTGCTTGGCGGCGTATGCTTGTGAGGCTGTCGTTACGGTCGCCGGCAAGGTCTTCCACGATCGATCGTTCCTGTCGGAGCTGTTGCCACTTGTTGCCCGCTCTCCACCGGCTTCCGACTATCGGGGAGTCGGAGCTATCGCCGCGGGGAGCCAGAATTGTTGTCGCTAGGGAGCCTCTCGCATCACTGCCTCCGCTTCCGTCGCCTTGAGTCACGGTAATTGTCGTGACTCATGCATCTTTAATACGGTTTTCAACCATGTAGTCTAAGGAAATAGAGGAGCGGTGAAGAAAAAAAGAAAAAGGAAAAAGAAAGAAAAGAAAAAATATCATCATCTTCGGGCACCATATATGTTCCTAGTTGCTCGGTGATCTTTGATGGACTCAATTATTGGGACTAGTTTCAGCAAATGCGCCTCTACATGCGTGGTCGACATATTTGGGAGTTTCTCACCAGCGAGTTGCATTATCTGCCTTGCCCTACTCCACCTGTTGAGCATCTGCTCCTGAAGAATGCTTCTGAAGACGCTCGTACAAAGGCATCTGATGCTTTTGAAGATGCCATGGCAATTTTCCAGACTCAGTATGCTGTCTACAAGACATGAACCGATGAGGATGCTCATGCCTCTACTATTCTAGTTACTAGCATGGAGGTGCATCACCCTGGTGATGTGGCTGGCTTGGCTTCTACACAGACGATGTGGGCGCATCTGCGCAACCGCTATGAGCCATCTGGTGATTCCTTGTACCTTGCTATTGTGCATCATGAGTAGTCACTGCAGCAGGGAGATACCACTATGGATGAGTTCTATGCCCAATTGTCTGTGGTGTGGTGTTAATTTGACTCTTTAGGATTGGATGTTTGCCACACTTCTCAGTGTTGTCAGCATCAGTAGTCTCACCTAGAGCTTCGTCACATCTACGACTTCTTGACATGTCTCCGGTCTGAGTTTGTGCAGACTCGTGCTCAGTTGCAGGCTCTTGCAACTGTTCATACTGAGGAAGACGAAATCTTCATGGTGCGGGTCTGCTGCCATCACCGTCATTTTCTTTGGTTTCGCAACTCCTCTAGCTTCTATTCCAAAACTAACCATGCAGCTCATATGTGCCGGTCAGCTCACTAATCATGGTTGTCATGTTATTCTCGATTTTGATTTTTGTTGTGTTCAAGATCACCGCACGGGACTGTGGTTGGTATTGGCCCTCGCCACCGTGACTCATGACGGCTCTAGGAGCTTGATTGGCTTCATCTTCCTTCCGCTGCCCCTGTCAATCTTGTCACCCCCACCACCGCCTCTACATCTGCTGCATCCTCCACTACATTATCGTTTAGGACATCTTTGTGGGTCGTGTCTGTCTTCATTAGTTTATTGTGGTCTTTTAGGGTCTGTGTCTAGTGATACTTCTATAAATTGTCAGGGTTGTAAACTTGTCAAATAGCTTCAACTCCCCTATCCTTCCAATTATACAATTTTTATTGATGAATTTTCTCGACACGCATGGATATACTTTATGTCATCTCGTAGTGAGGTTCTATCCATCTATAAGTTTTTGCCACCATGATCTATACTTAGTTTGACTCAGATTTGTGTTTTCATGCTGATTCTACCGGGAGTACTTGTTGGGAGTCCTTCATGGTTTTCTTGCCAAGTAGGGTATTCTCTCAGTTTTCTTGCCCTAGTACACATGCCCAGAATAGTGTGGCTGAAAGAAAGCATCGTCATCTTCTTGAGATAGCCCGTGCTCTTATGCATGCATCTGGTGTTCCACCACAGTTCTAGGCTAAGGCTGTTTCTACTACCACTTTCTTGATCAATATTAAGAGTTCTTCTGCTTTTCAGGGTGGGATCCCAATTGAGTGTCTCTGTGGCAAGACTCCTGATTATTCCAGTTTTTGTCTCTTTGGATATGTGTATTATGTTCTTCTTGCACCTCATGAGCGCACCAACCTGACCGCTCAATCCGTGGTGTGTCTTTCTAGGCTATAGCGTTGAGCATAAGGGATATCATTGTTGGGGTCCTGTTGGCTGATGGATGTAGATTTCTTGGAATGTCACTTTTAATGAGACTTGTCCTTTCACCATCATCCTTCTCCTGTCAACACTCCAAGCATATTGGTGTTGATGCTTCCTACATGTGGACTCAGTTGTAGGACCAAGTTGTTGCTCTCCAATATGTGCCTTCAGAGTTTCAGTTGGCAAACTTCTTGACAAAGGCATAGACCAGAGCCCAGCACAGCTTCTATCTCTCCAAACTTTATGTTGTTGATTCACCATAAGTTTGAGGGGGGTGTTAGATGTATTATTACCTGTGTATTTACTCTTGTTGTATAAGGGGTTATCTGCATCTATATCATACATGTACTTGTATATAGATTGGCCCATTGGTCTCATGAGTAATACAAGCACTATTCATAACAACCATATGCAGACCACCAAAGAACTAAATAGAACATATGCATAGTGATCTATGTTAGAAATAGAGAGCTTTCAACTTTCAAGTTTGAAAAATTGAAAAGATAGGAAATATGTTAGAACTTATGAGGACTCTTTTTTTTTTGTGCTCTGATTACCATTGGGGCTGAAAAGACAGCCTGTCTTACCCATATACTGATAAGCTTGCCTACTGATGCTATCTAGAAGATCATCATCAGTGACTGTTGTAGGGGTGGCCCCCACCTAAGCCCAGTCGGCCTGTTAGAAGGTTGTAAGGCCCAAAATGGGACAAGTATAATGACATGAATACCCTTGAGAGTGATACTCGGGTGTAAGGGCAATATTGTAATTATGCTCCCCATGTGGATATATATATGTGATACAGGCCATGGGGAAAACCCTAACCATTGCTCACCTAACTCTCCACTACCATACTCTTTCTCTCTCTGTTTGGTCTGTAACCATAATAGTTGGCGCCGTCCATGGGGAGCGGCAAGAGCAAGCGTGAAGGAGAAGGATGGCACCAAAGAAAGCCCCATCGTCAGCGGCCAAGGAGAAGGGGGGGCGTGATGGGGTCCCGCGTTAGCTCCAGGGCGGTGACATCGACAATCGCGGGCAGAGACGGCGCGGCCGTGGCGGCCACGAACGTCGACGCTCATGGCATGATGCTTACCCCCGCCATCGCTGGCGCGACGCCCAACCCCGCCATCGCCGGCGTGACGCCCAACCACACCATCGCCGGTGCAACGAACAACCCCGCCATCACCGAGACGACGGTCGACCCCGCCCTACGCACGGCGACCGACCCCGGTGCAGGCGCGACGGCCGACCTCGCCACAGGCGCGACGGTCGGCTCCGGTAGCGCCGATCGGGTAATCGGGGGTGGTGATGCCAGTGTCCAGGTTGGCACTGCCACCGTCCCTACACCCGGAACGGGAGCGACGAACGCCGGCCTCGTCACCGACTCCGGAGTCTACCACGCCGGTGCATCGGGCAACCCGGGAGCGCAGGTCGTGGTCGCTCCCGTAGAGTGCGCACGGCGCACCACGGTTATGGCGCTACGGCAGGCAGCCACCAGTGCTCGAGCCTTGGCAGCATTGCCCCGCAGGGGCCCGTGAGCAGCAACCGCAGCGGAGTCCTCCACGAGACGGGGCCCGGGGAGGGGTCCATCACCGCATCGTTAGCGTCATCTCCGGGGGCTCCCTGCCAAGGACCTACTCGGTGCAACCACGCCTGGGGATGCCGTGCTGCGACATCACCTTCACACCAGCTGACGCCCGGGGCGTGGAGTTCCCCCACCAAGACCCCCTGGTCATCCAAGCTGACATTGCAGGTTACGACGTCAGGTGCGTCCTCATCGACGGGGGCAGCTCCACAAACATTCTGGTTGCGGGGGCTTTTGACTGCATGGGGGTCCCCCGGAGCCGGTTGGGGCCATCAGGGACCGCACTCCAAGGCTTCGGAGGCCAGCCGGTGCAGGCCTTGGGTCAGGTATGTCTCCGAGTTTCCTTTTCACAGGGCAATAACGCCAGGGGCGAGGACATTGTCTTCGACGTGGTGGACATCCTGCACTCGTACAACGCCATACTGAGCCGCCATCTCATCAACTCCTTTGGGGCGATTCCGCACCATGGCTTCTTGTGCATGAAACTCCCAGGTCCGCGGGGCGTCATCACCATCTTTGGTGACCAGGACCTCGCCAGGCGCGTGGAGGCCGGTGCTGGAAGCCCGCACTGCAAGGTGCATGCCCTCTCCGACAAACTCGCGGCGGCCACACCGGCCGCTCCAAGGTGGACGCCTAAGCCCCGGCCGGAGGGTGGGGTTCAAAAGGGTGCATCTCCAAGCCGAAGGGCGGTTCGTGTCCATCGGCGAGGGCCTTCCTCCGGAGGTGGAGGCGAGACTTGCTCCAGGTTCTCCGGAGCAACGCGGACATCTTCGCATGGTCTCCGGAGGACATAAAAGGGGTGGACCGCGCCCTCATCGAGCACAACCTGGCGGTCCGCCCTGATGCCAAGCCGGTCAAGCAAAAGCTTTGGCGTATGTTCATGGACTGGCAGCAGGCGGCCAAGGTGGAGGTAGCGAAGCTTCTCCAGGCCGGAGTTATTCGTGAAGTCCAGCACCCGGATTGGCTTGCCAATCTGGTGTTGGTAAAGAAGGCCAGTGGCACCTGGCGCATGTGCATCGACTTTACCGCCCTCAACAAGGCATGCCCGAAGGACGACTACCCTCTGCCGCGCATAGATCAACTGGTCGATGCCACCGCGGGGTGCGAGCTTATGAGCTTCCTGGATGCCTACTCTGGCTACCACCAGATCTACATGGCTAAGGACGACGAAGACAAGACCAGCTTCATTACACTGATCGGGACATACTGCTTTGTCAGGATGCCCTTCGGCTTGAAGAACGCGGGCACAGCCTTCACCCGCCTTATCGCGCTAGCACTGGCCGCTCAGCTCGGCAGGAACGTGGAGGCTTACGTTGATGACGTGGTTGTCAAAACCAGACAGCTCGCCTTCCATGGTCAGGATCTCAAGGAGACCTTCGACAACCTTAGGAAGGCGGGCATCAAGCTCAACCCAGACAAGTGTGTCTTCGGTGTGCAGGTGGGCAAGCTCTTGGGCTTCCTTGTGTCTGGACGAGGCATCCAGGCGAATCCCAACAAAGTCGACGCGATCCTCGCTATGGAGCTGCCCAAAACGACAAGGGAGGTCCAGAGGCTGGCGGGCCGCATGGCTACGTTAAGCCGCATCCTATCCAAGGCGGCGGAGCGGGGCCTGCCATTTTTCAAAACCCTTCGCGGTTGCGATGGCTTCCAATGGGACGGTGATTGCGCGAAGGCTTTCGACGACCTCAAGAGGCACCTCGCAAGCCTCCCCACCCGGGTCGCTCCAGCGCCAGAGGCTCCCCTCCTACTCTATCTCGCCGCTTCGGCGACTGCGATCAGCGCTGTCCTCGTCCTTGAGGAGGGCGCTCTCCAGCGCCCTGTATACTTCATCTCCGAGGCCTTACAGGGTGCAAAGACGCGGTATACGGAGCTCGAGAAGCTCGCCTACGCACTAGTCATGGCCTCGAGGAAGCTTCGACACTACTTCCTAGCCCATCCAATAACGGTACCATCCTCGTTCCCCCTGGCGGAGATGCTGCACAACGAGGAATCCACAGGGCGAATTGGCAAGTGGGCAGCCGAGCTCGCCCCGTTCTCATTAGCATATGCCTCGCAAACAGCGATCAAGTCCCAGGTTCTTGCGGACTTCCTCGTGGACTAGACCCCGTTGGCTCAGCCTGCCCAGCAGCCAGAAGACCCGGTGTGGATGCTCAATACCGACGGAGCTTATGGCGTTGTGGGCGCAGGCGTAGGTGTAGTGGTCACCACGCTTGAGGGGCACCGCCTGTCGTACTCAGCGCGGCTTGCGTTTCCCGCTACCAATAACACGGCTGAGTACGAGGCATTGCTCTTTGGCCTCACAAAGCTTAAAGCGCTTGGCACACGGTGAGTCCTCGTCCGCACCGACTCACGCCTGGTAGCGGGCCATGTGGACAAGTCATACCAGGCCAAGGACCCAGAGCTAGCCAAGTACCTGGCAGCCATAAGAGCAAGGGAGCAACACTTTTTGGGTGTCATGGTCAAGCCCATCCCTCGGGCGGATAATGAGCAAGCCGACGCCCTCGCAAAGGCCACCAGTCAACAGCTCCCAACCCCCGAGGAGGCATTCTACGAGGTCCTACCAACGGCATCCATTGCGCACGACAATCGGGATGCAGCCCTCGTTCACCAAATCACCCATCAGGGTGATTGGCGAGAGCCCATCTTTGGTTTCCTGCAGGGCATCGTGGAGCCAGACGACCCCGTCGAGATCCGCCGCCTACAGCATCGCACTAGGATTTTCCAAGTGCTCGATGGAGTACTCTACAAAAAAGGAGTCTGCGCACCGCTTTTGCGGTGTCGCTCGCGCGAGGAAGGAAAGCGGCTCCTTGCGGAAATTCACGTGGGACTCTACGGCTCGCACCTCGCGCCGAGGTCATTGGTCGACAAGGCGTTCAGGCAAGGTTTTTATTGGCCAACCGCCGTCGCCGATGCCCAAGACCTCGTGCGCCGGTGCCAAGGCTATCAATGGATGGGACGGGTCATCCGCCGACCCCCGACGAGCCTCAACCCCATTCCCCGAATATGGCCCCTAGCACGCTGGGGCATCGATGTTGTGGGACCACTCCCTCGGGCTCCAGGAGACCTGCGGTTTGTAGTGGTCGCTTTGGAGTATTTCTCCAGGTGGCCAGAGGCTCTGGCTCTAGCTAGGATAACCTCGGCGGCAATGCAGCGCTTCCTCTGGCAGAACATCATATGCCGCTTCTTAGGGAGATCACCATCGACAACGGCTTGCAGTTCGATGCTGCCTCATTCAAGGAGTTCTGGAACGACGTGGGCATCACGCTCCGATTTGCTTCGGTCGGGCACCCCCAATCTAACGGAGCAGTCGAGCGGGCAAACAGCGCCATCTCCGCCGGAGTCAAGAAGCGTCTTGTCGGGTTGCCAAAGGGCAAGTGGCCAGGCGAGCTCCACAGCGTCCTTTGGTCCCTCCGCACAACGGTGACGCGACCAACGGGATTCACGCTATTGAAACTCCTCTTCGGCGATGAAGCAGTGACACCCGAGGAAATCAAGGCTGGATCGAGAAGAGTCCTCGTCCAAGCGCCAGAAGAAGAGCGCCAATTGTCCCTGGACCTTCTTGATGGGGAGCAAGTAAGCGCAACCCAGCACGTCGTAAAGTACGTGCGACAGATGGTGTGCACGCGTGGCCGCTCCGTATACCCACGAGGATTCCAACTGGGGGACCTCGTCCTCAAAATGGCACTCCATGCGGAGACGGCCGGCAAGCTGGAGTCCAAATGGGAAGGCCCATACATTGTCGCGGAAGCTCTGCAGAAGGGGGCATACCGCCTCGCCACGCTCGAAGGGTGGACACTTCGCCACACATGGAACGCGGATAGGTTGCGGCGGTACTACGTCTTGGACAACAGGGAAGCATGTAGCAACATGGTCACCTTACCCATTGTAAGCTGCTCGCCTGCACAAACGGGAGATTAATAAAGCCGATCCTCTTCCAAGCTTTCATCTCGGTCTATCGCCTCCGCACGCACTCTGCGGAGTATAAATAAGACACGGATGTTGTCCCTGTTCACTCTACTGAGTATAAACAAGACGCGGATGTTCCTCGCATGCGTGGATGTTGTCCCTATGCGTACTCTTCATAGTATAAATAAGACGTGGATGATATTCCCATGCACTCTACAGAGTCTAAATAAGACGTAGCGTCAAGGTCCGCCTCCACACGCGCCACTCTACGGAGTCTAAATAAGACAGCGTCGAGGTCCGCCTCCGCACGCGCCACTCTACGGAGTCTAAATAAGACGTAGCGTCGAGGTCTGCCTCTGCACGCGCCACTCTACGGAGTCTAAATAAGACGTAGCGTCGAGGTCCGCCTCCACACGCGCCACCTACGGAGTCTAAATAAGACGCAGCGGGGGGACGCCTCCGCACGCACTCTACGGAGTATAAATAAGACGCGGATGTTGTCCCTGCGCACTCTACTGAGTATGAACAAGACGCGGTTGTCCCCACGCACGCATGAGCATCGTCCCTGGCGTACTCTCCGGAGTATAAATAAGACGTGGTTGACGGTCCCACGCACTCCACGAAGTATAACAAGGCAAAAAGCCGCATCAGAGGCTCCCCTCCGTGCGCACCCGGCGAAGTACCACGCGAAGTGTGCGCGAGGCGCAGCAGAGGCTCTCCTCCGTGCGCACCCTGCGAAGTATGCACTAGGCGCCAGCTCCACTGCCACCACCTTGAAGGGTAGGGGACGGAGCGCTCGCGCGTCTACCTCGACTATGCGCCAGCTCCGCTGCCACCACCTCGAGGGGTAGGGGACGGAGCGCTCGCGCGTCTACATCGACTATGCGCCAGCTCCGCTGCCACCACCTCGAGGGGTAGGGGACGGAGCGCTCGCGTGTCTACATCGTCTATGCGCTAGCTCCGTTACCACCACCTCAAGGGGTAGGGGACGGAGCACTTGCGCGTCTACATCGACTAGGCGCCAGCTCTGTTGCCACCACCTCGAAGGGCAGGGGATGGGGCACTCGAGCGTCTTCTTCGACTAGGCGCCAGCTCCGCTGTCACCACCTCGAAGGGTAGGGGACGGAGCGTTCATGCGTCTACCTTGACTAGGCGCCAGCTCCGCTGCCACCACCTCGAAGAATAGGGGGCAGAGCGCTCGCGTGTCTACCTCGACTAGGCGCCAGCTCCGCTGTCGCCCCTTCGAAAGGTACGGGACGGAGCGCTCACGCGTCTACCTCGACTAGGCGGCAGCTCCGCTGCCGCCCCCTTTCAAAGGTAGGGGACGAAGCGCTCGCACGTCTACCTCGACTAGGCGCCAGCTCCGCTGCTGCCCCTTCGAAAGGTAGGGGACGGAGTGCTCACGCGTCTACTTCGACTGCTGCTACCGATAAGTGGGGCGAGGCCGAGCGGAGGAACTTGTACATGACACCCGCCTAGGCTACAATAATACGCAACGGCAGAAGATCTTGGGCAAGTGTTGTTTCATTCATATAAAGGGAAGGTTGCGAGCCAACCATACAGATAGGCGTACATGACACAACACACACCCAACCCCGGCATTACACCTATGGGTTCGCGCCGTCTTCGTTGCGCCGAGGAACTTCCTCGAGACACCGGAGGAAGTCTCCCTCCTGGTGCAGCATTCGCCGCAGCGCGACCTTGGCCGCGTCCTCCCCGATGTAGCCCCAGATTCGACGATAGAAAGACTGGACAGCGGGCTGCGTGAAGCGAACAGCATCGGACATCGCCCCGGGCTCGGCTGGCAGATCCAGCTAAGGGTTCTCCAGCTCGTTGACGTGCCCACACCCATGGGTGTGAAGCATGGCGAAGGCGAGGCAAGCACTGACGAAGCCGCAGTGATCGCCGAAGGCTCTGGCACCACGGAGGGCGAGGCTCGAGCCTTCTTCGATTCGCTCAAGCATCTGTGTCAGATCCTCAGGGCCATGCGTAACGTCTGGCACGTCAACGGAAAGGTCCTGGACGGCCCGCTCCAAAGACTCCATCGCCCTCCACACCGACATAGACGCATCATCCAAGGTCCGGTTCCTCTCCGCAAGGGACGTAGCAAGCTGGGCCTTCTCCCCCTCTAGCGCGGAGATTTGCTGGAGAAAGGCGGTGCGCTCCTCCGCCGCGGTGTGCCGGACCTCCTCCGTGGCGCGTTGCACCGCCGCCACGGCATCCTCCGCGTCGGAGACCACCCTCGCGTTTTCCGCCTCCAGCGCGCGAATACGCTTGTCCTTGGCAGCGTGAGCCTCATCCGCAGTACGAAGTTGGCCCTCCAGCACCCTTCGCTCGCGGACGCGAGTCTCCTCTAGGGCTTGGCTGAGAGCAACAGTCTGAAAGAAAACGCAGGGGGTTAGCTATGCGCGGGACAGCGGCGTAGGCCGCAAACCTAGCCACTCACCCTTATCTCCGAGGCACCCAGCGCGAGCGCCAGAAGGTCTCCCCCGCACGATGATAGCACCCGTTGATCCAAGCTGCCGCTGACGCGCTCCGCGACCTCGTTATGAACGCGAAGCATCTCCGATCGAGGGATCAAATCGGAGATGGTGGGCCTTGGCCCCTCTGCGCCAGCGACTTCGGCAGCATCGGACGCCCACGTCGCGCCCTGCACAACAAGGTTGGAGACTTCGCGCACACCTCCGTCGCGCCTGGCATCGAAGAATGCGACAAAGACAATCGCCTCCATCTCCGCCGGGCGCGGCTTCGTCTCATTGGGGCTGGGCAGGCGAGCCCCGGCACGCTCCTCCATCTTCTTCTCCCGGACGAGTCCTTGGATCATCTCCTCAGTAACGTGACTCCGTCCCAACACACGGGAGCTGTGGCCTCCCGAGTACTCCATGGCGCCCCACTGCTTGTTGACTTGCGTTCATCCTCGCACCACCAGAGGATACTCCGCTGGGGGAGGCGACAAGCCGCGCCGGCTGGACGAGGCGCTACCGCTGAGCCGACCAGCGGGATCGTCGTGACAAGCCATTCCTCTCTAGGGTGGGGCGCTAGCAAGCAGGAGCAGGGGTGGATCATGCTAGCAGCGGAAGAAGGGTGGCAGGGCTAAGCGACCATCGGGGAAGAGCGTTCCCCCGCCGATGGTGACGCCTTATAAAGCCTGCCCACCTCCCCCACGAGCGAAAGCGCAACCGGCGAGCGCCCAGCGGTTCGGCTACCCACGATTGGGAAGCGCAACCGCTGACACAAGGGGGCGCGCAACGGTAGGTGGGCAGACAACGCACGACGCGCCAGTAGCATCCTGCCGCGTGTCCCGCCCCTCTAGGGAAGGGGCGAGCGGTCGTGCGACTGCGGACAGTGCACGACGCGCCAATCATGGCCTGCCGCGTGCACCTTCCCAGCGGGACAGCGCGTACAGCTGCGGCAGCCTGTTCCTAACAACTCAGGGGTCGGCGCGATTCCAGGTGCCATTAAGGCACACTACCGAACTGCGGAGCCACCCCGACCCCAACTTCGGCACCGACCCCGCCTCCGCGGAGCGACTTCATGCCCACAGGACAACACAAGCCTCCGGTTCAACCTAATGGACGACCTCGACTTCGACTCCGCTGCCCAAGGGCCCCGTGGTTAGGGGCAGCTTCGGCAACCTGCTCAACAAAAACTTCGAAGCGGGGCGGAGGCTACACCAAGCATTCAAGCTCTATCCAACAACACAGAAGTTCCCAGGCCGCGGGGACGGAGGGGGCCAAATGGCTCGGCAACATGGCTTCGGCCTGTGAAGCCCTTCGCCATGAGAGGCTCCTGTTGTAGGGGTGGCCCCCACCTAAGCCCAGCCAGCCTGTTAGAAGGTTGTAAGGCCCAAAATGGGACAAGTATAATGACATGAATACCCTTGAGAGGGATACTCGGGTGTAAGGGCAATATTGTAATTATGCTCCCCATGTGGATATATATATGTGATACAGGCCGTGGGGAAAACCCTAACCATTGCTCACCTAACTCTCCACTACCATACTCTCTCTCTCTCTGTTTGGTCTGTAACCACAACAGTGACGATTTTCCATATCGCGTCATTGAACATTGACCTCAATCTACCAACTTCTCTTTTTTCTGTTTTTTGCAATTCATAAAACCAATTTGGATTAGAGAATAATGCAACACCATATAACTTCTAATCCATTTAGTCTTTCCACCTCTTGTCTATATTTATTTCACCTTCTCTAGTAATTTTCCCTTGTTTTCAAAAGTTGTACTGATCTTCTTCCTAACAGAATCCATGATTGCAGCAACCTCTACCATTGTTGGGCTCTCATTACCGTCGACGATCCTCAACACAATGAGAAGTGGTTATGATGCTCTAATGCAGTTTTGCACTACATTCCAAAACTGAGTAGAAAGCATAATGTCTAGCACCTTTTCCCTAGTCTTTGTGCTTGCCAAGACCTATTCCAATGATCACTAACAAAGAGACTTCAAAGCTTGCTTGTGCTTGAGCAAACTCTACAAAGTAAGGAATGATGTAGAAAATCAAGTAGCTGCTGGCCTCACAAGATCCCCTCCTGCCCTGTCTCTCATTGCATCAAGAAGTCTCCCATGCCGATAAATAAACGTGGTCACCCGTCTCGCATTTGCAATGCACTTCTTGAATACTGGAATCTTCCCAATACCCTCCAACATAAGGCTCAAGTAGTGGGCAGACATTAAAATTTTGCTGCTGCAACTTCACGTGTATAGTTTGCCACAACCTATTCCAAGCCATAAAAAAGAGGAGGGTAGTGCTAAGCTCGGTGAGCCAACGTAAAAAATGCCACCTTTTCATGGAATGAAACCCAAAAGATTTTCGTTGGGCTGTTACCCTCTTAGCGACGCGCCATATCAAAACCCAGGTGTGGTGGGAAATTATCATGGGCTAGGATGTCACTCCTTAGTGATGCACTACGTCAGCGCTTGGATGTAGTGGAAAATGTGCAAGGGTCTTCGCACGAGTGTGAGGGGCAAGGAAGCTAGCCGAGAAGAGTAAGATCTGTCTAGGTAGTTGGAATTTAGGGTCTCTTAACTGGGATAGTTGGTCACGTCAGCTCGCTCATTGGGACCTCCGTGCTTGCTATCGAGGAGTCCTGTTGTAGGGGTGGCCCAACCCCCTGTGACTAGGCCTTGCAATTGGCCCAATATGTAATGGGACCAATAGTATAGAGGAATGTACCAATATACCCCTACCTTTTGTAATTATTAAGGGGTAGGATGGGAATTTCCCAACCTACCCCACTCATATATATAAACCCCCAAGAGGGGCATGAGGAGGGCAGATCCACTCATTTTTACCACTAGCTCTCTCTCCCTAGTTCTCTTTGCTATGTCTCCCATGGAGAAGGGTACCTTGACTTGTAAATATCTTGTGCATTCAAGAGACTAAGTGGATGGGTCACAGGCGAAGGAGGTGGAGCATATTGGCTTCAAGTTGCAGTATATTGGAATAGAATGAAGCGGGAATGGAGTGGATATCTTAATCGATAAGAGCCTCAAGAGCGGAGTTGTCAATGTGAGGAGGCAGGGGATAGGGTTATCCTAGTTAAGCTAATCTTTGGTGACATGGTTTTGAATGTTGTTAGTCATATGCTCTACAAGTAGGTCTGAGTGAGGCCGCTAAGAGGCAATTTTGGGAAGATCTAGATGTCATGGTTAGAAGTGTGTCTAATAGTGAGAAGCTTTTCTTAGGAGGTGATTTCAACAGTCATGTCGGTACAACTAGTGGGGGGTTTTAGAGGGTGCATGGGGGCTTTGGTTATGGTGATAGGAACCAAGAAGAAGATATGTTGAACTTTGCCATAGCCTCTGACCTCTTAATAGATAACACCTTTTTTAGAAAGAGACATTTCCATAGCTACCTTTAGCAGTGGTTAGCATTCTAGCCAAATTGATTTTGTCCTTGTTATGAGGGAGGATAAACGAGCCTACATAGATTGTAAGGTTATGCCTGGTGAGTGTGTTGTCCATCAATACAACTTGGTAGTCTCAAACTTTCATTTTAGGATATGGGTTTGATAGGCTAAGGTTGCCAAAGCCATGAGTGTTAGATTTGTATTACATAGCTGTGTATTTGCTCTGTTGTTTGAGGGGTTTCCTGCATATATGCCTTACCTGTACATGTATATATATTGGCCTTTTGGCCTCATAATGTATACAAGCGTTATTCTAACATGGTATCAGAGCCAACGGTTTGTCATACCTAGGGTTTCGTCATACCTAGGGTTTTGCCTGGCTTTCCACTGTCGCTCTCTCTCTTGGCGTCGCCGTCGCCGACCTCGCCCTGCCCGCCGCCGTCTAGATTCCGCCATCGAGGCCGTCGTTGGGTCTCTTGGCGTCGCGGGCCGCCTCGGGGTCGCCGTCGCCGATCTCACCCGAGACCGCCTCTCTGCTCATCCGCCCGAGGACGTCGCTCCGCCCCGATGCTGTCGCTGCCGGCGTCGTGGTCTGCTAACTGAGACCGCCGGTGTCGTGGTCCCGATGTCTATGCACTGATCTAGCTCTCTGCCTCGATTCCGTCGGTGAAGACCGCTGTCGTCGGCTCCCGCTCGAGGCCGTCGTGGGTCGCCGCAGTCGGCCCCGCCCGAGGCCGTCGCTCTGCCGTCGCCGACTTCCCCCCGACCGCCGTCACTGACCCTGCTGACAGCCATCGCCGACCCCGCCGAGACCGCCGTCGCCGACCCCTGAGTCGCTGCGGCTTCGGTCGGTTGAAGTTGTGACCGACCAAAAGGCTCAGTCGGTTTTGTAAATCGACCCGAAAAAAAGAAAAAGCAAAAAAAGCAAAAGAAATGTCTTCTTTTGCTGGCACCGTTTCTGTTCTTCGTTGCCCGGTGATCTTTGATGGTCTCAATTATCGGGACTGGTTTCAGCACATGCACCTCCACATGCGTGGTCAGCGCCTTTGGGACTTTCTTACTGGCGAGTTGCCTTGCCCGCCTCGTCCTACTCCACCTGCTGAGCCTGTACTCCCGAAGGATGCTTCCAAAGACGATTATACAAAGGCTTCTGAGACTTTTGAGGATGCCATGGAACTTCAGACTCAGTATGCTGCTTACAAGACATGGATTGGTGAAGATGCTCGTGCCTTTGCTATTTTGGTTGCTAGCATGGATGTGCACCTCACTGGTGATGTTGTTGGATAGGCTTCCGCACATGCGATGTGGACGCATTTGCGCAGCTGCTACGAGCCATCTGGTGATTCCTTATACCTTGCTGTTGTGCGACAGGAGCAGTCGCTGCAGCAGGGAGATGCCACTGTGGATGAGTTTTATGCTCAGTTGTCTGCGATATGGCGTCAGATCGACTCTTTGGGGCCAAATGTTTGCCGCACCTGTCAGTGTTGTCAGCATCAGCAGTCTCACATGGAGCTTCGCTGCATCTATGATTTTTTGACACGTCTCCGATCTGAGTTTGAGCAGACTCGTGCTCAGTTGCTGGCTCGTCACCCTCGTGTGACTTTGTTGGAGGCCCTTGCAACTGTCCGTACTAAGGAGATTCGACTTCGTGGAGCGGGTCTGCTATCATCATCATCACTTCCTTCGGTTTTGGTGGCTTCTCCGGCTTCTACACCTGCTGTGCCTTTGGTTACTTCTTCCTTAGTTGTGTCTTTACCAGTGACAGCTGTTGTTGGTAAGGGCCTTCACTGCACCTACTGCAACAAGGATGGACATGTCGAACAGTTTTGCTACAAGAAGAAGAAGGATCTTCGTCGTGGTGCTCGTCCTCCGAGTGGCTCCTCCTCTCAGCAGAGTTCTGGTACCTCTGACACTCAGCAGCTTCTCACATTGCTAGGACGCATGGTTGCTTTTGCATTGTCTGGTTCTGCTGCTCAGTCTTCCGGTGAGAGACCACCTTCTACTTCTTCTTCCTCAGGTACAACACCTTGGATTCTTGATTCTGGTGCTTCTTTTCATATGACATCTGATTCCACCTGTCTTACTTCCATTAGTCCTTTAGCTGCTCCTATCACTGTCCACACAGCCGATGGTACCTCTCTTTCTGTCACAGGATGAGGCACTCTTTCAAATTCCTTTTTTCATGTTCCTGCTGTTTCTCATGTTCCAAAACTCACCATGCAGCTCATATCTGCTGGCCAGCTCACTGATCATGGTTGTTGTGTTATTTTCGATTATGATTCTTGTTGTGTTCAGGATTGTCGCACAGGGACTCTAGTTGGTACTGGCCCTCGCTGCCGTGACTCACAACGGCTCGGGGAGCTTGATTGGCTTCATCTTCCTTCCGCTGCCCCTGTCAGTCTTCTCGCCTCTACCACTGCCTCTGCAGCTGCTGCAGCCTCCACCGCATCGTTTGCTCAGTGGCATCATCGCTTAGGACATCTTTGTGGTTCCCGTATGTCTTCCTTACTTCGTCGAGGTCTTTTAGGGTCTGTGTCTGGTGATGCTTCTCTAAATTGTCAGGGTTGTAAGCTTGGCAAACAGCTTCAACTCCCTTATCCTTCTAGTAAGTCAGTATCTCAGCGTCCTTTTGATCTTCTTCATTCTGATGTTTGGGGACCAGCTCCTTTTGTTTCGAAAGGAGGTCATCGATATTATATCATTTTTATTGATGATTTTTCTCGACATACATGGACATACTTTATGTCATCATGTAGTGAGGTTTTACCTATCTATAAGACTTTTGCCACCGTGGTTCGCACTCAGTTTGACTCCTATTCATGTTTTTCGCGCTGATTCCGCTGGAGAGTACTTGTCAGGAGCCCTTCGTGGTTTTCTTGCTGAGCAGGGCACTCTCTCTCAGTTTTCTTGTCCAGGTGCTCATGCTTAGAATGGTGTGGCTGAACGCAAGCATCGTCATCTTCTTGAGACAGCTCGTGCTCTCATGATTGCTTCTGTTGTTCCACCACATTTCTGGGCTGAGGCTGTTTCTACTGCCACTTTCTTGATCAACATTCAACCCTCTTCTACTCTTCAGGGTGGCATCCCAATTGAGCGTCTCTGTGGCCAGACTCCTGATTATTCCAGTCTTCGCCTCTTTGGGTGCGTATGCTATGTTCTTCTTGCACCTCGTGAGCGCACACCAAACTGACCGCTCAATCAGTTGAGTGCATTTTTCTGGGCCATAGTGCTGAGCACAAGGGATATCGTTGTTGGGATCCTGTTGGCCGACGGATGCGGATTTCTCGGGATGTTACTTTTGATGAGTCTCGTCCTCTCTATCCTCGTCCTTCTCCTTCCTCCACTTCAGCATCTGTTGTCGAGCCGCTTTCATTTCTGACTTTTCCTTCCAATACTATAGTCACTACTCCACCACAGCCTTTGGTCTCTCCGGTGCCTCTTTCTCAGTCAGCACCTTCCTCACCACCGGCCTCCTCTCCCGAGGTTGCTCCTGATCTTGTTCCTTCTTATCCTCTCTACTATACTCGTCGCCCGCGAGTTGAGGATCCTTCTGCTATGCCCTCTCCTTCTGACGGGCCATCCCCTTTGGCCCCTCCTCGTTATACTCTTCGCGATCGCCAGTCTATTCGGCCTCCTGAGCGTTTTGGTTTTGTTGCCGCTGCTCTTGCCGAACCGACTTCTTATTGTGATGCTGTTGTTCATCAGGAGTGGCAGCATGCGATGGCGGAGGAGATCGCTGCCCTTGAGCGTACTGGCACGTGGGATCTTGTTCCTCTTCCTGCGCGTGTTACTCCTATCACGTGCAAGTGGGTCTATAAGGTTAAGACTCGCTCTGATGGTTCTTTTGAGCGTTACAAGGCTCGTCTTGTAGCGCGTGGTTTTCAGCAGGAGCATGGGCGTGACTATGATGAGACTTTTGCTCCTGTCGCTCATATGACCATCGTTCGCACTCTTCTTGATGTGGCCTCTGTTCGACAGTGGTCTATCTCTCAGTTGGACGTCAAGAATGCCTTTCTCAACAGTGAGTTGCATGAGGAGGTCTATATGCAGCCACCCCTGGGTATTCTGTTCCTGAGGGTATGGTTTGTCGTCTTCGCCGATCTCTCTATGGCCTCAAGCAAGCTCCTCGTGCCTAGTTTGATCGTTTCTCCTCTGTTGTCACTGCAGCTGGTTTTTCGGTGAGTGCTCATGATCCTGCTCTTTTTATCCATACTTCATCTCGTGGTCGGACGCTTCTCCTTTTGTACGTTGATGATATGATTATTACTGGAGATGATTCTTAGTATATCACTTGTGTCAAGGAGTGTCTTCATGAGCAGTTTCTTATGTCTGATCTGGGTCCTCTTCGCTACTTTCATGGGATTGAGGTTACTTTTACTCCTGAGGGTTTCTATCTGTCTCAAGAAAAGTATATCCAGGATCTTCTTGCTCGTGCTTCTCTTACTGATCAGCGGACAGCTGAGACTCCCATGGAGCTCAATGTTCATCTTCGTCCCACTGATGGTGAGCTTCTTGCTGATTCTACTCGCTATTGTCATCTTGTTGGGAGTCTTGTTTATCTTGGTGTCACTCGTCCCGACATTTCATACCCTGTGCATATCTTGAGTCAGTTTGTTTTTGCTCACACTCAGCTCCACTATAGTCATCTTCTTCGTGTTCTACGGTATCTTCGTGGAACTATCTCTCGTCGTCTCTTTTTCCCTCGCTCCAGCTCTTTACAGCTCCAGGCATATTCCGATGCCACCTGGGCTAGTGATCCCTCTGATCGCCGGTCTCTCTCTGCTTATTGTGTTTTTCTTGGTGGTTTTCTCATTGCTTGGAAGACTAAGAAGCAGACAACAGTTTCTCGTTCGAGTGCTGAGGCTGAGTTGCGAGCTATGGCTTTGTTGACTGCGGAGGTTACTTGGCTACGGTGGTTACTTGGGGACTTTGGTGTTTCTGTTTCTGCACCGACTCCTCTTTTGTCTGACAGTACTGGTGCTATTAGCATTGCTAAAGATCTGGTGAAGCATGAACTTACAAAGCATATTGGTGTTGATGCTTCGTACATGCGGACACAGGTGCAGGATCAGGTTGTTGCTCTTCAGTATGTGCCTTCCGAGCTTCAGTTGGCAGACTTTTTCACAAAGGCACAAACCAGGGCCCAGCACAGCTTTCATCTCTCCAAACTTCATGTTGTTGATCCACCATAAGTTTGAGGGGGGTGTTAGATATGTATTACATAGCTGTGTATTTACTCTGTTGTTTGAGGGGTTTCCTGCATATATGCCTTACCTGTACATGTATATATATTGGCCTTTTGGCCTCATAATGTATACAAGCGTTATTCTAACAATGCGGATGAAGTGGTGGAAACTCAAAGGGGACACATCACAGCCGTTTAAGGAGAGGATGATCCCAAAGGGGATATGGAACTTGGAGAAGCGAATAGTATATGGACGGAGATGGCAACTCGCATTAGGCAGGTGGCTATAGAGGTGTTTGGAGTGACTTGAGGGATAAGATGCGAACCTAAAGACACTTGGTGGTGGAACAAGGAAGTGCAAAAGGCTATCAAGAAGACATGCTACAAGAACATGCAGCATGATAGGAGTGACGACAACGTATCGAAGTACAAAACAGAAAAAAGGAATGCAAAGAAAGCAGGTAGTGAGACATGGGGCAAGGCCTATAGGAACTTTATCAGAAGTTAAAGTATAAACGAGGGCAAGAAGGATGTCTACAAGATGGCTGAACTTCGAGAAAGGAAGACAAGAGATTTCAACCAAGTTAAATGCATCAAAGACGACACCAATAGACTTTTCTTGAAAGACAACGAGATCAAGGATGGGTAGAGAGATTACTTCGACAAGCTACTCAATGGAGATAAAGAGGATAATACGATTGTACTTGATGATGCTTTTGACGATTCTAATAGACAGTTTGTTCGAAGAATTCAAGAGTTGAAAGTAAAAGAGGACTTAAAAAGGATGAAAGTGAGTAAGGTGTTTGGGCTTGATAACATTCCTATAGAGGTGTGGAAATGCCTTGGAGATGTGGTGATCATTTGGCAAACTAATTTGCTCAATAGCATATTTAGGTTGAACAAGATGCCTAACGAGTGGTGGAGAAGCACATTAGTACAAAATTTTCAAAATAAATGAGGCATTCGAAGCTATACTAATTATAGAGGAATTAAGATCATGAGCCACACCATTTAAGAAGAGTGACTTATCTAAATCTAATCCAAAGTCCCTAAGAGTAGATGAGATCTAAAGAATTTGAGAGCATGTACTGGCAGTAGCTATATACTCAGCCTCAGCTGTGGACTGTGCATTAGAAGATTGTTTCCAAAAGGACTAAGGGACAAGAGATGTGCCCAATAAATAACAAGTGCTGAAGGTACTCTGTCTATCTATCCTACAACCCCAAAATCTGCATAAGAGAAAGCACAAAGAGAAATGACAAATTTTCAATGTACCCTTCCTATCTATCCTACAACCCCAAAAATCTACATATGAGAAAGCATGAAGAGAAAGGCAGGAAGAAGAGACCAAAGTCCAAACTCAAGGGTAGATTGGAGGTACCTAGAGATGTGCTTCACTGCTTGGCAGTGAGATGCATGAGTGGAAGCCTGAAATCGAGCACACAGACATATTGAGAAGTGTATATCTATCCTCGATGTCCTGAGGTAGAGGATGGATCGATCATGCTACGGTACATCTGATCGATAGACTCACCGTCCTCATCTAGATCCAAGCTCGATGTAGAAGCCAATAGGGTGGAGATTGGCGTTCTACTCCCTATGTTAATAGGTCGAACTAGGTCCTTGGTGTACCTTGATTCACAAATGTACCTTGCTTCATCTACTTGATTTACAATCCAAGGAAGTAAGTCAACTCCTCCATCATGCTTATCTCGAATTCGTTGCTCATGGTGTCTGAAAACTTAAAAACTAAAGCATGAGATGAGCCATAGAAAATGATGTCATCCACAGATTTGAACCAAGAGATCACTACCATACCGGAGGGTAAACAGTATCTTGTCTACTTTGCCCATTTTAAAATCATTTTCAACAGAAATGACTTAAACCTATCATACCAAGCTCTAAGGGCTTGCTTAAGACCATGCAAGGCTTTAGATAGTTTGTAGACATAATTTCAAGAGTTTGGACTCTCAAACCCAGGAGGTTGCTTGACATAGACTTCTTCTATGAAACCATTAAGAAAGGCACTGTTAACATTTATCTAATATAGTCTAAAGCCCTCAGAGGCTGCAAATTCAAAGAGAATCCTAATGGGTTTTAATCTAGCCCTCAAAGTCTGGCCCTCTACGGGGTGAAGCCCCAAACTACAAGTTTGGCCTTATTCCTAACAACTACCCCACCCTCACTTTGTTTGTTCTTGAAAACCCACTTGGTTCCTATGGCATTGTAATTATGGGAGGCTCAACTAAGGTCCAAACTTTGTTTCTCTTAGAGTTGTTTATTGATCCAAGACTCATCACTAGGTTCATGTGAGTCAGGATAGATAAACCTAGAGCGAGTAACATGCTCATAAAGACATCCAATCATTTGATTTGGCAGATGTCGCTGCTGGAGATGTTGAGGCAATCCTAATGTCGAGGTGGCCTCTACCTCATGGGCTATGGAGGTAGGAGTAGAGCCACATGGTGTTGAACAAGAAGTGGGACCTGGCTCCTGCTGAAGGTGAAGTACGGTGCTAAAGAAGAAGTGAGAGTAGGCTATCCAGCTGAAGGTGAAGTACGGTGCTGAAGAAGAAGTGAGAGTAGGCTATCCAGCTGAAGGTGAAATAGATAAAATAGGTGCTTCAGCTAACTGAAGAGGAAGTAGCGCAACAGCCTCATCTTTTCATCGCTCTCCTTAAGGAAGATGCTCTCTAAATCTCCCTGAACCTGTGTACCTAAAGTGTTTGGTCTAGTCCCTGGATTACCTCATCAAAAGTAATCTCATAGGTCTCTACAATTTTGTTAGTCTCAAGATTAAGCAAACGATAGCCTCAAGAATGGGCAGGATAGCCTAGAAAGATACCATATGAAGATCTAGACTCAAACTTATCTCATGTTTAAGAATAAGCACTTGCAAGCAAAGACTCTAAAGTGAGATACACTATCTCAACGCATAGGAAGTCTTGCGCAATAAGGTTCTCAAGAATATCCTATTTAGACACATAATAGGCAATGGAAATAGCTTCATCCCAATACCTCTTAGGAGTGTCATGTTCATCTAATATAGTCATAGGCATCTCAACTATTGTCTTGTTCTTCCTCTCAACTACACCATTTTGCTGAGGAACTCTAGTAGAGGAGAACTGATTCTCTAGACCATGGTCAGTACAAAAGGAAGAGAAGTATGAGTTCTTGAACTCAGTCCTATTGTCACTCCTAATGACCCTAAGGGCACTTGGAAGATCAACCGACAATCCAAAGACTAACTCTCTAAAATGGCCAAATGCATCATCCTTAGATGCCAGGAAGTAAATCCATGAGTATCTAGAGTAATCATGAACAATGACTAGTACATACCACTTTCCTTATGCTGACTGAGCTCTAGAAGGACCTATAGTGTCCATGTGCAAGAGCTGTCCTGAGCTATTTGTCATGACCATGGTAAGAGATGTATGTGATGAAGCAACCGTCTTACCATGCCTACAGGGAGACCAAACCAAATCCTTCCCACCCTTGAGGTTAGGTAATCCCCTAATTATATCCATGCTACTGACCCGTGTAAAGTGATCAAAACCAATGTGATCAAGCCTTGGTGCAACAAAACAAGATCTCTATAAGAGGAAGATTCAGCAAAATTAGTAGTAAAAACTCTCCCAAGATGAGAAATTCCAAAGAATAGATCCTAGACTAATTTAGAACTCTACAAGCACCCCTCCAAAAGCTCACCACAAGACCGTCATCAATTAATTGCGAGACTGAAAGCAAATTGTACTTGGGCTTGCTTACTAGGGCTACATCCTTGAGTATGAAGCTGTCGTTGACACGTACTATACCCTTGGCTATCACGGTCCCAGTAGAAGCATCCCCAAACATGATCAACTCATCACCGAATGCTCGGGTGAGGGAGGACCATCTTGAATTTTCGGTCATGTGTCGAGAATATCCAGAGTCGACTAGCCACAGGTTATCCTTCCTCCCCAGTCAAACCTACATCACAGAAGTAGAAAATCTCAAGGTCTCGGTACTGGGGTTAGTGATAAAAGACTTGAAATCTAGTACCGAGACATACGAATAGTAAAAAGCAAAACCAGTAGAAACATAAGTAGAAGATGGGGCAGCATGAGGCAAAGCATGGACACAAGAGAACGCATCCCCACATGAGCTCTACATAGACTCCCCCCTAAACTCTCGCTTAGGTCTAACAAAAGCATGGCGCTCACCCTGTCTGGTAGGCACTCATGTATTTTGGCGAGTACATTTCACAAAACGACAATATCTTTGGCAAAATTGTCACAAGACTGCACTTTTAACCACTAGTTTCAAGGAACCACACTTCCCCTTGCGTAATCTTATCCAACTGGTATGACAGGTAGGACCCACTAGCTAGTCTCACAAGACTATCCTGTTTCCGTTTGTCGACATGGAGGTAGTTGCACACTGTTTAAAAGCTAAAACATTGGTTTCTAGTTTTAGTAGGAATAAGTCCATTCCTGAGTCTAGAAATCAACCCCTCACTCAAATATCGAGCATTTGACACCCTTCAACTATCAAAATTGGGCAATTCACCCCATCACCCAAAACCATTGTGGTTTTTGGCTGGTTTTGGGTTACTTGGCATTCCAATAAGCTTGGATACACTAACATGACATACAAATCAGCCCAACATGGTTAAGTCGGCAAAGTATCTCACCTACTTATTTTCCAAAAACACCATGAACCATATGATAACTTGTCATTAAGAAGTATGTATAGCTGACTAGGAAGTGATTCAATGCTAACATGGTTGTCTACACAGCAAAAACTAGTGATGAGGCCACCAATGTGGTGAAAACCACTGATGAAAACATCCTAGAGGTGAAAAGTGAACAGTTTTAAGAGGAGAGTGTCAAACACCCATTTTTGTAGTTTGGGGGATTGATTTTTGGACTGGGGCAATAGTTAAGGGGCCAAATGAGCTTATTCCTTTTGGCTATCATTTCATGCTTTTTTTCTTACTTCTATCTAATTTGTACCTAAATGGTGCTCTCATTTTTGTTCAGCAACAATGCAATTGTTTAAATTGCCTTTTCTTGTCATGCTTAACTTTGTTGGTATACTTTGCCACTTCTATTTGCCACACTCAAAAGTTATGTTTCATTCCGCTCAAAAAAAGTTCACTAATGAAGATGTAGGACTGATTCTGGCAATTAGAGGGGGACGAAGTTCGGTCTAACTATAGGGGCAAGCGTTTGACTATTGTGGCCAGTCTGACCACAGGTCTAGGGCCGTACTGACCAGTCCCATGTTCCTAGGCCTAAAAACCTCTCGAGGCAAAACTTAAATCTCAAAACTTGCTCAAATCTCATCCAAATGCTTCCAAATTTTGCATGAGACTTGTTTAAGACAATAGGAACCTAAACTGATCAAGATCACAAGGTTCCACTAAATTTAAGAGAATCAAATCTAGGCTACAAAAACACCAGAAACCCTAGAACTCAAATTACTTCTTGCTCATGAGGATCTGAGGCATGAGGTCTTCCATATCTATTCTCAAATGTCCTAGTTTAAGTAAGAATTTGGGCTAGAGCTCCCACGATCACGGAATCACAAATCTTGCTCATGAAATCTCATGAAATAATCTTGATTCTTGATATGGAGGTGATCTAGATGGGCAATGATTGATCAACTAGGATCTTCTAGTGCCTCTTACTCATCATGGATCATAGCAATACCAAGAGAAAGCTTGAGAGAGGAAATCACATAAAAACACAGGATGCAAGCAAAGTTCAGGAGAAGAACAACTAGCAATTTGAGATGCAAGGTTTGATCTTCATTACCACAGAGAGGAAGGATTACATCAGTATGGAGATTACAAGGTGCTCCCAAAGCTCCACTCTTTCCTCTCCAACTCTATCAAACCATGAAAGGAGGCAAGGTGGAAGGACAAAAACCTCAACCCTAGAATCCTTCGTTCTAACACCTCTCCTCTCCTTTAATGACCAGCAAGAAAATCTAATTGGTCTAACCCATTGAGACATTTGGGAACCTGTTAACCCCACTAACATGGGTTTTATACACTTACACACGCTTTTGAAAGCGTTTACAAGACTCAACCCGCTAAACTATTAATGATTGAGTCACTTTGCATTTCCGACTCTCCTTGACCTAAACAACTTCTCCTTTGTCTCTCTGCGTCGCAGTTTTGATCAAGGTACTAACCTAGTATTTGGCCAACTACCAAAATCCCTTCAACTAAGCTTCTAGGCATATTCCCTTGACTCTGTCTTCACCTTAATATCAAAGCATCTTTGCATGCTTTGACATGCAGTCCATAGTGCCGAATGACTAGCATCACGTCTTCACGCATTCGGTCTTCCCAAACTATCTCTATGTGTATTGGCCTCATCACTTGGTGCACCACATCACAAACATATTCTAGACCTTCTACATGGTCTCTCAATCTACCCCTTGATGAATACCTTGACAACTACTCTAAAAATGCAAATTTGAATTGCTTTTAGAAATTAGAAGAGAATTTTGCAAAAGAGAACTCAACTTGGTTCAAGAATTGTATAGAAGTTGAAAATAGCCAAATGAGCTAGAATATGGAGTAAGGAAACTAAAAAGAGCAAGTTTTCGACATAAGCACTCAAAAACCATTTAAACTTGGTAAATTCTTACTATTAATTTTGACCTTGGTCGTAGCAACTTCAATTCAAGCTGAACAATTTTTAAATGAACTAGTCATGGCACAAGCTAAACTACATATGTAAGTAGATGATAAAGAAAGCTTAGTAAAGCAGGCATGACTGATTATGGAGAATGAGCATGGATCTAAGTTACCCTAATATGTGGTATAGGTACGGCAATATAGATGGCGACACCACAATATGATATTTTCCAAAAACAAGGATACATTGTAATGTGGCGATGGCCCGATCTTTCGAGAGGTAATGATAAGTCGATTGTGGAGAACACGACGTTGATGATCCAAAGGCTCTGACCAAAACAGATCGAACCCCTCGCAATCACTACACCACTGCTCCGTTGGTTATCAACCGTGCCGAACGCGGTTGACCTCGCCAAGAAGGCTATCTCCTGCAAGCGAATCGAGAACACAAGCAAGAAAGTACAAGATGCAATCTAAATTGTATTGCGAATAAAGATTAAGTTCATAAGTTGGGGTTTCTCAACCGAATGTGCGGTGAAAACTACTAAGCAGAATAATCTCTTAAGAAAAACCCAAAGAAAACTAAAAGATTGCGACCTCCTTAAATAGGGGAGGGGGAAGCCGCACTTATCTAAGGCAAAGGGGTGGTACTATTCATGGTACTGTTCACATGAACAGTATCCATGAAAGCGGTGGCCCAATTAGCAGCCTAAGTGGTGATACAAGGCACAAGGCCCACTTTTGACTCGGACTAGAAAAGTGACATGACTTGTTTGGCAGTTTCTGATTGGCTCAGATGGAGTTTGGAGGTGAGACCAGATCCATCTGAAAGTAGACTCCAAGAGCTTTCTAAAGAGTACTCACGGTCCCCGAGAAACCTTCTGGATCAAAAGTTATGGCCATTTGAAGTAGGCGTTGTTAAGCAGGCTGAATCTGAGTCGAACTCGCGAACAGGACTTGGATTGCGCTTGACGGTTCCACTTCTACACTTGAGCTCACGTGGTTCTTCTCCATGGTTACTAAGGACAATTAAATTATCACAAGAATTAAGTAGTATTCCATTCTTTGAAACATTTGTATGTAAACTTAGGAACGAATTCACCTGATGGTTAAGTTGACGTGCTCACGCTCGAGTCATTGGTCCTTGTATCATAGTTTCAGTTTGTTGTGGAGTCGGCACGGTTGTATCTATGGAAAGGATGTCCTCATCACATCGATACATCAAGTATATATGTATTTAAAAATAAAAAAAATGTAGAGAGGCTACGAGAGTGCAAGAAATTGAGATTACCTTGACGAATGCTATATATTCCTTGCCTCTCTCGCTCGTTGGCATTGTTGCGGTCCAGTCACAATCTTGTAGATGCACTCGGCCACTCGCTCCTCATATCTCAGTCCATGCAATGGCATCATATAGACAATATGAGGCATATCAGTATATCACTAGTAATAAAATTGCAATTTTTATAAGAAATTCAAAGTAGAGAAAATATTACTTACCCAACAAAATCTAACCTCATATCACTTGAATCCTCGATCAATTACCTTGAACACAATAAATCTTACCAAAAAAGCATTATTGAACAGTAAAATAACAGATCATAGAGAATTAGATATAGATAGTCTAGCAACATAACATAACATAGGATGATAGGAATAGGTTACAAGGCACAAGGCCAAATTTAATTGTTCCAAGGTTCCACCATCAGAAATAGGAATGAATTAAGCTAATACTGAATATCTTCATGATGTGATTGCTCCACCATAGAAGACCACTACCCTTCCTCATCTCCACATATGAACCCCTTAAATTCTGGCTCATCTAGTGTGAGATCAGCAGCTTCAAGAATGCCAACACCACCAGTGGACTTGAAGACATCACCCCCAACATCCCACATTCGGGTTGACCCGATGGAATAATCATTAAAGTTTCTTGACAGGAGACACAAGTTATGCAAAAACACTAAATCCTCAACATGTTCAGGCATGAGCCTATTTCTCATGCTATGGATAAAACCATAGGTACTCCAATTTCTTTCACATTAAGAAGATGACAATGGCTACCCAAACAACTTGAAAGCTAATGCTTTCAGCTATTGGGTCCTAACTCTATAAGTGTCCCACCATTACTTTGGTTCAAGATGGGCTCTATCTTCAACTGAATCAAAATTATGATGTCAATGCATAGGAAAGGCCACAATCTGAACTTAATTTACGCAGCAAACAATCCCTAAGGGAAAATAGTAGGAGAGACTCCTACTGTGGTAATATATTAAAAAAAAGAAAAGAGTTATAATGTGTACATCCGGAAGGGAAACTTAAAGACTATCCAGCTAATTACAAAGTTTTTCATGATCAGCAAACTTAATTCTACATTGGTGTAGATTGATATCTCCCTTGAAAGAACGCTTCCAACTCTCTAGGTTAGCAGAGGAAGCCTCAAAGATAACCCCATTTCGCCACAGCAAACAATCACATGAATAATGTCAAAAACTTGAAAGTTCATACTATCTTACCAATCTGAAGCTCTTCATAAAATGAACTCAATGAAGCTCACTGAAGCCTGAAGGATGTTTCATAAGAGCTTGTCTTATATCTACATTTAAAGATATACATGAGTGAAAAATCAAAAGTATTGCCCATTAAGAGTCTTGTACATATTGGTGTCTAATTCTCTTTCTCTCTCAGCTCGAGAGGCCCATGTAGCCCAACTAATTGTGCATATATATGACTTCTCATAATGAATAAGATGCACAGTTGGTATCAGAGCATTGTTAGGGTTATGGTTTGCACCTCTTCTATCGCCGCCGCCGAGAGGTTGAGAGAGAAGCAATTGCACTATGATCGGATCTAGCCGTGCCCAATAGCGCATTGTCTATTCGAGATATCTTTCCCTAGCATCATCTTTATCATCTACCCAGTGCCACCATGCTTATGACTACCGGATCTGGTCACCACCTTCTCTCCTTGGTCAGATCTAGCCATCTCTCTCCTCACCTAGATATGGCCTCCGCATGTCCCTAGCACCGCCCTCATCAATGACTCTGGCACCGTCATCCTTGTCTCGCCACCCTTTGCTGGCCTCCCGTGATCAGCACGGCTTAGATCTGCTCGCGCTGCCAGCTCTCCTTCATTGGCCGCCCGAGATTCGCTTGGCTCAGATCTGCTTACACTACTAGCTTTAGATTGAGTTGTCATCGCCGGCCTCGTTTGCTTCAAGCCCGATGCCGTCGTTGCCTCTTCGAATTCCCATCACCTACCCCTTTGGATTCCCGCTATCAACCTCCTCTCCAATCCCGATGCCGCAATTGGGCTCTAGGTCTTCTTACCGTTGTGCTCTGCTATGCTACTATTGTTAGCTCTGTTGTGTCAATGGCCAGTCAAGATGGCAAAATCCGACTCGTGGTTTGGGGCAGTTCATCTCTCTTGCTCATTGATATCAAACTTGATGGGCTAAACTATCGAGCATGGGTTTCTTAGTCAAGACTACTTAGGAGTTATGGCTTGGCTTCTCATTTGACGGACGATCCTCCTGATCCGAAGAAGGTCGATGCTGAGGCAATAAAAACATGGTGAAAAGAAGATGAATGTGTTATGACTGGTCTAATTCTAAGTGTTGATGTTTCTTTGAGGATGAGTCTTAAGTACCATACTTTAGCCAAGCAAATGTGGTCGTACTTTGAGAAGAGATTTGTTCAGTCCAGTGGTGTTGTTCACTTCACATTGCTCAAGAACCTTCATAATATTAAGCAACAGGATATGTCGGTAAAGGAGTATTATTGTGCTTTCACTAACATCACTGGACCTCTTAGAGTCTAACACCGAAGGATGCTTCTGCCTATTTGTCTTGTGTTGCCAAAGAGGAGTATGCTCAACAGACACTTATGTATCAATTTGTGATGGGGCTTCGATAAGAGTTTTAGCCTATTCGTAGTCAGTTGCTCAACTGTCCTACTCCACCAACTTTGACTAAGGCACTCTCCTGTCTAATGGTAGAGGAGACTCATCTTCGCTCACTTGTGCCTACCTCAGGATGCTCACCACATGCTATTTTGGGTCTTTCACACTTTCACAGCGGTTTGGATCCACTAGAGCTACATCCACGGGAGTGCTATTTTGTTCTCATTGCAAGAGGACGAGCCATCTTGTTGACAAAGTGCTTCAAGATACATCCAGACCAACTTGTTGATTATTGTGCTAGACATCCATCTAATCGTCATCGTAGAGCACCTTCTAGAGCAGTCACTGCTACCACACCACCTATGACTTTTGGATTGATGTTTGCTTTGACTTCAATTGCACCATATTCCTCTAGCGCTGCTCATTTTTGGGTTTTGGAATGGGGCTCCTTTTTTTTAATGTTACATCAGATAGCTCTCAGCTTGTTGCTTGCAGCCCATGACTGATGGTGCTTATGTTCACACTGCAGATGGTATACCTTGCATTATTACACATCAGGGCATTCTCTTTACATCTCGCTTCTCTGTTCCTGATGTGTCTTTTATTCCTCAATTATATATGAATCTTCTTTTCGTTGGTTAACTTATTGACATGAACTATTTAGTTGGATTTAATGATTCTTCTTGCTTCATTCAAGATCGTCAGAGCAGAATATTGATTTATTTTGGCCATCACCGTAGAGGCTACCTAGTCCCTATGTCTTAATACTCTTTGCATCTCCCTTGCATCAATATGTCGAAGCCCGTAGCATCATCTGCTATGTCATTACCTCATTCTCTTGTTGGTTCTTGCTTCAACATGTGGCTTTATAGACTTGTCATCTGCGTGGAGCTTGCCTCACTACTCTAATTTAGTAGGTTTCCTTAGGTCATTTAATTGTTGAGGCTAGTTTTCATTGTAGTAGCTATAAGATGGGAAAATAGCTACAACTACTATATTCTAGTAGTACCTCTCAGTCTTTTTGTCCTTTTGATTTGGTACATTTTGATGTTTGGGGTCCTCCTCCTTTTGCTTATTAGGGTAGTCACAATTATTATGTCATATTTGTTGATGGTCGGTCTTGATATGCATGGATCTATTTATGAAACATCATTCTCAATTGGTTTCTCTTTCTCAGTCTTTCGCTAAGATGGTTCATGCTTAGTTTTCCTCTTCCATTCGTGTTTTTTGTTTTGACTCGGAAGGGAATATCTTTCATCAGCTTTTTATCAATTTCTTTTTGAGGCTACTCTTCCTCACTCTTAGTGTCCTGATGCTCATGCTCATAATGGTGTTGCTGAATGAGGGCATCGTCACATCATTGAGATTGCTCATACTCTTCTTATTTCATTCTTTGTTTCATCTCATTTTTTTGAGGGGAAGCAGTTTATACGGTAGTCTATCTCATCAATCTTCAGCCTTCTTCCAAACTTCAGGGCGAATGTCCTAGTGAGATCCTGTATGGAGCACCTCCTCGATATGATCATCTTCATGTTTTTTATTGCACTTGCTATATTCCTTTGGCACCTCATGAGCGTACAAAGCTAAGTGCTTAGTTAGTTAAGTGTATCCTTTTGGATTATAGTCTTGAATATAAGGGTTATTGTTGCTATGAACCTTCGGCATGTCTCATGATGTGACCTTCTCTGAGGATCGACCCTTCTTTTATCATCCTTCCACATGTCCCACATAATTCTTTTGCATAGATTTAACCTTTTTTGTGTCTACCTTCCATTCCTTCACTAAATTTGTTGTCTTCTGTTTAGTCTTCAGATACATCTTCTCTACTAGTTTCACCTTCTACTATGTCTCCTCCACCAGCTCCACTAGTTTCTAACACTTTCACTATGTTTCCTCCACCAGCTCCACCAGTTTATGACCCTTCCACTTTTCCCTTTCGCTTTTGTTGCCGACAGAGAGATCCTTCTAATCCTCAGCCCTTCGCTCCTCCACTTGACCCTCTAGCCAGTAACACGTGCTCTAAAGATTTTTCTACTATATCATGGAATGTCCTATGTGATCGTTCTTCTAGTTAGGCACCAGAGAGATGGGGTTTCCCTCCTGTAGGTGTAGTATTTGTGCCAAGTATCTATTAGGAGGCAACTAGTGTACTTGAGTGGCATTTGGCTATGACTGAGGAGCTTATAGCACTAGAGCATATAGGTACTTGGGATCTTGTTCCATTACCATCTGGAGTTGTTCCTACAACATGCAAGTGGGTGTACAAAGTAAATAATAAGTTAGATGGTTCAGTAGAGCAATACAAGGCTCATCTTGTTGCTAGAGGTTTTCAGTCAGGCTTATGGAGACTCGTTGTGATGAGACTTTTGCTCCAGTTGCTCATATGACAATAGTTTGTACTCATTGTTGTTGCAATAGTACACTCATGGGCTATAGCTTAGATGGATGTCAAGAATGCCTTTCTTCATGATGATCTACATGAGGAGGTCTATATGTAGCCATCCCCAGGTGCACCGTTATTTTGTGATAACATGTGTCACTCAGATTGCTAGTGATCCAGTCAAGCATGAGTTGACAAAGAATATTGGTGTTTATCCATCATTCACAAGGTCTGATTGTCAATAGTCAACCATCAACCTATAATATGTGCCTTCAGAGCTTCAAGTTGTAGACTTCTTCACTAAGGCTCAGCCTCTGGAATAACATTGACTTCATCTACTCAAATTCAGTGCCTCAGATCCTCTTGACTCACCTCTCAGTGCCTTAGATCCTCCTAACCCATGAGGCCCAACTAATTGTGTATATAAATGACTTCTCATAATGAATATGATGCATAGTTGTGAATAGCAAAAAATCTCCTCTATAAAATTAACATGGACAAAGAACAAATATTGTTAGAGTCACCACTCACCAAGTCTAGTATCACCTAGTTAGTAGTCAGGCAGTGTCAACTGCAGCGAGCAATCGAGTCGAGTTAGTGAATGTGGAAGGATGACTTAAGTACCACAAGGAAACACGCGAGATGGCTGTGAGAAAATGAGAGTGTGGCGCGATTTTGCTTGTGATCTCTCGCTCTCCGCCCATCTAGACAATAGGAGGCGATAAGACGGTGTAAAGAGGCGTTGCAGTGATGGGATAGGGTGTGGCGGTGTTGACATTGCACCAACTATTGAAAACCGTGGGCTGCTTGGCTAAAATGGTGGGCGGGCATGGGCAACAGAGTTGGTTGCCCACGGTGATAGGGAATAGGCATGAGCAGTGAGTCCGAGGTGGCGAGGTGGAGATCAAGGCCTACGATGTGGGTCCTGGCCCCGCAGCGTGGAGCGCTCTCCTCGCTTGTGGAGACAGTGATGGAAGGGGCAACGCGTGGTGGAGTGGCAGGGCGACGTGGAGGTGGGCCATGGTTGGATTCAGCCCAAAATGAGGGCAGGAAAAAGAAAATTGATTTGAATTTTTCAAAATGCTGAGAGGTTTGAGGAATTTTTAAACACTGTAAGTGGAGAGGTTTGAGGAATTTTAAACACTTCCTTCAATCGGGTCCTAATCAAGTGGCCTCCAAAAACTTTCAAAATTTTTGGGGAGGCTCTTGATGCTATGTAGCTCGAGCATTTTACAAATATAGCGTTTGTGGGTGGAACGTTGTACTAAAAGATAAATTGGTGAACAAAGCCTTTTGCAAACTCCTAAAGTATTGAGGTTTTTGGGAGGCTTGACTATTGATACTTTCAAAATGCGCTTCTTATACCAAACAATACCGTCCCCAACCTTCCTTCAATCGGGTCCTAATCAATCGGACTTAAATGTCCAAGTGATCACTTGGAACTTTCCATAAATGTAGTCCAAGTGATCACTTGTGAACCGATAAGTTAATATCACCAAATTCGATTGCATGGCAATTTTGGAGAAGTTCTCAATGAACCGACAAGAGTATCCAACCAAATAGAGAAAATGTTGAACGTCTGTCAGAACAGTTTGGGGCTGAAGTTGTCCCACCATGCACTTGTTGAAGCAAACAACACCTTCTCATAGTCATCAGGGGCATACCAAGCAAGATAGTTGAAGCGATGCAAGTACTCAGTCATGGACATGCTACCTTGCCTCAAAGACTTGAACTCCCTCTTGATATCCATAAGGCCAGTTGGAATGTGTGTCTTGCGGAAAGCTGCCTTAAATGTAGTCCAAGTGATCACTTGGAACTTTCGATTGAGAAGTAATCAGCTTTCTCTCCATAGCCTATAGCTAATCATCGGCGTCCAGAGGTTCTTCCGAACAGGCAAAGGCTGGTGGCTGAGTTCGTAGGGATTCAACCAACCTAGACTATTGTTGATTCACGGTGGCTCTTCTTTCCTTTGCTGCCATGGGGCCTGCACCAATGTTGGTGGTGTTTTGACCAATCTACTGAAGGATAAGAGTTTGTGCATGGTGATTCCGCTCGATCTTGGCAAGCACTTGGGCCATGGAAGGTGGCTTGGGCAGCTCAACTCCATGCTCCTCATCATGCTGATTTTGATGATGTTCATGCCCCTCATGTTGGCTAGGATGCAGCGGGCTTGGTTGTGTCGGTTGGTAGCGTGATTGGGTACCGACGGCTGTGATCTGGATGCTCCCGTGCTGCCCAAAAGCTGATCCATGGAATGGGTTGTTGGTCCAACCATCTGCTGATAAACCACTTGTTACAAACACACTTAAGGTTAAGAGGGAACGAGCATGAGCTAAGTGGGACAGCGGGGGTATGGTACTTATTTTGCATAAGATAACAACCAAACATAAGAAAAATGAATAAACAACCTGAATGGACAGCACACAACTGATTTAACATAGAGTTAAGTTTTGCATGATCCATGAAACATAACCCCCATAGGCAAATAGATGAACCACACGGCACATAAGTAGCATATTACAACCATAACATAACAACATCTACATGCACACATTACAAAAGGGTACTTAGCTCACACAAAAGAACACCATCTAGTGAACTCTAGCAATCTAGAACCATAGGTCTAGTCCTCGGCACCATCGCTCCTCTCGTTGGTGTTGGCTCCCTCGAGAACAATCTCCCCTTCTCTTGCTCGGACTCCTTTGAGATACTCATAGAGTCTGGACATGATGGCATTGTGTAGCGTGCAAACTCTCCCCTCCAACACCAATGGCAGCATACATGCGATGGCACCCCATCGCGGACATGTGGGGGCTGCGCCCAACAAATCTAGGGTAAGGGGCCGGCTCTCGAAGTACTGTGCCACCATGAACAGGTGGCTGGATAGCGGGGGTAGGCATGGGAATGGGATCTCCATATAGCACCCTATGCACCTCCAACCTCATCACAATGAATGGTTCGATGTGCCTTTCAAGGTATGCCACCCGATAGCGAGCCACCACTAGCTCACACACCATATGGTGGTGATACCAATCCAAGTCAGCAACAAAATGCACAAGGTAATGGAGGGTTGGATGGTCTCTCCGAGGTTGTTGCTGTAGAGGTTATAGTCTCTAGCTTCCAGATGTGACGGGTGGTAGTGGTACATGTCGGATAGCTCCAAAAGCATGTGGCGAAAACAAACTATGGCCGTGTATGCAACATCATTGATGGCCATAGAGAGTGGATCCATATCCTTTGAAGTGACTTGGAGGTCCTCCACAACGTGGAGGTCCTCCATTGTGAGCTCAAGCATAAATGAGCACCTCTGCACTGCACTCATCTGATACTTGGATACTGATGATCCGATACACTCAGTACTTTGAGTTCCTAGTGAAGCCAACGTGTTGTAGCATGTTGGCCAAGTGCTAAGCAACCCCCTTGTCTTCATCATGGCCAAGAAATGGGAAAACACCCATGGAACCATATACATTTTGAAGGGAAAGAATAGTAACCGTTCTGTAAACCAACTAAGTAAAAGGCACAAAAAGATGGTAAGATAGAAGTACAGCATAAGATCGACGTCATCATCACCAAAACCTACGGTGTAAGAGTAACATTGTGACAGGTCTTCTTTCACATCCTCTGAATATGTTCAACAAGCATTCGAGGGTATGAAATCGTACTCTACAAGACTTTTAAGCAAAGGTTATGTAATATACAAGATTATGTCAAGAAAGATGGCTATCCTACCTAGTTTTCCATTTATGCACCAAGCAAGCTTTCATTTGCAATAATGAGTAGTAGATTGTAATCGGACATTTTAAGAGCATTTGAATTTGATAAGAAAATAATACAAGAGTATAAATAACATACCTATACAAGTGGCTTGATGCCATATAATTTAAAACAACGACGAAACCCTTTCGCCATGCAAGCTACGTAAGAAATCCCTGCCTATGCATTCTCTAAACCACCTTGCAAAACATAAAACTACTAGGGTGTAGGATTCACCTAGTCGTTTATGAAGGGGACACATCTATTCGAATAAATTTCACTCTGCAGAGGTTGTACAACTTTGCCCACATGACATAGATCAACCTATCAACTACCACCTATGGTTCATTGCTAGAACATGGCAACTTATTATGCTAGGGCCTTCCCACAAAAGGCACGTGTTTTGCACTGATATCTTGGGTCTACTTACACTATAGACTTGGTCATTAGCAACTCGGGTGAGACAACCACAAACCGTAGTCTCGTGCAACTGCACCGGTCTACAACCACCTGCCCAAGTCCGAAACATGTTTTCAAGTTTATTTATTAACCAAGATAGCAAAGGTACCACCTTTGGACCATTTCTTATGTGTTTCCCATTTTTGAACATTTCGATAATTTTCCATCCTAACACAACTAGTACCATTATGTAGGGCTAAGCATTTACTAATTCACTTTATCTACAATTCCACTATTAATTATATAAACAGTGGATACTAATAATATGGTGACAACAATGGGCATATCAATTTATCAAGATAAGATTAATGCAGCAATTGTGCATAACTACCATCCTTTCCTATAGCAATTTTACTGAAATTACGCGTATGCATAATAATTTTGAACACAACATACATTAAAGTGACAACATGGGATCAACATGGTCAAAGGGGGTGCTTTCCTTGCTCGTTGAACAATGGTTCTTGCTTTGGCTCGTCGATGAGAGTTTCCAGGACATCGGTATCTACACGCATAACACCGAATAGCACAAATAAGAGCCAAATGATTACAAACAAAGGGGAAAGCCAAATATTTTTGCAGATTATGAAAGCTTATGATTTTAGAAAAATTTAGTAACAAGTTTCACTCAATTTGGAGTTCAAATGAATAGTTATGTCATTTGAATTCAGTTTGGGAAATAAAATCAAGAAAAGAGAACGAAAACACTATGCAAGGATTTTTTTGTAGTTTACAATTTTATTTCTAAAGAAAACCTAGATTTGTTGTGTCATTAGGCTAACAGGTGAGGGTCGGGTGCTTGTGGACTGTGTCTACAGACGCGCTTAGAGACCAAAGGGCCCCATATGTCAGTGACACACAACATAGAACTTAAATAAATTAAATTTTGATTAATTAATTGGTCGGTCCCACATGTCAATGACTCACTAACCTCAATTACTGCCATCCTCGTAGGCCCACTTGACAGAGAGAAAGCAGAGCAACTCCGACCAAGCTCGTTGCCAAGCTCGCTGGTGGTAATGATGCGATGAAGCGGCCTTGGGGACTAGCAAAATGGAGCAGCGAGGTCAAGGTGATCCTATTGGTGGTGATGGTGGCCGAAGAGGATATCAGAGTGGCGGCATGATGGTAGGAAGCAGCAAGCGAGCCAGGCTGTAGCTTGAGCTAGAGGAAGGTTGGGCGATGCTACAGCAGCAGGCATGGGGACCAAAGGTCAATGAAGCCATCCCAGCGACATGCAGTTGCAGCGACGCCATGGATGACACTAGGGAAAACTCGACTACGCATGCAAAACTTCAAATCCAACGAGCGCAAAAGCAAGAGGGGTCTACCATGAGCTCACCATAGTGATTGACGACGACGAAGGTGGTCTGTGGTGTCCTAGCAATAACGAGTAGGGGCGGTGGTAGAGAGGTTCACGATGTCTACAAGCTACGGTGAGGGAGAAGCGAATTGCAGGAATCAACAAAAATGGTGGTGGTGAGCAGAGCTGAGGAAGATGACAGCGATCTGGTGTTACACTGCATGGAAGGAGCAATAGCTTGAGGGGTCTACTCATGGCGGAAGGCAAGGTTATTAAGTCGGTAAGTCTAGTTGAATTGCCAAGGGACCGACTTGCCGACTGGTCAACTAGTCGCTGACTACTTATCGACTTGTCAGGATACCACCCTTGGATGATAGCAAATTAAATAGAACATGAAATAAACAAGACTTGAACAAATGCAGAGCATGTTACCTCATTGTTTGTACAATTGAACTGCTAAAGTATGAAGAACCCAAGAGCTAGTTCCCACACTGGTCGAAGAAGCACCAAATCCTTGTAATATACATGCATATTTATATACATCAATAATATACATGCAGATTTATATACATCAATACATGTGCATTAAATCACTATGGATTTAAGAAGCCATTTACTTAATTACCTGTATATTTCTCCTTGTAGCAATACTATGTTCATCCACATGTGGTCTTTTGTTCTCAACATGAATGTTGTTAGATACATGTTAGCAGCAACAAAAAATAAGCATAATAGAGCAAAAGTGAATCAAACAACACTCCATAATGAGTTCCAAATGTAAATTAAACAACATGGTAGAAGTTCAAGTGGCAAAAGCATAAAGCAAAGACTCATCAATCATCACAATCACAACACAAAGAGTCACTCAAATGTCATCCAAGTCAAGGCCATCCACATGACCCTCATTTGAGTTTCCACAAGAACAACCCTCATGAGGACTAGTCGATGGAGAGACCAAAATTATCCTCTAGTTCTTCTTCATCAGCCACAAACTCCTCCTCCTCCTCTTCTTCCTCGCCACCTTCACTCTCAGCTTCACCTTCACTATTGTGATCCAGGTCATCCCTAGCATGCGAGATTAAGTGATATGCCCACCATGAGCTTTCCTTGGAATATTGTGACCTTGAAGAGCACTTGAAGCACCAGCAGCAGCATCACAAGAGCCCACATAAGATCATCCCTAGCATCACTATCAACTTTTTCATTGCTATTGTCAACCCATTTGTTGTCCCATTGGAACTCTTCTAGGACCAATGGGTTACCATTGTTACCTTCCTCACACAGCTTTTAAAACCTAGTTGCCATTTTCTGATTGTATTGAATGTACACTAAAGCATTCGACCTTTTGTGTTCTAACTGGTTCCTTTTTTTGTATGGCTATGCATTTGCAAAAGGAAAATATGATACCCTAATACAAAATAAAGACATGATGACATGAAGCGAGTTAGTTGATGCAGTGATTAGGAGACATGTAAATATCTTGTGCATTCAAGAGACTAGGTGGACGGGTTAGAAGGCGAAGGAGGTGGAGCATACTGGCTTCAAGTTTTGGTATGCTGGAATAGAATGAAGCAGAATGGAGTGGTTATCTTAATCAATAAGAGCCTCAAGAGTGGAATTGTCAGCATGAGGAGACTGGGGGATAGGATTTTCCTAGTCAAGCTAATCTTATAAAGGAATTAAGTTCACGAGCCACATAACAAATCTTTGGGAGTGAGTAATTGAGCATCGTTTAAGAAAAGTCACTAGCGTGATGAAAAACAAATTTTGTTTTATGCCCGGGAGATCAACCACGAAAGCAATTTTCTTGACATGACAGCTGATGGAGAGGTATAGGGAGTAAAAGGAGGATCTTCACATGGGTTTATCGACTTATGAGAAAGCCTATGACAAAGTGCCAAAAAAATGTCATGTGGTGGGTGCTTCAAAGGGAAAAAGTCCCAACAAAGTACGTTACCCTAATCAAGGATATGTATGAAGATGTTGTGACTAATGTCAGGGCTTGTGATAGCAATATTAATGACTTTCTTATTAAGATATGACTAGAAGGGACCGGTTGAGCCCATACATTTTTTTCCTAGTGATGAACGAGGTCACACGGGACATGCAAGGAGATATCTCTTGGTGTATGCTTTTCGTTGATGTTGTGGTGCTAGTTGATGAGTAGGATAGGTGTCAAAAAGAAATTGGAGTTGTGGAGGAAGACTTTAAAATCAAACTTTAGACTTAGTAGGACTAAAATTGAGTATATGAGGAGTGATTTCAGCGGTGCCAGGGAAGATGATGAAGATGTTAGTCTGGACGGACAAGTAGTGCCTAGGAAGAACACTTTTTGATATTTGGGATCGATGCTACAGTGGAACAACAAGATTGATGAAGATGTGAGATGGTTTGGACATCTCCAATAGAGGCCTTCTGAGGCACCGATGCTTAGTGGAATTTTAAGACGTACCGAAAACATAAGAAGAGATTCCTCAAAAAACATAAGAGGTAGATGTCGACCAAGATGGGCATGGGAGAAAGCAGTTAAAAGAGATTTAGAGAGATTGGAATGTATCCAAAGAGTTGGCTTTGGATTGGAGTACATAGAAGTTAGCGATCCACGTACCGAAACAATGACATAAGAAGAAGTTTTAGAGGCGGTGTTTTAGGCTCTTGGTTCGGACGGCTGGATGTAGGGCTTAGAGTTTTAGCCTTGTAGGGTTTATTACAAGGCTCTTGTTTCTTTGACCTTGAGGTAGTTTCATTCCAAGCCTACCCCAACTTGTTTGCGACAAAAGGCTTTGTTGTTGTTGTTGTAGACTTTTGCCTGCTGCCTTGAAGTTAGTACCATTATCCATGATAATCTGAACAACATAATCCCTTCCAATTTCATCATTTTTTCATGAAGCAACCTTGCTAACAATTGTGCATCAGCTGACACATTTGATGCATTAACAATATCTAAAAAGAAAGTGCACTCTAGACTGTTCACAAGGAAATTTATCAAGTGCCTTCATCTCCTATCAGCCCATCCATCAGACATGAGTGTTCAACCATATTCAGCCCAAGCCAATAAATGTTTCTCTCAACTTATTTGTATTCTTTAGACTTCCCAAGCAATGGTAGCCTCAAAGTCAAAAAGTTGGCGTCCTATACCCAGGATCGTACTGCCCCACAGACTCAATCATAACCTCCCATGTCCTTGAGTTTGCAACATTGAACATGCATAGGTCATGGCCCCAGCGCATACTAGAAGAGGGGAGAGGGTAGTGGTGTGGAGCACTCTCTCCTCGCACGCGCAGACAAGGTAGAGGAAGCGGGTGTGTGGTGAAACAGGGCACCTGACACTCGGGCCCGACACATCAGCGGGAGAGGGAGGCGGGCCGAGGGCAACATGGAGATGGGCCTCGGTTGGGCCAGAATGGCATCGGGCATGAGCAATCAAAGGTGGGCCACAGCTAGATTAGGCCCAAAATGAGGGCAGGGAAAAGAAAATTGATTTTGAAATTCTTAAAAGGCTATGAGGTTTAAGGAGTTTTTAAATACAGTAAATGGATTCCCAAAATTTTGATATTTTGCGGAGGCTCCTGATACTATCTAGATTTTACTAAAATTCTTTTCAAAATTTTTCCAGCTTTTAATTTTTTTCTCTAAAATTCAAAAAACTACTATTTTTATAAGGAAATATTTTAATTAGGTCGCCAAAAATGCAGAAAAACTCATAAATGCAATTATTATTACTTAAGCATGTTCAATAGAAATTACAAATTTTTTGGGCTGTTACAAGAATGGAGAAGTCAAGAGGAGGCAGCGGGCTGGTGGTTGATGGGAGGAGACAGCGGAACCATGGGAGGTCTAGGGGAGATGGCGGCTGGTAGGAGGTGGAAGGAGAGGGATGGTGGCTAGCAGGAGCGATGGGGATGGTGATAGCAGTGGTGAGAGGCGAGTAGGGAGAGGGGTGGCTAGAGGGGTAGGGCAAGGATAGGTTTTGACGGGGTTGTAATTGGGTTGGGCTTGTAGTGGGCTTTTCTTTGATTGGTTTTGGGCCAACAAGTATTGAGGAAATATCGGGAAGTGTCGATGGAGTATTGCACTTAATTTTATTTATTCTGGAAATTAAATTATGCCGATACTATCCAATAGAGTGTCGCACTGTATCGGTATCTGACATGTATCACAATACGTGTACTGAGCCTTGGCAGAGTATCGGGGTATCGCAAGCCTGGATAATAGATGAAGCTCCAGACAATGTTACACTGCAAGAATAGAAGGAAAATATGTAGTATATTACACATGCATGCAAATGAAGCGAACACCCTCAAATCAGTCCCACAGGATAAATAACCCCCAACTCACCCCGCAAGAAGGCAAAACAAGAAGAATCCAAAGGTTTTATGAAAATATCAGCAACCTAGAGTTTAGACTCAACAAAGTGTAGGACTACATCTCCTTCTCCATATGGTCTCTAAGGAAGTGATATCTGATGTTTATGTGCTTGGAACTAGAATGTTGCACTGGGTTCTTAGCTATATTAGTGGCACTAGTGTTATCACAGAAGAGTGGAACACCATCTAAACCTAACCCAAAGTCCCTGAGAGTAGACGAGATCCAAAGAATCTGAGAGCAACTACTAGTAGCAGTTACATACCCAGCCTCATCTATGGACTGTGCAACATAAGACTGTTTCCTAGAGGACCAAGAGACAAGAGATGTGCCTAAGAAATGACAAGTGCCTGAGGTGCTCTTCCTATCTATCCTACAACCCCAAAATCTACATCTGAGAAAGCACGAAAAGAAATGACAAGTGCCCAAGGTACTCTTCCAATCTATCCAACAACCCCCAAAATCTGCATCCAAGAAAGCACGAAGAGAGAGGCAGGAAGAAGAGTACCAAAGTCCAAACACAAGGGTAGACTAGAGGTACCTAAATATGTAGTTCACCACTTGGTATTGAGATGTGTGAGGGGAAGCCTGAAGTCGACTGCACAACGTACCGAGAAGTGATGATATTGAATTGTAGAATGATATGTAGAATGATATTGAATCAATCTACAAGTGAAGTGGAACAACAAAAGAGATATGTAGAATGATATTGAATCAATCTACAAGTGAAAGAAACTATGCCACACAGCAAGCACCACAAAACCATACCAATGATTTTTGCCATGAATTAATGAGTTGAACCACAAGGATTCCACACATAGCCCAAGAATAAGATTCTTGATCTACGAAGCAAACACAAACCCCAAATAGGGAACTCTTGATAGGTAACACAGGGAATTCAACCCTAATGGCGAATACACACGGTGTCTAATTCATTATCAAAACTCTGCCTTTACATGACACACCGACTAGGATATTTATAATCGCACACACGCACACAACTTCCTCAACAACTTAGCTACTCACACAACTTCCTAAACTACTTAGCTAAAAAGATAGAAACTAAATACTTAGCATATCCTTTTACATCTCTATTTCCTTTTAACAATTTGTTGTGCTGCATGCGCCCATCTTGCATGCATCGACTGCATGCATGTAGACGAGACCATCTTGCACGCATATGGCCCATGATCCATTCCTCCTTTCCTTTTTCTTGCTTCTCACACAGCGTGTCTTCTTTCTCTTGAGTAGATCATAAAATTAATTCATGCAGAACAATTTGAACACAAAAGTTAAATTCAGAAGCATGGTTCCTTACTATGGCTGCATCATCCTCCCCTCCAAGCGAAATCGTCCTCGGTTTCAAGTTGGTCTTCGAGAAGAAAACAAGGATTTAGTCTTGGTTGTGTCGGTCACATTTTTCTTGCATATGGCACCAAGAAACTCCTAGTTTAACTTCAAACATCACATGGAATTCACCTGATTTCTCTCGGTTGTTTTCCTTATCTATAGCTAGGATTCTTTTTATTCATGCATTTCTTTTATTTCATGCATGAAAAATATCTCTATTTCCTTTTAATAGAACCAAAGCACAATTTGTTGTGCTGCATGTGCCCATCTTGCATGCATTGACATCATGCATGCAGATGAGCCCATCTTCCATGCATGTGGCCCATGCATGCATTCCTCCTTTCTTTTTTTTCTTTCTTCTCATGCAGCACATCTTCTTTCTCTTGATTAGATCCTGAAATTAATTCATGCAGAACAATTTGAATAGAAGAATTAAATTCAAAAGCCTGGTTCCTAACTATAGCCGCATCATCCTCCCTGTTAGAATAGGAACTCCTTTGTATTTTCTTATATGTGTAGGGCATGTTCCCTTCTAATATGCCCTTGTTCTCCCTATATATACCGCCCATTGGGCCTCATGGATATACACACAATATTCATAATATGGTATCAGAGCTAGGGCACTAACCTAGCTCTAATCGTTGCCACCGTCGTCGTCTATCGCCACCGCTGACCAGGCCACTACCGTCGCCCTGGTTGCTGCCATCTCGCCCAGGCCACTGCCACCGCTGACGCTGCATGGATCCACCGCTTCCTCGGTCGCTTCCGATTTGGCGTCGTGTCATTACCCTCGGATGGATCTGTTGATCAGATCGACGCTGCTTGACGCCGCTGTTGCTGGTCTCGTGGACGACGGGCTGAGCCCACACTGCCGAGAGGCGCATTGCTAGGCACTGCTAGAGGCCGCCATCGCCCAACGCCGCTGCGCCGCCCCTCGCCGGAACACTTCTGTTACCGTCCACACAGGCTACCACCATCTCCGTTCCGCCCGAGCCTAGCTCGTAGCCATCTCTGGTATAGAAAGTGCTTTTATGAGGAAACTAACAGATGATTTCCTTTTAAAAGAATTCTATTCCAAAAAATGTCGATCTAACCGCCACGCCATCTAGCGCTGCCACTTAGATTTCGTTGCCTTGGTCGCGTGCCATCCAACGCCACCACCGATGGCTTCTGTTCCACAGTTGTGGTCCCATTCTAGGGAGCAAAGCTCCCTGAGATGAACTACAGGTTGTGGACGTCACTCATGGGGATCACGCTTGATGGTCTCCGCCTCAAGACATATCATTGGCGCATGACCTTGTCCACCACTACCGGTTCAGCCTCCTCCTAAGCAGCCTACTTTTGCACCTATAGAAGATGAGGCCCGCTACCGCCACTGCTGCTAATGCTGTTGATAAGGCCTTTCAATGTGCCAATGATGCTTTTGAGAAGACAGATCGTGATCGCCTTCGCCTTTATGACTTTGTCTGTCGTCTTTGCCCAAAGTTCGAGCCTGTCAGGGCTCAACTGCAGAACCGCTCACCGTGACCGACTATCACCGAGGCCCTTTCCATGCTTCGTGCTGAGGAGCTTCGCCGCAGGTTAGCAACACAGTTTGTTCTAACTGTGTTTGCTGCCCCTTCTGCTTTGACTACAATTACTCCCTAGGCACCTGTTTTTGCTCCTATTTTTGCTCCAACTGGAGTTTAGTGCAACTTTTGCAAGAACTTCGTGCCAGTGTGGAAAAAGAGGAATAAGGCGCGTAGAGGTGGACGATCCAAGGAGGGCAGGGAGGCCCTTCCTCTATAGGAGGATAGACCAGCATGTCCTATTCTTAGTGAGGTGACTCTGTTCAGCAGCTCTTTCACAGCTTAGCACGTCTCCTCCAAGTACCTCTTGGGTTCCAGACTCTAATGCCTCTTTCCACATGACACCGGACTCCACATCTCTCACTTCAGTAGAACCTCTTGTTTTTCCTATCCCTATTCAAATAGCTGTCGATCCTCCTCTGTCTATCAGTAGTCAAGGCACTCTTTTGTCCACTGACTTTTCTGTTCCAGCTCTTCACATATTCCCGTGTTTACCATGCAACTTCTCTTAGTGGGTCAGCTCACCGATCTTGGATGTAGGGTTGGTTTTGACTCCCACTCCTGTTTCGTCCAGGATCGACAGATAGGGACGACACTTGGGACTGGCTAGCGCCATAGGGATCGTTAGGGTCTCTACATCCTTGCCTCCACCTTCCGTCCACCTCAGTTGGTCCTATCACCTCTACGTCAACTTTCGTCGCCACTTCTACCACCATCTCTAGATCACATCACTGTTTAGGTCACCTGTGTGGGTCCTGTCTTTCTTCATTATTTTGTCAGGTGTTCTTAGACATGCTACTATTGACATGACTGCGCAAGCAGCTACAACTTCCTTATTATTCTAATGGGTCCTTGTCTTCTCTGTTAGTCGCTGGACTCTTGCTCTTGGTGATAGCAAGATCCTTACTCTCATGGAGAGGATGACACTAGGAGATGGGGCAAGTTTTCTTGTTTATTGCTCACAAAATGCCATGCCAACCTGAGGGGTTGGGGATACAAATTTATAGGCTGAGAACCAGCCAAGCATATGCTACGATGCTATCCTAGATGCTGTCCTAAAGCGGTCAATATGCTGTCCTAAAGCAGATGCTGTCCTAAAAGCAGATGCTGTCCTAAAGCAGATGCTGTCCTAAAAGCAGATGCTGTCCTAAAGCAAAAGCAGATGCTGTCCTAAAAGCAGATGCTGTCCTAAAGCAGTCAAAAACAAAAACTACCACAGCCCCACAAAGACCACAGTACAGAGACTTATTCATCATTCTCCCCCTAAGTCTTGTGCGTCGTCTTGTGGGAGGGTTGAACCAGCCTGATCTTGGAGCAGAGCTCAAGGAACTTGATCCTTCCAAGAGGCTTGGTGAGCAGATCCGCAAGCTGATCCGTTGTGTTGATGTAGCTTGCCTTGATGCTTCCTTCATCCAAGCAGCCTCGGATGAAATGGTACTTCACCCGGATGTGCTTGCTCCGTTCATGAAAAACGGGGTTCTTTGCCAGGGCTAGAGCGGACTTGCTGTCCACCCTGAGCTCCACCGCCTGTCCTCGCCGAGGAGATCACCAGCGCCGAGCGAGCCGAGTGCTCGAGTCGGCGGTGGAAGCCGCTATGTACTCGGCCTCACAGCTGGACAGGGCCACCACCTGCTGCTTGACTGACTGCCAGTGAACGAGACACTTGCCGAGGAAGAAGAGAATCCCGCTTGTGCTCTTGCTGGTGTCAATGTCGCCCGCGTGGTCACTGTCGCTGTACCCGACGAAGTGTGCCGCGCCAGGACACCTCGGGTAATGGAGGCCGTGGTCAAGGGTCCCCGCAACGTAGCGGATGATCCTCTTCACACCGCCGATGCTCGCCGTCGGTCGTTGCATGAACCGACTAACGAGCCGACGGAGAATGCCAAGTCCGGCCGTGTGTGGGCGAGGTAGCGAAGGCTCCCACAAGACGCCGTGATCGCGTAGCATCCACCTCCTCCGTCGGCTTGCCGCGGCTCGGCTTCATCCTCTCCTCCATCGGAGTGAGAGCGGGTTGCGCCGGTGAGCCCAGCTAGCTCAACGACGCGCTTGGCGAGGCGGTCCGTCAAGTGTGATCCCGGAATCATCCTGGTGCACCTCGATCCCTAAGTAGAAGGAGAGGGGCCCCAGGTCACTCATCTGGAAGGTGGCCTTCATCTCTTCCTTGAATGCCGCCACCTCCGCATCCTTAGTGCCGGTGATCACCAAGTCGTCGACGTACACGCCCACCAGCAGGGTGTTGCCGCCTTTGCCCCGCCGGTAGACTGCAGCCTCGTGTGCGCTCTGCTGGAACCCCATTTGCTTGAGGGTGGAGTCCAGCTTAGCGTTCCACGCCCTCGGTGCCTGTCGCAAGCCATAGAGGGCCTTGCGCAGGCGGAGCACCTTGCCTCGCGTCGGGATCGCAAATCCCGGCGGCTGATGCACGTAGACCTCCTCCTTCAAGTCGCCGTTAAGAAATGTGCCGACTTGACATCCATGTGATGAACACGCCAGCCTTCCTGGGCAGCTAGCGCAAGGAGGAGTCGACGACTCCATCCGCGCGACGGGCGCGGCGCCATCGGTCGACTTCTCCCGCCGCACGGCCTCGTGCCACCAAGCGAGCCTTGTGCTTGACGATGGCGCCGGCTTCATCCCGCTTCAGCTTGAACACCCACTTAAGGGTGATCGCGCGGTGACCGGCAGGAAGATCCGCCAGCTCCCACGTCCGGTTCGCCGACGGCGCCCATCTCTCGCTTCATCGCGACACGCCACGCCGCGTCTCCTCCGCTCGGCGAAGGAGCGGGCTCGCCGTCGCCGCATGCCAAGTGCAGCTCCGCCGCAGCCGCGCCGCGCGCGCCCGTGGACGGCAGCTCGCCGAGGATGTTGTCCATGGTACGATAGCGCAGAGACTCGCTCGCCGTGGTAGGCGCCGACGCGTCCTCGTCGTGGGACAGCGAGTAGCGAACTCCACCATGCGCCTCATCGTGGACCGGCCGTTGGGGCCGATTCCGTGGTGTGGCCGCCGGTGCGGGAGAGTGGTGAGCCGTGGTGAAGGGTGGGGCGAGCCGTGCCGAAGGTGGTGGAGCACTCGCCGAGCCTGGTGGCGAGCAAGGTGTCGAGGTGGACGAGCTCGGTGAAGACGAGCCGCTAGCTCCCGGCTCTCTCGGCGGACGAGTCGACAACAAAGTCCCCGAGTCGAGGCCGAACCATCGCCCACCGCCTTGTCCACGCCCAGCCCGCCTTCGTCGAACACGCGGCCACGCGAGATGCGACGCTTGCGTGTGACAGGTCGAGGATGCGGTAGGCCTTCGAGCCCTCCGCGAGCCGGCGAACACTCCCGAGTGCTCTCGCCGCCGAGCTTGCCGATGTGGCCAAGCTCCTGGCGAACGTGAGGAGCCAAGACCCGCAAGTGGGAGACCGCCGCTTGCGCCATGCCAGCCTCGACGCGCCCCGCCGCCGAGCGCCTTGGTAGGCGAGCGGTTGAGGATGTAGACGGCAGCCACCACCGCCTCTCCCGTAAGACGGCCGGCATCCCCTCGCTGAGGAGGGCCCGAGCCATCCCAAAACCGCCTCGTTGCGCCGCCGACGACGCTGCTCGCTGCGGGCTGTACGGCGCGGAGTAGTGGCGCTGAATGCCCTCATCAGCACAGACGACGCGAATTCAGCCGCCGTGAATTCGCCGCCGTTGTCTGTGCGCAGCACGCGCAGCTTGCGGCCGCACTCCGCCTCCGCAGCAGCCTGCGTGCGCCTGATGGCGTCCGCAGCCTCTCCCTTGCTGCCGAGGACCATCACCCACATGTAGCGGGAGAGGTCGTCGACGAGCAGCAGGAAGTAGCGTCGTCCTCCCGGTGTGGCGGTGTCACGGGCCACACAAGTCCCGTGCACAAGCTCGAGCCTCTCCTTGGCTCGGAAACTCGCCTGCTGGGGAAAGGGGAGTCGCCTCTGCTTCGTCAACACGCAGACGTCGCAGAGCTGCTCCACATGGTCAAGGCACGGCAGGCCTCGCACCATTTCCGTGGCACTGAGCCGCCGTGGCCTCGGCGAAGGTGCCCAAAGCGCTGCGTGTTATCGCCACGCTCGTCGTCCCGACGAGCCGCGAGACAGGGGTTGTGCCACCGCACGTGAAGAGTGTAGAGTCGATTTGCGCTCGTTACCTTGGCAAGGAGGCGGCGTCGAAGATCCCAAACCGCAGCACCGTGCTCGATCTCGACACGCGAGCCGTTCTCATCCAGCTGTCCCAAGCCGATGATGGAGTTCGCAGATCGGGATGTAGTAGACGCGGTGAGCAGCCGGTGCTCGCCGCCTTGGCGATTTAAGACGACAGAGCCGACGCCTTGATCTCCACGGCGAGGCGTCGCCGAACTTGACGGTGCCTCGAACGCCGAGTCGAGCTCGAGAAGAACTCCCGCCGCCGGTCATGTGGTGGGTGGCGCCGTGTCGAGGCACCACCCGCCGGTCTTGTCATTGCCGGAATCGCCGCCGAGGAGGGCGTGTGCTTTGGCTCGCCAAGGTGGAGGAGAGCCACCGCGCCGGTGCCGCTGGAGGTAGTTCGATGCTCGCATGAGCAATGAACAGACCGCCGCTCCTCCTCCTCGCTTGCGCGACGTGGGCCTCGCCGCGTCGTGGCCGCCGACACTCCTTGGCCCAATGACCAAGCTTGCCGCAGCTTGTGGCAAGAGTCGCCTCGCGTGCGGCTTTGCTTGCCAAAGACGCCGCCTGGCGCTTTGCGCGGCTTGCCGCGCTTGCCACTCTTGCGGCCGCCTGTCGTGGAAGAAGGCTCCCCCTTCTTCTTGTCACCTTGGCCGGCAGCCCACTGCTCCCGAGTGAGGAGGAGCTTCCCGCCAATGGTGACGGGTCCCGAGAGGCTCTGTGGCTCATCGATGTCGACGACCTTGAGGCGACCCAACGCCTCCTCGATGGTCATCGTGGAAAGGTCCAGCAGAGACCCGATCGAGCGAGCCATCTGCTTGTACTTCTCGGGGACGCAGCGGAAGAGCTTCTCCACAGCTCTCTCCTCGCCGTAGGTGTCGTCACCGAACTGCACCAACTTCTGCAACAGAGTGTTGAGACGGAGAGCAAAGTCATCAACGCCTTCACCGCTTGAAGGCCGGTTCTCCCACCGCGCGTAGTGCCGCGGTGTAGACTTGCGGCGCGGTCGCCGCCGAGCGCGTGCCGCAGCGATGGCGTGCCAAGCCTCTTTGGCGTCCGCTTGTTGGTAAGCGAATCGCATCTCGGGCGGATCGCAGCGATGAGAGCATCCAGCGCCGCCGATCCCGGTCGAGTCGACGCCGCCGCATCGGACTGCATCCCACATATGCCGCACTGAGCTTCACCTCATCACCGCAGCCCACTCGACGAGTTGGTCTTGGTGAGGGTAGGCCACCCGCCGCCGGGCCGACGCCCTCGACGATACCGGTACTCGTGGTGACCACGGTATCGAACCGGGAGAGAGCCGCGTTCTGTGAGGGCCGCGCTCTCCGCCGACCAGACGCCGCCGCGTGCATGCCTCCTCCAGAGCGCCACCGCTGTGCGCCTCTTCAGAGCGCCGCGCGGCGCCGCGCTGTCTGGGCTGCGCGCTGCGTGGGCGGCGCGCGGCGCCATTGCGCCGTTCGCGCTTGCGCCGCCTCCCTCTCCAGCAGCTGAGGTCGCGTCGGCGCTATCATCACGAGCCGAGCTGCTGTTGCTGCCGCGCAGAGCCTTTGACTCGCTGCCGCCGACGCGCCGCATCTGCCGCCGCCGCCGCTTCCACTCCGCCGCTGCTGCCGCTCGCCGCGCCGCCGCCTTTGACGCCCTTCCGCCGCGCAGCAGCCGCCGCTGCTGCTGCGCTGCTGCGCGCGACGAGCTCGGCCGTCTCACGACGCCGCATGCTCGAGGCGATCGAAGCGCCGAGATCGCCGCGGACATGGCGCGCCATCGGGGCTGTTGCGTGAGAGAGGGCTGCTTCGACGAGCCGCCGCCGCCTCCGAGAGGAGGAGCGGGGACAGCCGAGCCGCCGCCGCGCACGGCCGGGCTGCCGCGAGGCCGAGAAGGAGATGAGCAGGAGATGCTCAGCACAGGATACTAAGGCTCTGATACCACTTGTTAGTCGCTGGACTCTTGCTCTTGGTGATAGCAAGATCCTTACTCTCATGGAGAGGATGACACTAGGAGATGGGGCAAGTTTTCTTGTTTATTGCTCACAAAATGCCATGCCAACCTGAGGGGTTGGGGATACAAATTTATAGGCTGAGAACCAGCCAAGCATATGCTACGATGCTATCCTAGATGCTGTCCTAAAGCGGTCAATATGCTGTCCTAAAGCAGATGCTGTCCTAAAAGCAGATGCTGTCCTAAAGCGATGTCTGTCCTAAAAGCGAATCTTTGTCCTAAAGCGATCAAAAACAAAACTACCACAGCCCCACAAAGACCACAGTACAGAGACTTATTCATCATTCTCATCCTTTTGATTTAGTTCATTTAGATGGATGGGGACCTACACCTATTATCTCTAAAGATGGGCATAAATTCTATGTGATTTTCATTGATGATTATTCATGCTTTATATGGCTTTTCCCTATGTCTAATCGTGTTTAGTTTCTTGCAATCAATCATAGCTTCGCAATGATGGTTCATTCTTAGTTTGAATCTTTTATTCATACTTTTCTCTATGATTCTATTGGTGAATACTATTCTGCCTCTTTTAGATAGTTTCATTCTGAGTAGGGCACTATTTACCAGTTTTCTTGTCCTGGTGCCCATGCTCAGAATGGGGTTCCTAAGAGAAAACATCGTCATCTGATTTGAGACTGCCCGCACTCTTCTGGCCTCTCAAGTTCCACCACAATTCTATGCTGAGGTTGTTTCTAGGGATGTATGTCTCATAAATATGCAGCCTTCCATTGCTTTTAAGGATGTTAGTCCTATAGAGCGTCTCTATTCTCAAGACCCCCAGTACACTCACCGTCATGTTTTTGGCTGCACCTATTTTGTCCTACTGCAGCCTCATAAGGGCATCAAACTATCACTCAGCTAGTTGAGTGTTTGTTTCTTGATTATAGTTTTGAGCATAAGGGTTATCGCTGTTATGATCCTTCTACTCGACGGATTAGGATATCACAAGACGTTGTCTTTGAACAATCTCGACCTTTCTTCTATTGAGTTTCGGCTCCTCGTCCTGTTTCCACCGATGAGAAGATCTCATGGTTGTCTTTCTAACTCTTCACCCATTTCTCCACTATCACAGCCATCCCTTGGTCTCTCCAGTGGTTCTTTTTGCACCTCCACCTCCTGTTCTACCTCCTGTGCAACACTGCCTTTTGTTCCTATAGCACCATCATCTCATTTCTCTCCGGTTAACTACTCTAGGCATCCTCGTCCTTCACTAGCCTCTTTTCCTAGTATCTTGCCGACACTGACATCTGATCGTTCTGATGAAGCTCCTTGTTATGCACTTTGTGACTAGACATCCCTTCACCTTCTAATCGTCTTAGTTTTGCTTTGATAGCTCGTGCTCTCTGTCACTGAGCCTAGTTCTTATCATGAGGCTGCTCCTCATTCTAAGTCGCAGCTCGCTGTGCTAGAGGAGCTTGATGCTCTTCAACGTACGAAGACTTGGGATATTATACTGACACTTGTTCATGCTCGCCCTATCACGTGCAAGTGGGTGTACAAGATTAAGATCCAATCTGATGGTACTATAGACTGCTATAAGGCTTGTTTTGTGGCTCGCGGCTTTCAGTAGGAGTACGGTAGTTACTACGATGAGACTTTTGCCCTGTTGCCCATATGACCACTATTCACACTCTTGTTGTTGCTTCTGTTCGCGATGGTCTATCTCTCAACTGGATGTTAAGAATGCCTTTCTTAACGGTATTTTGTTCAAGATGGGCTTGTCTGTCATCTTTGTTATGCTCTTTATGGCCTCAAACAGCTCCTCGTGCCTTGTTTGCATGTTTTACCTTAGTGCTTGCCACTATCGGTTTCACTGTCAGTTCACACGATCCTGCTCTTTTGGTCCATGTCTCACCTCAGGGTAGGACACTGCTTCTTCAGTATGTGGATGACATGCTCATCATTAGTGATGACTCCTCGTTCATCACATATCTCTACTATTATATAAATTGGAGTTGGTGGTTGTCGGTGTGTTCTCCTCTCCCCTCTCTAGAGCCATCCGATTTGATCTAGACCATTCATCTCTCTCCTCCTCTCTCTCAGGATATAACCGCCCACCCCCTCTACTTTCCCCATCTCCTCGTGCATTCTGGCCACCCTTCTATCTCTGTCGCTTGCTCTCCAATGTTTGATGTGTGAAGTTGGCCAGGAAGTAAGTTCCGTCTCACCATTTTTATGACTCGTTGCAACGCACAAGTCTCTAACTAGTGTGAAGAAGCATCTTAGTGAGCAATTTCTAATGACTGATCTTGGTTGTCTTATGTACTTCCTTGGGATCGAGGCCACTTCCATGCGTGAGGGTTACTAACTCTCCTAGCAGAAGTATGTCTAGGATCTTCTTGATCATTCTGGTCTGACTGACATTCACACTGCTGAGACTCCCATGGAGTTATCTCTTCACTTCGAGCCACCCATGGTGACCTTCTTGAAGATCCTACTCGATATTGCCATCTTGTTGGGAGTCTAGTGTATCTTGTGAGCACTCATCCTGATATTACTCATGTTGTTTATATCTTGAGTCAATTCATGGCTCATCCTACCCACCTTCATTATAGTCACCTTTGGGTTCTTCTCTATTTGTGTGGGATTATCTCCGTCATTTGGTTTTCCTAGCTCTAACTCACTACAACTTCAGGCATACTTTGATGCGACCTAGGCTAGTGATCCTTTTAATCATCATTCTCTTTTTGCTTATCCCTAATTGCCTGGAAGGCAAAGAAGCAGACTGCAGTTTCCCGTTCTAGTGCAGAGGCTGAGTTGAGAGCTATGGTAGCAGTGATAGCAGAGGTTACTTGGTTGAGGTGGCTACTTGCAGATTTTGGAGTGCCTGTGATGGGACCTATGACTCTTTTGTCTGACAGTACAGGTGCTATCCCTATGACCCAGTGAAGAATGAGCTCACCAAACATATTGGTGTGGATGCTTCATACATTCGCTCATAGGTGTAGGAGGGAGTGCTTGCATTATAGTTTGTGCCCTCAAAGGTACAAATTGTTAACATCTTCACGAAGCCATAGACTAGGGTGCAACATTTGTATTTTCACTCCAAACTCAGTGTGTGTGAACCACCATGAGTTATAAGGGGTTTTAGAATAGGAATTCCTTTCTATTTTCTTATATGTGTAGGGTATATTCTCTTGTAATGTCCCCTTGTACTCTCTATATTTATTGCAAAATCAAGTGCAAAATCATGTAATACACAATATTCATAACATTCTCCTCCTTCAAGCAAAATCATCCTCGGTTTTGAGTTGGTCTTCGAGTCTTCATGTGCAACTTGTACGGGGGCCAAAAAATTTCAGTAGCTTCAGCAGCATAGACCGCCGCCTTCATCTTCTTCCTCGTGGTCTTGCGTGGTGGTGGTGCAAATTGATATTGCGTCAACACCTTCATCTCCTCACAGGTGGTATAGAATGGATTACCCTGGAAAAAGATTGAAACTAAATGCTCGGCATATCCTTTTACATCTCGGATTGCCTTTCCTAACAACAAGTTGAAGCAATTTTCCAAGCCAACTTGATTTTAATATCTAGTGCACCATCTTGACTTGGCGGTCTCGGACAACAGATGGACCCTACCCTAAATTGCGTAAGCAAAGAAAGAAACAAGGATTTGGTCTCATTGTGTCGGACCCATTATGCATGCGTATGGCACCAAGAAACTCCCTCCTAGTTTATCTCCAAAGATTACACGAAATTTTCTTGATTTCTCTTGGTTGTTTTCCTTACCCGCATCGCAGATTCTTTTTTATTGTGCATTGCTTTTATTCCATGCATGCAAAAATATCTCTATTTCCTTTTAACTGAACCGAAGCACAATTTGTTGTGCTGCATGTGCCCATCTTGCATGCATCGACATCATGCAAGCAGATGAGCCCATCTTCCATGCAAAACCGTCCTTAGTTTCAAGTTGGTCTTCGAGTCTTCATCCGCAACTTGTATGAGGGCCGAAAAAATTTTAGTAGCTTGGACTGCCTTCTATGACTTCTTCCTCCTGGGCTTACGTGGTGGCAACATAAATTGATATCGCATCAACTCCTTCATCTCCTCCTAAGTGTTGCAGAATGGATCACGTTGTTGATCCCGATTCCACTGTAAGTTAATCCACCACTACAATGCGTCGCCGGTCAATGCCATCTTGGCTAGTCTCATCTTCTTGCTAGAAGAGAGACTCCAACCATGGGAAAAGTCTTCTAGATCTTCCACCAACTTGCAGTAGTCCTCCAGAGTGCTCCGGTGCATAGTGGCATTATGTGTGCTGGTAACCTCAACACACACCTATCATCAGGCATCATCATCTTCTTTCACCAATGAGCAATGAAAGCTCTGATATCAAATGATGCAAATCGAACCTCGAGACAACATTAAATCCGCTAATTACCCGATCTTGCGTGGTGGAATAATGGTAGAGATAAGTAGAATGATGTTGAATTAATCTACAAGAAAACGAAACAATGCCACGTAGCAAGCACCACCAAACCGAACCAATGATTTAGGCATGAATTAGTGAGTTGAACCGGAAGGATTCTGCATGCAGCCCATGAACAAAATTCTAGATCTACGAAGCAAACACAAACCCCAGATGAGAACCTCTTGGTATGTAACACAAGGAATTCAACCCTAACAGCCAACGGCCAATGCACACGGTGTCTAATTCATTATCAAAACTTTGCCTTTACATGTCGCATCAACTAGGCTATTTATAGCCACACACACGCACACAACTTCCTAAACAACTTAGCTATGAACATAACTTCCTAAACAACTCGGCTAAAAAGATAGAAACTAAATACTCAGCATATGCTTTTTCATCTCAGATTGCCTTTCCTAATAGCAATTTGAAGCAACTTCCTAAGCCAACTTGATTTTAATATCTGGTGTGCCATCTTGACTTGATGGTCTCGGACTGCAGGTGGACTCCACCCTAAATTGTGCAAGCGGGGAAAGAAATGAGCATTTGGTCTCAATTGTGCCAGTCCCATTATGCATGCGTATGGCACCAAGAAACTCCCTCCTAGTATATCTCCAAAGATTGCATAGAATTCTCCTAATTTCTGTTGGTTGTTTTCCTTACCTGTAGCTTGGCTACCTTTTATTTCTACATTGCTTTTATTCTACGCTTGCAAAATATCTCTATTTCCTTTTTCCTGAATTGAAGCACAATTTGTTGTGCTGCATGTGCCCACCTTTCATGCATTGACTGCATGCATGCAGACGAGCCTATCTTCCATGCATGTGGCCCATGCATGCGTACCTCCTTTTTTGAAGGAAAATAGTAGGGGAGAGCCCTACTGCTAAATATATTAAAATAGGATAATAATGTACAGAAAGCTACAAAAGAGAAAGGAAAAAACTATCTGAGCCACTGGGAAATATATAAACCGACTTCCGTGGAACCTCTTAACTCTCAGCAAATCTATGTCAATAAGAACAGACCTCTTCCATGTAAACTTATTTGGGGCACCCCATTGAAGGTACATTTATTTCTTTGCAGCCAAATATGCTAGCATCTGAGAGTGATTAATTTGTTGAAAAAGCTTCTTCTTGAAGATGTATCCCAAACAATGTTAATCAAAGCCCAACAATCCTTGTTGAAGCTATATGTGAAAAATGGATGAAGCCAATCTTCTTGACAATTCTGATCACAAAGAGCACATAAATCCTATTCAACAAAAAACTACTTTTTTTCCTTAGCATTGCTCTAGTATTTAGTTTCCTTTGCATTAGAACCCACAAGAAAATTTTATGCTTTAACATTTCCCAAACCCAACTGTATATGGGTGATGATTAAGTATTTCTTGTAAAATGTTGTAAGCGTTTGAAGTACTGAAATCATTTGAGCCCCATATGTAAGACCAATAATCAGTATTGTTATTCAATTGCACTTGATCCAGAATGTTTTCCAATTCTTCTAGCTGTTGAGTAGCTATTTCTGAAAGAGGTCTACAGAAGTTTGTGGAGATATCTTCCGAAGCTAGAAAATTTGCGACTAAAGTTGAGGGCCTCTTAGTGAAAGAGTGAAGCTGAGGAAAATCATGGTCTAAAACCGAGTTTAGCCTCCTAGAATAAAACTAATTTTCCATAACCCATGGAAGGCTGTGCAATTATCTTGAAAAGATCCAGTTGTTTAAGGACATCTCTCCACCAAAATGACCCTTTTGAACCAGGTTCAGTTGGGACTAAGATAGCATAGTATCTATTCCAAAGAAATTTAACCCAAGGGATTTCAAATCTATTGAGGAATTTGTGAAGAAATTTCGGTAGCAACATCGTGTTTTGTCTTTTTAGGTTTATGACACCTAAGCCTCCATGTTTCTAGAAGACAAACCTTTTTCCAAGCAACCAAACACGAACCACCATGAACATAGGATTATGCTTTCCACAAAAAAACACGTTTGATTTTATCCAACAATTCTATTATTTCCACTACCAGCAAAAAGTTCCTCCTTTATTATTTTTTCTTTCTTCTCATGCAGCGCATCTTCTTTTTCTAGAGTGCATCCTAAAATTAGTTTATGTAGAACAATTTGAACTAAAGAAATAAATTCAGAGCATGGTTCCAAACTATGGCCACGTCATCCTCCCCACCATCAAGCGAAATCATCTTCGGTTTTGAGTTGGTCTTCAAGTCTTCATTCGTAACTTGTATGGGGGCCAAAAATTTTCATCATCTTTAGCAGCCTTGACCGCCTTCTTTGATGTCTTCCTCGTGGGCTTGCGTGGTGGTGGCAGAAATTGATATCGTGTCAACACCTTCATCTCGTGCCAGGTGGTGCAGAACGGATTGCCTTGTCAATCTTGATTCCACTATAACTTAATCCACCATTCCGTGCATCGCTGATCAATGCTACCTTGGCCAGTCTCATCTTCTTATTAGAAGAGAATCTCCTGCCCTGGAAAAAGTCTTCCAGACCTTCCACCCAATGAATAATGGCATTATGCACGCTGGTAACCTCAACATGCGCCTATCATCAGGCATCATCATCTGCTTCCACCAGCGAGCAACGAAAGCTCTCATACCAAATTATATGGATCGAACCTCGAGACAAGATTAAATCCTCTAGTTGCCCAATCATTCGTGGTGGAACAATGGTAGAGATAAGTCGAATGGTGTTGAATCAATCTACAAGATAAAGAAACAATGCACGCAGGAAGCACCACCAAACCGTAACGATGATTTAGGCACAAATTACTGAGTTGAACCACAAGGATTTTGCATGCAACCTAAGAATAAGATTCTTGATCCATGAAGCAAACACAAACCCTAGATGGGAAACTCTTGATAGGTATCATAGGGAATTCAACCATAAAAACCAACGGCCAACACACATGGTGTCTAATTCATTATCAAAACTCTGCCTTTACACGACACATCAACTAGGCTATTTATAGCTGCACACATGCACACAACTTAATAAACAATTCAACTATGCACACAACTTCCTAAACAACTCATCTAAAAAGACAGAAATAAAATACTTGGCATGTCCTTTTACATCTCAAATTTCCTTTCCTAACAGCAATTTGAAGCAATTGCTTACGCCAACTTGATTTTAATATCTAGTGTGCCATCTTGACTTGGTGGTCTCGGACTGCAAGTGGACCCTATCGTAAATTGTGCAAGCAGAGAAAGAAACAAGGATTTGGTGTCGGTTGTGCCGGTCCTATTATGCATGTGTATGGCACCAAGGAACTCACTCCTAGAGTCCTAGTTTATCTCCATAGATTGCATGGAACTCTCCTGATTTCTCTTGGTTGTTTTCCTTGCCTGTAGCTTGACTTCTTTTTATTTGTTCATTGCTTTTATTCCATGCATGCATAATATCTCTATTTCCTTTTAGCTGAACTGAAGCACAATTTGTTGTGCTGCATTCACCCATCTTGCATGCATTGACTGCATGCATGCAAACGAGCCTATCTTCCATTCATGAAGCCCATGCATGCATTCCTCCTTTTTTTTTTCTTTCTTCTCATGGGGCATGTCTTCTTTCTCTTGAGTGGATCATGAAATTAATACATGTTGGATAATTTGAACATAAGAATTAAATTTAGAAGCATGGCTCGTAACTGTGGCTGCATCATCCTCCCCTTCTTCAAGCGAAACCATCATCGGTTTTGAGCTAGCCTTCGATTTTTCATCTGCAACTTGTACGGGAGCCAAAAGAATTTTAGCAGCTTTAGCAACTAGGACTGCCTTCTTCATCTTCTTCCTTGTGGGCTTGCATGGTGGAAGTGCAAAATGATATCGCATCAACACCTTTATCTCCTCGGAGGTTTTGTAGAACGGATCGCCTTGTTGATCCCGATTCCACTGTAAGTTAATCCACCATCGCAATGCGTCGCCGACCAATGTCGTCTTGAACAGTCTCATCTTCTTGGTAGAAGAATGTTTGCAGCCCTAGAAAAAGTCTTCTAGATCTTCCACCCACTTGCAGTAGTCTTTGGAGTGCTCCTGACGAATGTGCCATTACGCGCACCAGTAACATCAACAAGCGCCTATCATTAGGCATCATCATCTTCTTCCACCAGTGAGCAACGAAAGCCATGATACCAAATGATGCAGATTGAACCTCGAGACGAGGTTAAATCCATAGGTTGCCTGATCTTTTGTGGTGGAACATTGGTACGGATAAGCTGAACTGCATTGTATCAATCCACAAGAGAAAGAAACAATGCCACACAGCAAGCACCACCAATCCATACCACAGATTTAGTATGAATTAGTGAGTTGAACCACAAGGATTTTGCACATAACCCAAGAATAAGATTCTTAATCTATGAAGCAAACACAAACCCCAGACGGGAAACTCTTGATAAGTAACATAGGGAATTCAACCCTAACGGCCAATAGACAACACACAGTGTCTAATTCATTATGAAAACTCTGCCTTTACATGATGCACTAACTAGGCTATCTGTAGCCGCACACAACTTCCTAAACTACTTAGCTACACACACAAGTTCCTAAACAACTAAGTTGAAAAGATAGAAACTAAATACTCAGCACATCCTTATACATCTTAGATTGACTTTCCTAATAGCAATTCAAGCAATTTTCTAAGCCAACTTGATTTTATTATCTGGTACGCCATCTTGATTGGGTGGTCATGGACTGCAGCTGGACCCCTACCCTAAATTGCACAAGCAGAGAGAAACGAGGATTTGGTCTTAGTTGTGTCGGTCCCATTATGCATGTGTATGGCACCAAGAAACTCCCTCCTAGTTTATCTCCAATGGTTGCATGGAATTCTCCTTATTTGTCTCGATTGTTTTCCTTACCTATAGCTTGGCTACTTTTTATTTGTGCATTGCTTTTATTCCATGCATGCAAAATATCTCTATTTCCTTTTAACTGGACCAAAGCACAATTTGTTGTGCTACATCATTGTTACTAGGTCGTCGACTAGTCGGCGACTAATCCACTATTAGCTTTCGAGTTGGCACATGGAGGACAACTAGGTTGCTTGGCTCGAATAGATGACTAGCTAGGTGACCTGATGACTAGTCGGTGACCAACAACGACTAGTCAGGCATGTCTAGCCACTTGACTTGATGGCCCACTTTTAGATGGAGAGGGTCAGACATATATACCTAGGGTGTTAACCCTAGCAGATTGAGTCATCCTATCCTCCCGTCCTCCGTGCCATTGCCGCCAATGCAAGCCGCGACCCACGAGCAGAGCCTTAGCAGCCACCGACCGCTGCCTCGTTTGACATCAGTGGCCGCTGCTACCTCCATAGAGAATGAACCCATCGCGGGTTAGTGTAGCCCCTTTTCTCTCCTTCCACTTTCTTCTCTCCTTTCCCCCCTCTTCTCTCCTTCCTCCCCTACTCTGCTCTTCTGTCCAGAGTGTTGTCTTCCAAGTCTAATGGTAGTAGTAAACTAGTAATGAAGTAATGATGTCCAGACTCCAAAGTAGCAAACTACTACTACTAGTAGTAGTAATGCTGTCCAAAGTGGCAAGTAATGTAGTAGTAGGAAACTAGTAATAGTAATGAAGTAGCAGACTAGCAGTAGCTCTGCTTTGTTTGATACTTAGTCTATTTCTCTATGTGCACTTGTGCAGGTGACTGAGGTGAGGTACCATCATGGTGGACGAAGACCAACCAGACCAACAAGTTGCTATAGCTGTTTAGCCGTATGATCTAGCTAATGATCTTAAGTGGAGGGCTAAGTCCAAAGACCTAGCATGGCAATATGGGTTTTAGCCTAATTTACATAAAAAGGATGTCCTCCAATATAAGCTCTATGACAAGAGAGTCCATGCTGGAGTGAGAAGATTGAAGCGGCACCTTGCTAGGGGTTATGGAGCTGTGGAGAAATGTGCTAAAGTAATTGTGGCAATCAGGAAAGAGATGCACAACTACTTGAAGAACAATTCAAGGAAGTTTAAACCCACAGATGGGGTAGATGAGGATGAATCTCAACAGGGAGGAGGCGAAGATGATGATGCTAAAGAAGAGGAGGTCCATCCTAGTTCCTGGGCAGCTACAAAATGAAAGCAATCAATGACTTCTTTTGTAGTGGCTGGGCCGCCACAAAAATATACCAAATCAGTTGCTTCTATGCTTCAAAAGACACCAGAAGAGGTTATTTCTAATAGGCACAACGTGACCATTTCTCAGCCTACACTTGAGCACTTCACCAAAAATAGAAAGGAAGAAAAACAAATAGTCGATGATCATGTAGTTGACTTCTTCTATGAGAATGGCATACCATCCAATGGTATTAATTCAAGAAGTTGGGACATTCTCCTCGAGTCCCTTAGGTAGTATGGTCCCTGGTATAGATTCAAGAAGTAGCTAGCATAGTTTACTAGACAAATTAATTAGTCTTTAACTCTTTATATTGATTGCATCCTCCTTTGAACCACTTCTTGTATGTTGTGTTTGTTGATCAGCAAAGAGAAACCATTTAGAGCACAAGAGATTGAACAACTTGGTGTACATTTCATATAACCGAAAGATGGCAACTAGGTTCCAAAAGCTATGTGAGCTAGGCTCTAAAGGAAAGAAATCCAACCCATTGATCCTAGAAGAAATTCAATGGGATAATGAATGGGTCGACATCAATGCTGAGCCAGTTCATCAAGGCGGTACTAGTTGACAGCTGAAAAATTTAAAGTTGATAGCTGAAAATTTTAAAGTTGACAGCTGAAAATTTTATTCTATAGATAGAGAAGGGCAGGCTTGAGGCAGATCTCATCAGTGGCACTATGCATGCTGGTAACCTCAACATGCGCCTATCATCATACATCATTATCTTCCACCAACGAGCAATGAAAGCCTTGATACCAAATGATGCAGATCGAACCTTGAGACGAGATTAAATTCACTGGTTGCCCGATCTCTCGTGGAACATCGATAGAGATAAGAAGAACGACATTGAATCAATCTACAAGATAAAGAAACAATGCCGCGCAACAAGCACCATCAAACCGTATCGATCATTTAGGCACGAATTAGTGAGTTGAACCACAAGGATTCTACACGTAGCCCAAGAATAAGATACTTGATCTACAAAGCAAACACAATCCCTAGATAGGAAACTCTTGATAGGTAACATAGGGAATTCAACCCTAACAGCCAACACACATGGTGTCTAATTCATTAACTAAGCTAATTATAGCTACACACATGCACACAACTTCCTAAACAACTCAGCTACACACACAATTTCCTAAACAACTCAGCTACACACACAACTTCCTAAACAACTCAGCTAAACAGATGCAAAGTAAATACTCGACATAACCTTTTACATCTTAGATTGGCTTTTACTAAATACTCAGCAACTTGATTTTAATATCTGGTGTGCCATCTTGACTTGGTAGTCTCGGACTGCAGGTGGACCCCTGCCCTTAATTGCACAAGCATACAAAGAAATGAGGATTTGGTCTCGGTTGTGCTGGTCCCATTGTCGCATATGTATGGCATCAAGATATTCCTAGTTTTTCTCCAAAGATTGCATGCAATTCTCCTGAATTCTCTTGGTTGCTTCCTTACCTACAGCTTGGCTTCTTTTTATTTGTGCATTGCTTTTATTCCATGCATGCAAAATATCTCTATTTCCTTTCAACTGAACTAAAGCACAATTTGTTGTGCTACATGTGCCCATCTAGCATGCATCGACTACATCCATGCAGACAAGCCCATCTTCCGTGCATGTGGCCCATGCATGTGTTCCTCCTTTCTTTTTTTCTTTCTTCTCATGCAACATGTCTTCTTTCTCTTGAGTAGATCCTAAAATTAATTCATGTGGTACAATTTGAACACAAGAATTAAATTTAGAAGAATGGTTCATAACTATGGCCGCATGTGGCCACGATTTCGAGTTTGTCTTCGAGTCTGCATCTGCAACTTATACAGGGGTTGAAAAAATTTCAGTCGCTTAAGAAGCTTTGATCGCCTTCTTCCACATGGGCTTGCATGGTGGTGGTGCAAAATGATATCGTGTCAACTCATTCATCTCCTCCCAGGTTGTGCAGAATGTATCGCCTTGTCAATCTCGATTCCACTGTAAGTTAATCGACCATGGCAGTGTGTCGCCGACCAATGGCGTCTGGACCAGTCTCATCGTCTTGGTAGAAGAGAGTCTCTAGCCCTAGAAAAAGTCTTCCAGATCTTCCACCCACTTGCAGTAGTCCTCTAGGGTGCTCTCGGCGAATGTTGGCATTATACACGTCGGTAACCTCGACACGTGCCTATCATCAGGCATCATCTTCTTCCACCAGCGAGGAACAAAAGCTCTGATACCAAAGATGTGAATCGAACCTTGAGACAAGATTAAATCCGATGTTTGTCTGATCATTCCTGGTGGAACAGTGGTAGAGATAAGTAGAATGGCATTGAATCAATCTACAAGAGAAAGAAACAATGGTGCGAAGCAAGCACCACCAAACCATACCAATGTTTTCGGCACGAATTAGTAAGATGAACCACAAGGATTCCACACACAGTTCAAGAATATGATTCTTGTTCTACAAAGGAAACTCAAACCCCAAACGGGAAACTTTTGACAGGTAACATAGGGAATTCAACCCTAACAGCCAAGACCAACACACATGGTGTCTAATTCATTATCAAAACTCTAACTTTACATGACGCACCGACTAGGTTGTTTATAGCCACACACGTGCATACAACTTCCTAAACAACTCAACTGCACACACAACTTTCTAAACAACTCAACTGAAAAGATTGAAACTATGGCCCTATTTGGTAGAGCTCCATATTCTTATTTTCAGCTTTTGCTCCAGATTATCTGACAATCCACTTCTTTGAGAATCTGGAGCTACCTCTAGAAAGCGTTTGGCTGGTAGGTTGGCTCCAAAAACATAATAAGGGTGGATTGGAGGCAAATAGACCACGATACCCCTAGTTGTAACACTTCATCAGTATTTGTGTCTTATGTAAGAAATGTTGTGTCCAAGTATTGTAAGACCATATGTACATAAATTATTATTGTTTTTTTCCAAAATTTTGAAATTGGACCCGTAAATTAGAATAGCGTGGCAAGCATCATTAATGGATCCAAATTTATGCAAGTAGAACTATGAGATAAATAGCACTCTTGGGAAAAGAAAAGGCACCAGTTTAGATCGATATTGTTAGATATGTATTATATATCTGTGTATTTACCCTATTGTATGAGGGTTTTTCTGTATATATGCCAATCCTGTACATGTATATATATTGGCCCGTCGGCCTCATAATGAATACAAGCGTTATTCTAACATGGTATCAGAGCCAAGGGTTTTGTCATACCTAGGGTTTCGTCATACCTAGGGTTTTGCCTGGCTTGCCGCTCGCTTGCTCTTTTTCACCGTCGCTGACCCCGATCGATCTCTCGTTGGGGCCGCCGCTCCGCCCCCGCTCGTGGCCGCCACCGCCGGCTGCCGTTCCGCCCCCGCCCGAGGCCGCTTGACTCCGCCTCTATATCTTCGCACCTCTGTATCTTCCCTAGGCCAGATCGAGACGCCGCCGTTTCCCCGCGCCGGATCGGGACGCCGCCGTCGCCGACCTCTCTAACCGCTGCCGCCGCTTCGCCCGAGGCCGCCGCCGCCAAAGATCGCGGTCGCCGCCCGCTCCCGCTGAAATCGCTGCGATCGGCGCCGCGGGCCGCAACTCGCTCAGCTACCGTGGCCGCGCGCCGACGCCGCGGCTGCCCTCGCCTGTCTCGTCTTGACACCGGTTCTGTTTCGGCGGCTACCTCGGTCGATTTTGTAAACCGACCGATCGAATAAAAAAAGGCAAAAAAACAAAAAAAAGCAAAAAAAAGGATGTCTTCTTTTGCAGGCACCGTTTCTGTTCCTTGTTGCCCAGTGATCTTTGATGGTCTCAATTATCGGGACTGGTTTCAGCACATGCACATCCACATGCGTGGTCAGCGCCTTTGGGAGTTTCTTACGGGCGAGTTGCCTTGTCCGCCTCGCCCTACTCCACTGTTGAGCTCAGACTCGAAGGATGCCTTCAAGACGCCGTACAAAGGCTTCGAGGCTTTTGAGGATGCCATGGAGACTTTTCGCACTCGATGTCGCTTACAAGACATGGATTGATAAAGATGCTCGTGCCTCTGCTATTTTGGTTGCTAGCACGGAGGTGCATCTCACTGGTGATGTTGTTGGACTGGCTTCCGCACATGCGATGTGTATGCATCTACGCAGCCGCTACGAGCCATCTAGTGATTCCTTATACCTTGCTGTTGTGCGACAGGAGCAGTCGTTGCAGTAGGGAGATGCCACTGTGGATGAGTTCTATGCTTAGTTGTCTGCGATATGGCGTCAGATCGACTCTTTGGGGCCAGATGTTTGCCGCGCCTGTCAGTGTTGTCAGCGTCAGCAGTCTCACATGGAGCTTCGTCGCATCTACGATTTTTTGACACGTCTCCGGTCCGAGTTTGAGCAGACTCGTGCTCAGTTGCTGGCTCGTCATCCTCGTGTGACTTTGTTAGAGGCCCTTGCAGCTATTCGTATTGAGAAGATTCGACTTTGTGGAGTGGGTCTGCTATCCTCATCATCATCACTTCCTTCGGTGTTTGTGGCTTCTCCGGCTTCTACACCCGCTGTGCCTTTGGTTACTCCTTCCTCAGTTGTGCCTCCACCAATGACAGCTGCTGTTGGTAAGGGCCTTCACTGCACCTATTGCAACAAGGATGGACATGTGGAATAGTTTTGCTACAAGAAGAAAAAGGATCTTCGTTGGGGTGCTCGTCCTCCAAGGGGCACTGGAGGTTCCTCCTCTCAGCAGAGTTCTGGTACCCCTAACACTCAGCAGCTTCTCACATTGCTAGGCCGCATGGTTGCTTCTGCATCGTCTGGTTCTGCTGGTTTTGCTACTCAGTCTTCTGGTGAGAGACCACCTTCTCCTTCCTCAGGTACAGCACCTTGGATTCTTGATTCTGGTGCTTCTTTTCATATGACATCTGATTCCACCTGTCTTACTTCCATTAGTTCTTTAGCTGCTCCTATCACTGTCCACACAGCAGATGGTACCTCTCTTTCTGTCACAGGACGAGGCACTCTTTCAAATTCCTCTTTCCATGTTCCTGCTGTTTCTCATGTTCCAAAACTAACCATGCAGCTCATATCTGCTGGCCAGCTCACTGATCATGATTGTCGTGTTATTTTTTATTCTAATTCTTGTTGTGTTCAGGATCGTCGCACGGGGACTCTGGTTGGTACTGGCCCTCGCCGCCGTGACTCCCAACGGCTCTAGGAGCTTGACTGGCTTCGCCTTCCTTCCGCTGCCCCAGTCAGTCTTCTCGCCTCCACCACTGCCTCTGCAACTGCTGTAGCTTCCACCGCATCGTTTGCTCAATGGCATCATCGCTTAGGACATCTTTGTGGTTCCCGTATGTCTTCCTTACTTCGTCGAGGTCTTTTAGGTCCGTGGTCCGTGATGCTTCTCTAAATTGTCAGGGTTGTAAGCTTGGCAAACAGCTTCAACTCCCTTATCCTTCTAGTGAGTCAGTATCTCAGCGTCCTTTTGATCTTGTTCATTCTGATGTATGGGGACCAGCTCCTTTTGTTTCGAAAGGAGGTCATCGATATTATATCATTTTTTATGACATTTCTCGACATACATGGATATACTTTATGTCATCTCGTAGTGAGGTTTTATCTATCTACAAGACCTTTGCCACCATGATTTGCACTCAGTTTGACTCCTATTTGTGTTTTTCGCGCTGATTCCGTTGGAGAGTACTTGTCGGGCGTCCTTCGTGGTTTTCTTGCTGAGCAGGGCACTCTCTCAGTTTTCTTGTCCAGGTGCCCATGCTCAGAATGGTGTGGCTGAACGCAAGCATCGTCATCTTCTTGAGACAGCCCGTGCTCTCATGATTGCTTCTGCTGTTCCACCACATTTCTGGGCTGAGGCTGTTTCTACTGCCACTTTCTTGTTCAACATTCAGCCCTCCTCTGCTCTGCAGGGTGGGATCCCAGTTGAGCGTCTCTGTGGCCAGACTCCTGATTATTCTAGACTTCGCCTCTTTGGGTGTGTGTGCTATGTTCTTCTTGCACCTCGTGTGCGCACCAAACTGACCGCTCAGTCAGTTGAGTGCGTTTTTCTGGGCTACAGTGCTGAGCACAAGGGATATCGTTGTTGGGATATCGTTGTTGGGATCCTTTCTATCCTCGTCCTTCTCCTTCCTCCACTTCAGCATCTGTTGTTGAGCCGTTTTCATTTCTGACTTTTCCTTCCAGTCCTATAGTCACCACTCCACCATAGCCTTTGGTCTCTCCGGTGCTTCCTTCTCAGTCAGCCCCTTCTTCACCACCGGCATCCTCTCCCGAGGTTGCTCCAGATCTTGTTCCTTCTTATCCTTTCTACTATACTCGTCGCCCGCGAGTTGAGGATCCCTCTGATATGCCCTCCCCTTCTGACATGTCATCTCCCTTGGCCACTCCTCATTATGCTCTTCATGATCGCCAGTCTATTCGGCCTCCTGAGCATTTTGGTTTTGCCGCCACTGCTCTTGCCGAACCGACTTCTTATCGTGATGCTGTTGTTCATCAGGAGTGGTAGCATGCGATGGCGGAGGAGATCGTTGCCCTTGAGTGTACTGGCACGTGGGATCTTGTTCCTCTTCCTGCGCGTGTTACTCCTATCACGTGCAAGTGGGTGTATAAGGTTAAGACTCGCTCTGAGGGTTCTCTTGAGCGTTACAAGGCTCGTCTTGTAGCGCGTGGTTTTCAGCAGGTGCATGGTCGTGACTATGATGAGACTTTTGCTCCTGTCGCTCACATGACCACCGTTTGCACTCTTCTTGCTGTGGCCTCTGTTTGACAGTGGTCTATCTCTCAGTTGGACATCAAGAATGCCTTCCTCAATGGCGAGTTGCGTGAGGAGGTCTACATGCAGCCACCCCCTGGATATTCTGTTCCCTAGGGTATGGTTTGTCATCTTCGCCGATCTCTCTATGGCCTCAAGCAAGCTCCTCGTGCCTGGTTTGATCGTTTCTCCTCTGTTGTCACTGCAGCTGGTTTCTCGGCCAGTGCTCATGATCCTGCTCTTTTCATCCACACTTCATCTCGTGGTCGAATGCTTCTCCTTTTGTATGTTGATGATATGATCATTACTGGAGATGATTCTCAGTATATCACTTTTGTCAAGGAGCGTCTTCATGAACAGTTTCTTATGTCTGATCTAGGTCCTCTTCGCTACTTTCTTGGGATTGAGGTTATTTCTACTCCTGAGGGTTTCTATCTGTCCCAAGAAAAGTATATCCAGGATCTTCTTGATCGTGCCTCTCTTACTGATCAACACAGCTGAGACTCCTATGGAACTTAATGTTCATCTTCGCCCCTCTGATGGTGAGCCTCTTGCTAATCCTACTCGCTACCGTCATCTTGTTGGAAGCATTGTTTATCTTGGTGTCACTCGTCCTGACATTTCGTACCCTGTGCATATCTTGAGTCAGTTTGTCTCTGCTCCCACTTAGCTCCACTATAGTCATCTTCTTCGTGTTCTACGATATCTTCGTGGGACTATCTCTCGTCGTCTCTTTTTCCCTCGCTCTAGCTCTTTACTACTCCAGGCATATTCTGATGCCACCTGGGCTAGTGATCCCTCTGATCGCCAGTCTCTCTCTGCTTATTGCGTTTTTCTTGGTGGTTCTCTCATTGCTTGGAAGACTAAGAAGCAGACAGCAATTTCTTGTTCGAGTGCTGAGGCTGAGTTGCGAGCTATGGCTTTGTTGACTGCGGAGGTTACTTGGCTACGGTGGTTACTTGAGGATTTTGGTGTTTCTGTTTCTGCACCGACTCCTCTTTTGTCTGACAGTACAGGTGCTATTAGCATTGCTAAAGATCCGGTAAAGCATGAGCTCACAAAGCATGTTGGTGTTGATGCTTCCTACATGCGGACACAGGTGCACGACCAGGTTGTTGCTCTTCAGTATATGCCTTCCGAGCTTCAGTTAGTAGACTTTTTTACAAAGGCACAAACCAGAGCCCAGCACAATTTTCACCTCTCCAAACTTCATGTTGTTGATCCACCATAAGTTTGAGAGGGGTGTTAGATATGTATTATATATTTGTGTAATTACCCTATTGTATGAGCAGTTTTCTGTATATATGCCAGTCCTGCACATGTATATATATTGGCCCGTTGGCCTCATAATGAATACAAGCGTTATTCTAACAGATATCACAATCATTGCAGGCAAAAAAAGCTACTTAATTTTGAGCTATAATCTTATGACAATAACCAGCAAAATGATACAAAAATGCAGGCATGGCTTTGAAACCTTGCTCCTACAGTGTGATTTCTGTATCAATACAACTCAACAAGGAACAAAAATTGTAAACACGGCCTGATCTTGTTTAGATGAACATATCAATCCATGCGAATAGCAGCTTGGGCAGCTTGACCAGTTTTACAATAGCATAGTAAAAAATGTTGAAACGATATTGAGTGCTAACAAATGACCGCAAAAATCATAAAAATTGTGCCTGTCATCCACTTTCAGTAATTGCCTTTGCAAGGTCATCACGAAACCTATCCATGGCTCAATCACTTTATTGTAATGTTGACACATCCGATGCATCCTGAGAAATGACATCTTGCATACCTTGATGGAATTGTGGGCACACAAGTAGGATCCCGATTGAACCTACGAAATGCTTGTCTGTTGAAGCATGATCACATATGAAGTTGTGAAATCCCATAATAGTTGCAACAACTATCTTTTGCTTGGACATTTTAAAACTTGGCATCTTGGGAAGAATTCTCCATTTCATCTTCCATACACCAAAGGTCCTCTCAATGACGTTGTGACCACATGAGTGTAATTTATTAAATTTCTTTCTTACCACTTGGAGCATAACCTCTCTGAAATTCAGGAACATGGTACCTTTGCCTCTTGTATGGCGCTAAATATCCTAGCCTATTCGGATAACCAACATTGACAAGATAAAATTTACCTGCAGCATAAGGTGCAAAAGTTACCTCCTTCAACATAAAATGCATGAATATTACAAGTAAATAAATTCGCGCATGATACGAAAAAATTACCCTGTGGAGAATGTACAAAGATATCTCTATCTACATCCAATACATGATAAGGTACACTTGTATCGTGCAAAGCTCCTGGCTGACCAATAGATGCGTATGTGAAGCACATGTCAAAATCATATGCCACCATGAAATTTTGAGTTGTGCTCCTTGATCTACCAATATATCTAATCTAATCTTTGGCAATTGTTGCACGGATGTGTGTACCATCGATAGCTCTAATGCAGTTTTTGAAATGTGGCACATCCTTCTATCATTTCTAATTCTTCTATGAACAATAGAGAAGTTAGGATCCTTTGGCTGCACAATATCCTTAGACATCTTGACCACACACTCCAAAACCTCGTCAAACTTCTTGGTAATTGTCTCACTAGAATGCTTGAACCGATTCTGCGCTCTTTGGTTTGATATGAGCCACCACAAATGTACAGGAAAAGCGCTAGTGATTCAATAGAACTCATATGGGTAGTTGACCTCAAGTTGTATGTAATGACCAAAAAATCATGTAGACTACAAAAGATTCTAGCATTCATACAAAACATATGGTGGCTTTCCCCTGGAGTGGTTAAGGTTTCTCGTATTCAACCCATTCCACTAAGACGTGAAGTACTAGGCTCATTCTAGTCTAGGTAGGTTGAATAATAATTCTTCACAATAATTGCAGTAGAAGCTAAGTAGCCTGACATGTTTTCCTATAGACGCATCATCTCCACATCACACTCATGTTCTTCATCGGAGGTATCACACCCTTCACTTTCACTTTCACTAGAGGACATCTATGCATGAAAATATAAAAACATACCAACAAAAATTAGACAAATTTCAAGAAAACAAACCATCTGTACATGTCAATAGTAGAATACGACAACATAAACGAGGCAAATGGTAATGACAATAGTAGTACTTACCAACATAAATGAGACAAATGGTAATCACAATAGTAGTACTTACCAACATAGATGAGACAAATAGGAATAAAAATATACATGACTAGGTATGAGTTCAAATGATAGTAAATAATAAGAGAAATATTGTCTCATGATTAAAATAAAGTCTTATAAGCCAACTGAACAGAAACATAGATAAAGCATTGAAGGCAAACTAATTATATGAATGCCTTTGTAAACATCCTAAGGTTACAAACCAAGTTCTACTTGCCATACTTGGCCTCATACTTCCTTTTGAGCCATTCAAATCTATGCTTGTATCCTTTGTTGTCAATTTCTTCTAAGTGCTATAGTCATCCTTCAGTTTTTCCCATTTATTCTTGATTTGTCTCTTTGTGTACTTCACCCTAGTCTTCTCAAATTTAGCAATTACTAAGGTATACCTAGGATTGTTCAATGGGTATTTGGGCGGTTCCCAGCAACTACTTGTTCAACAAATAATTCACATAATATCCTAGTGTGTTCTTCATTCCACTTAGCATTGTCACCCATCTGGTACGTCAACATCACCCCACCATGAATTCATTGTTTTAGCATAATACGCAATGCAAGCTACCAACATGTGAGCATTGTTAGAATAGGATAGGAATTCTTTGTTTCCTTATTTGTGCATGGTATATTCCCTTGTAATATCCCCTTGTACCCCTTGTACTCCTTATATATATTGCCCTTTGGGCCTCATGAATACACACACAATATTCATTACATGCTATCAAAGCTAGGATTCTAACCTGGCTCCTTCCGCTACCATTGCTACCACCCAGGCCGCTGCCGTTGTTGCCTAAGCTGCCACTGTCTCACCCAAGCCATCCCTCAAATCACCCGGACCAGTCACCACTCTACCTAGATTGGGAGCCACCATCCGCCTTGGGTCGCCCACGGATCCACCACGGTCGAGTGCTCACGCGCAGTTGGCCGCCTCAACCAATAACTTCCTAATATAGGGCTGCATGAATTCCCATGCCAACCAAGGACACTCACGCCACTGCCCAGCCAGGGATGGCGTTGCCCTGCCTGGACCGACGCCATCGTTGACGCTGCCGACGACCGCCACTGCCTGCTTCCCCGTTTGGCTGCCATCAGCTACTTTTTGCTCCGGTTGCCTTCCCGATCTAGTGTCATCTTCGGTTTTCTCCACGTCTCTTAGAAAGAAACTGTACAAATTTCCTCTTTAGTAGTTTTCTTTCCAAAAAAAGAAAAAACATTGATCTAACCACTGCGTCATCTAGCGTCACCTGCTAGACTTCGTTGCCTTTGTCACCGCGTCGTCCAACACTACCTACCGATGGCTTCCAATCCATCAAGTGCAATCCCATTCTTGGGAACAAAGGTCATGGGACAAACTACAGGTTGTGGTCTTCACTCATAGAGATCACGCTCAATGGTCTTAGTCTTTAGGGACATGTCACCGATGCTTGACCTTGTCTGCCATCGTCGATTGAGCCTCCTCCTAGACAGCTTATTTCTGCACCTCCTGCAAAACGTGAAGTCACCAAGAAGGAGACAATAGTTGCTACTGCTACTACTGACACTACTAATGAGACCTTTCAGTATGCCATCGACGCTTGCAGAGTGCTAGTGTGCTGATGAGCCCCGTGTTCGAGCCATCCTGGTGGTTAGCATCGACGACTCCATCCAAGCAGACATTGTTGGTCTGTGTTCCACTTGTCATATCTGGGAGTACTTGCATAAGCGATAATAGCAAAGCAACGATGCTTAGTTCTTTTCGCTTCAGTGTGAGTTAGAGATACTTCGCCGGGGGACTCTTCGTCGATGACTTCTTTTGGGCCCTGGCCAGTCTCTGATGCCAGTTGGATGAGGAGTGTCATAAAGTGCAGAAGGCAGATAATGATCACCTTCGCCTTTATGATTTTATCTACCATCTTTGCCCAAAGTTTGAGCCTGTCAGGGCTCAACTGCTGAGCCATTCACCATGACCGACCATCACCAAGGCCCTTTCGATGCTTCAGCTGAGGAGCTTCGCCTTGGGTTAGCAGCATAGTCCGTTCCGACTGTGCTTGTTGCCCCTTCTTCTTTGACTACACCGATGATTTTTGCTTCGACTATGGTCCCTCCCTAGGTGTCTATTTTCTGCTCTTGTTTTCACACCAATTGGAGTTCAGTGCAACTATTGCAAAAACTTCAGGCACGATTACTAGTGTTGTGTGGTGCAGAAAAAGTGGAACAAGGCGTGTGGGGGTGGACAATCCAAGGGGGTAGGAAGGACTTCCTTCACAGGAGGATAGACCAGCTCGTTTGGTTTTAGCGAGGTGACTATTCAGTAGCTCTGCAAGCACTACTTCAACGGCTCTCTCACAGCTCAGCAGGTTTTGCCAGTTTAGCTTAGACGTCTCCTCTTGGGTTCTAGATTCCAACGCCTCTTTCCACAGGACACTGGACCCCACATCTCTCACTTCAGTAGGACCTCCTATTTCTCCTATCGCTATTTAGACAGCTGGCGGTACTACTCTATCTATCAACTATCAGGGCACTATTTTTCTCCACTGATGTTCCAGTTTCAGTTGTTTCCTATGTTCCCTAGCTTACCATGCAGCTTCTCTCGATGAGTCAACTCACCGATCTTGGTTGTAGAGTTAGTTTTGACTCTCATACCTGTTTGTCCAGGATTGACAGACATGGACGATACTTGGGACTGGCCAACGCCATACGAATCGTCGGTGTCTTTACATTCTCAACTGTCCCCACCTTCTATCCACTTTAGTTGCTCCTATAGCATCTACGTCAACCTCCACCGCCACTGCTGCCACTACCTCTGTAGCTTTTGCATAGAGGCATCATCGTTTAGGTCACTAGCCATGTTTTGTCAAGGTTGTAAGATAGACAAGCAGCTACAACTTCCTTATCATTCTAGTGAATCCTTGTCTTCTCATCCTTTTGATTTAGTTCATTCAAATGTATAGGGACATGCGCCTATTATTTCTAAGGCAGGCTCATATTCTACTGACATTGGCTTTTCTTGGCTTTTCCCTATGTCTAATTATGGTCAGTTTCTTGTGATCTATCGTAGCTTTGCAACGATGGTTCATACTCAGTTTGAGTCCTCTATTCATACTTTTCGCTGTGATTCTGCTGGTGAGTACTGTTTTGGCGCTTTTAGACAATTTCTTTCTGAGTAGGGCACTCTTTACCAGTCTTCTTGTCCTAGTGCCCATGCTCAAAATAGTGTTGCTGAACATAAGCATCATCATCTGATTGAGACTACTTGCACTCTTCTCCTTGCCTCTCACATTCCACCTCAGTTATGGGCTGAGGCTATTTCTACGGCTACACATCTCATCAATATGCAGCCTTCCACTGCTCTTAAGGATGTTAGTTCTAAAGAGCGTCTCTACTCTAGAGGCCCCTAGTACACTCACCTTCAAGTTTTTGGCTGCACCTATTTTGTCCTGCTGTAGCCTCGTGAGTGCACCAAACTGTCGGGCCAATCAGTTATGTGTGTGTTTCTTGGTTATAGTTTTGAGCATAAGGGTTATCACTATTATGATCCTTCTGCTCAACGGATCATGATCTCATGAGATGTTTTTGATGAATCTCGACCTTTCTTTTATCGAGATTCGGCTCCTTGTCCTGTTTCCACCGTTGAGACGATCTCCTAGTTGTTCCCTCTGACTCTTCACCCATTTCTCCTCTATCATAGGCTTCCCCTAGTCTATCTCCAGTTGTTCCTTCTGTAACCCCACCTACTATGTTGCCTCATGCAGCACCGCCTCTTGTTCCTGCAGCACCACCATCTTTTTTCTCTAGGGTGCACTACTTCAGTGCATCCTCGTCCTTCACCAGACTCCTCACCTTGTATCTTGCCAACACCGACATTTGATTGCTCTGATGATGCTCCTCACTATGCCCTTCGTGACCGGACATCTCTTCGACCTCCTAATCGTCTTGGTTTTTCTTCAACTATTCAAGCTCTGTCACTGAGCCTAGTTTTTATCGTGAGGCTGCTTCTCATTCTGAGTGGCAGCTCACATTGGTTGAGGAGCTTGATGCCCTTCAACGTACCGTGACTTGGGATATTGTACCAACACCTATGCATGCTTGTCCTATCATGTGCAAGTGGGTGTAGAAGATTAAGACCAGGTCTGAAGGTACTATTGAGTGCTACAAGGCTCATCTTGTTGCCCTCGTTGCCCATTTGACCACTATTTGCACTCTTGTTGTAGTTGCTTATGTTCGCCGGTGGTCTATCTCTCAGCTGGATGTTAGAATGCCATTCTTAATGGTGTTTTGCATGAGGAGCTTTACATGCAGCCACCACCTAGGTATTATGTTCTAGATGGACACATTGTCGTCTTCGTTGTGCTCTTTATGACCCCAAATAGGCTCCTCGTGCCTGGTTTGTGCGTTTTACCTTAGTGATTACTGCTATCAGTTTCAATGTCAATTTTCATGATCCTGCTCTTTTTGTCCATGTCTCACTTCGGGGTAGGACACTGCTTCTTCTATATGTGGGTGATATGCTCATCATTGGTGATGATTCCTCATTCATCACATATGTGAAGAAGCATCTGAGTGAGCAGTTTCTGATGACTTATCTTAGTTTGCTTACGTACTTCCATGGGATTGAGGTTTTTTCGACGTTTGAGGGCTACTGCCTTTCCCAGCAGAAGTATGTTCATGATCTTCTTGATCGGTCTGGTCTAACTAGCAGTCGCACTGCTGAGACTCCAATGGAGCTCTCTCTTCAGCTTCTTGCTATTGATGGTTATCTTCTTGGAGATTCTACTCGATATCGCCATCTTGTTGGGAGTTTGGTATATCATGTGAGCACTTGTCCTGATGTTGCCCATGCTGTTCATATCTTAAGTCAGTTCATGGCTCATCCTACTCATCTTCACTACAGTCACATTCGTGTTCTTTGCTATTTGCGTGGGACAATCTCTTGTTATTTGTTTTTCCCTAGCTCCAACTCACTATAGGTTTAGGCATACTCCGATGCGACCTGAGCTAGTGATCCTACTGATTATCATTCTCTTTCTTCTTACTGTATTTTTCTTGGCTCCTTCCTAATTGCCTAGAAGACAAAGAAGCAAACTGTAGTTTCCTGTTCCAGTGTAGAGGCTGAGTTGAGAGCTATGGCAGCAATGACAACAGAGATTACTTGATTGAGGTGGTTACTTGCAGATTTTGGTGTACCCATGATGGGACCTACAACTCTTGTCTAACAGTACAGGTGCTATCAGTATTGCCCGTCACTTAGTGAAGCATGAGCTCACCAAGCATATTAGTGTGGATGCTTCATACACTCGCTCGCAGGTGCAGGAGGAGTACTCGCTTTACAGTTTGTGCCATCAGAGTTACAGATTGCTGACTTCTTCATAAAGCCACAGACTGGGGTACAAAATTTGTACTTTCTCTCGAAACTCAGTGTGTATGATCTGCCATAAGTTTAAGGGGGTGTTAGAATAGGATAGGAATTCTTTGTTAGAATAGGATAGGAATTCTTTGTTTCCTTATATGTCTTTGTTTTCTTATTTGTGTGTGGTATATTCCATTGTAATATCCCCTTATACTCTCTCTATATATCGCCCTTTAGGCCTAATGAATACACACACAATATTGATAACAAGCATATCGTAATACGATCAAGACCACCATAATATAACTTCATTTTAGCTTATCTTAAGAAAAGACGACCAACCATGTATGGATAGCATAGCGATTGAATACATTATCACACTAATATTTTTTTCATCTGTGGTTGTGCAGCTTGTGATTGCTTCCACCAGCAACGTGCTCACAGATATCAATTGGGAGCATATATAACAGCAGCAGCGGCAAAAATGCAGCTTGATGGAGCTCTTGAGTCTTGACGATGTAAGTCCATAGTCACTGTTATTATGCATTCAAACAGCTGGTTTGTTTAGAAGGAAGCAACAAAGGCTGAAGGACTAGCTGAAAACCATAAAATGACATTATAAATTACTCTAAAATGACAATCTACATGATGTGTCCTTGCTCCCATCCTATTGACTTACCAATCACCAGAAGATGCCAACACCATGCCAACTACAAGTAAACAAATCACCACACAGTACGCAACAAACAATATGTGCCTACTGACAACTAACCACAATAAAACAATATGTTATGCAATGCAGTTAGGAAGAGACCACTTAGCAACAGGTCAACTGCATGTTGTATGATAAATGAGAGTGAATAATCACAAGTCCTAATTGTGGTTTGAGCCCAAGGCATTATAGCACGGGTTCCATATATGGTATTTTTTGTTCCATATATGGTATTTTCAGAAAGCAACAGTTTTCTTTTGTTTCCAGTGAGACTGCAAGACTAAGAAGACCCAACATTTTTATTATTTTCAGTTTTCTAAAAGAACAGTCCTTAATGATGTGTTTTAAAACAAAAAAACTTCAGAAACTGCCTAGTTTTCAATAAACAATTATGTCTCACACATGTAAAAGCATCTACTCCTAAATGGGCATAACCCTGCTGATTATTAAAAGCTGATTTAGTTGATATTTCGTTTATCACTTACCACTAGCTGCTAGCTGTAGGGAATTGAACCTTGCTCCAAGTAAAAATCCAACGGTATGGCTCACTAATTAGCTAATGCAGTAATGCCATAGAATACAAAACTGGCAGGCACTAATACTTTGTGACATGCAAGGGCAATGTTCCGTGTCTTCCACATATCACAAATGAAAGAGAAACCAAATGAAATACTGAATTGTTACACTAGCCCCACCAAATAAACAAAAAATTCCAGTCATGCAATTGAATTATGCTTTGAATAGTTGAACCTTAATAGCCTTAACAGATAACTGAACACGATTAAAGAAGCCGTCTAGGTGGCACCAAACTAATGCCTACTAGTGAATGACACACAAAAAAATTACTCTATTGGTGGACCAAATTATTGTCATGTCCTTAAATCAAATACTGAAGCCTACTAGTAAATGAATTGCACATTCACAATTTAACACTAGCATGTTGATGCTTTACATGATAATTGCATACAAAAATTAGATTGTACTTCTCCAATCAACCATAAGATTAGTCAAATCAATACAATTAACAAGTAGCATGTCTCGTCACTTGGTGGCACCAAATAACAAATCCACTAGTCAACTCATGTGGGAGAGCTAAGCGTAGTAAAAGCTAGGGTTGGGGCGGTGGCGGTGGCTCACATCTAGTGGGGCACGGGCTAATTGGGGGGCCAGTGGATAGCAAGAGGAGGCGGTGGATGAGGAGACAAGTGCAAGCAACAACGATTGGAGGTACGACAATGGAGGAAGCTACTATGGTTAAGGGTGAAGGCTGAGAATAAATTTAGGCGGGTGAGAGCTAACCTTGATGGGAGCAGCAGATGAAGGGGAGGTCTTCTATGGTCACCGTGGAAATCGTTGATGTTGCCGCTGGATCTTGTGCAAACCGCTGAGGTCGCATGCTCCTCTGCTCAACCCGACGCACACACGATACGCATGACTGCTCAACAGATGAGGTGGGAGACCGAAGGGGCATACCAATGGCAATTGCGGAAAATATCCCACAACTTCCAGGGGTATTTTTGCTTCGGTTGTGATGGCTCCCCATGAGAATCTACCCCAAGGCCGCATCTCCTTGCTAGTTTATTTTCCACACTGCTCATGAGAATTAGAATCCGGTTCTTTTGGGAAGTTGAGTGTTTGGCACAGCTCCACTAGATCCAAACGAGAAGCTGGGAGCAAGAGTTGTACCAAACAGGGCGTAAATACTTGGCATATACTTTTACATCTCGGATGCCTTTCTTAACAACAATTTGAAGAAATTTCCTAAGCCAACTTGATTTTAATATCTAGTGCACCATCTTGACTTGGTCATCTCGACACTAAGGTGGACCCCACCTGAAGTTGCGCAGGCAGAGAAAGAAACGAGGATTTGTTCTCGGTTGTGCCGATCCCGTTGTGCATGCGTATGTCACCAATAAACTCACTCCTAGTTTATCTCTAGAGATTGCATGGAATTCTCATTATTTCTCCGGTTGTTTTCCTGACCTACATCTCAACTACTTTTTATTTGTGCATTGCTTTTATTCCACGCATGCAAAATTTCTCTATTTCCTTTTAATTGAACTGTGGCACAATTTGTTGTGCTGCATGCACCCATCTTGCATGCATCGATTGCATGCATGCAAACGAGCCCATCTTCCATGCATATGGGCCATGCATGCATTCCTCCGTTCTTTTTCTCTTTCTTCTCATGCAACGTGTCTTCTCTCTGGAGTAGATCCTGAAATTAATTCATGCGGAACAATTTGAACAAAAGAATTAAATTTAGAAGCATGGTCCACAACTATGGTCGCATCATCCTCCCCTCCTTCAAGCAAAACCATCCTTGGTTTCAAGTTGGTCTTTGAGTCTTCATCCGCAACTTGTATGGGGCCAAAAATTTTAACAGCTTCAGCAACATGGACTGCCTCCTTTGTCTTCTTCCTCGTGGGCTCGCATCGTGGCGGCGCAAAATGAAATCTTGTCAGCATTAATCGCCTTGTCGGTCCCGATTCCACTGTATGTTAATCTACAATTGCAGTGTTTCACCAATCAATGCCATCTTTGCTAGTCTCATCTTCTTGGTCGAAGAGAGTCTCAAGACCTAGACAAAGTCTTCCACATCTTCAAACCACTTGCAGTAGTCCTTCGGAGAGCTCCTAGTGAATAGTGGCATTATGCGCAACATGCGCCTATCATCAAGCATCTTCATCTTCTACTAGCAAGCAACAAAAGCTTTGATACCAAATGATGTGCATCGAACCCGTGATGAGATTAAATCCGTAGGTTGCTCGATATTTCATGGTGTTGCAGCGGTAGAGAAAAGTAGAACAATGTTGAATCAATCTACAAAAGAAAGAAACAATGACACGCAGCAAGCACCACCAAACCGAACCAATGATTGAGGCATGAATTAGTGAGTTGGAACCATAAGGATTCCACATGCAACCCAAGAATAAGATTCTTCATCTATGAAGCAAACACAAACCATGACGATCTGTTAAGGATAGAATAGGGAACTCTTGATAGGTAACACTATATATATTGCCCTTTGGGGAATTCAATTCATAACCTAACGGCCAACACACACGGTGTCTAATTCATTATCAAAACTCGCCTTTACATGATCGTCTCAGCCGTCCCATTCTCGGGAACAAAGCTCCATGGAACGAACTACAGGTTATGGTCTTCCCTCATGGAGATCACGCTTGATGGTCTCCGTCTTTGGGGACATGTTACCGGTGCTCGTCCTTCTCCGCCACCGCCAGTTCAGCCTCCTCCTAGGCAGTCTATTTCTGCACCTCCTGGAGCAGATGAAGCTGCTAAGAAGAAGGCAGAGATTGATGCTGCTGCTGATGAGGCTTTTCAGTATGCCATTGACGCTTTTGAGCGCTTTTGTGCTGATGAGGCCCGTGTTCGTGCCATCCTTGTGGTTAGCGTCGATGACTCCATTCAACCAGATATTGTTGGTCTACGGTCTACTCAACAGATCTGGGAGTACTTGCGTGAGCGATACCAGCAGAGTAGTGATGCTCAGTTCTTTTCACTTCAGCGTGAGTTGGAGATACTTCACCAGGGAGATTCTTCCGTTGATGATTTCTTCCGAGCTCTGGCTAGTCTCTGGCGACAGCTAGATGTGCTGGCTTCTCCACTGTGCCACGAGTGCCACAAAGTTCAGAAGGCGGATCATGATCGCCTTCGTCTTTATGATTTCATCTGCCGTCTTCGCCCAGAGTTTGAGCCTGTCAGAGCTCAACTACTAAGCCGCTCGCCACGACCGACTGTCACCGAGGCTCTTTCGACGCTTCGGGCTGAGGAGCTTCGCCTCGTATTGCTGCATAGTCAGTTCCGACTGTGCTTGCTGCTCCTTCGACTACACCGATGGTTCCTGCTACGACTACGGTTCCTTCCCAGGTGTCTGTTTTCGCTCCTGCTTTTGCACCAACTGGAGTTCAATGCAACCACTACAAGAACTTCAGGCATGACTACCAGAGTTGTGCGGTGCGAAAAAAGCGGAATAAGGTGCGTGGGGCTGGACGATCCAAGGGGGGCACGGAGGCCCTTCCTTCACAGGAGGACAGACCAGCTCATCAGGATCTCAGCGAGGTGACTCTGTTCAGCAGCTCTGCCAGGCTCTTCTTCAGCAGCTCTCTCACAGCTCAGCGGTTTCTGCCAGTTTAGCTCAGACGTCTCCCCCAGGTACCTCTTGGGTTCTAGATTCTGGTGCCTCTTTCCACATGACACCGGATTCCACATCTCTCACTTCAGTAGGACCTCCTGCCCTCCCTATCTCTGCATGATCACGATGGTACTTCCTTGTCTGTTAGCTGTCAGGGCACTCTTTTGTCCACTGATTTTTCTGTTCCAGCTGTTTCTCATGTTCCCAGACTAACCATGCAGCTTCTTTCAGTGGGACAGCTCACTAACCTTGGTTGTAGGGTTGGTTTTGACTCTCACACCTGTTTCGTTCAGGATCGATAGACAGGGACGATACTTGGGACTGGCCAGCGCCGTACGGATCGTCAGCGTCTCTACATTCTTGACCGTCTTCATCTTCCGTCCGCTTCAGCTGCTTCTACCATATCTCTTGCCACGTCTACCTCCACTGCCACTACTGCCACCACCCCTGGAGTTTTTGCGCAATGGCATCACCATTTAGGTCACCTGTGTGGGTCTCGTCTTTCGTCATTAGTTCGTCAGGGTGTCCTCGAACGTGTTACTGTTGACACGTCCATGTTTTGTCGAGGTTGTAAGCTGGGCAAGCAGCTACAACTTCCTTATAATTCTAGTGAGTCCTTGTCTTCTCGTCCTTTTGATTTAGTTCATTCTGATGTATGGGGACCTGTGCCTATTATCTCCAAAGGCGGGCATAAATTCTATGTTATTTTCATTGATGACTATTCCCGTTTTACTTGGCTTTTCCCTATGTCTAATCATGGTCAGGTTCTTGCGATCTATCGTAGCTTTGCCATGATGGTTCGTACTCAGTTTGAGTCCTCTATTCGTATCTTTCGTTGTGATTCTGCTAGCGAGTATTGTTCTAGTGCGTTCAGACAATTTCTTTCTGAGCAGGGCACTCTTTACCAGTCTTCTTGTCCTGGTGCCCATGCTCAGAATGGGGTTGCTGAACGTAAGCATCGTCATCTAATTGAGACTACTCACACCCTTCTTCTTGCTTCTCATGTTACACCACAGTTCTGGGCTAAGGCTATTTCTACGGCTGCATATCTCATTAATATGCAGCCTTCCACTACTCTTAAGGATGTCAGTCCTATAGAGCGTCTCTACTCTAGAGCCCCCTAGTACGGTCATCTTCATGTTTTTGGCTGCACTTGTTTTGTCCTGCTGCCACCTTGTGAGCGCACTAAACCGGCATAAGAGTTATCGCTGCTATGATCCTTCTACTCGACGGATTAGGATCTCACGAGATGTCTTTGACGAATCTCGACCTTTCTTCTATCGAGATTCGGCTCCTCACACTGCTTCCACCATTGAGACGATCTCCTGGTTGTCTCCTCCTGACTCCTCGCCCATTTCCCCCCTTTCCCAGCCTTCTGTGCCTACACCTCGTCTCCTGGTCTCTTGCCGACACCGACGTCTGATTCATCTGATGATGCTCCTCGTTACGCCCTTCGTGACCGGGCAACCATTCAGCCTCCTGATCGTCTTGGTTTTACTTCGACAGCTCGTGCTCTCTCTGTCACTGAGCCTAGTTCTTATCATGAGGCTGCTTCTCATTCTGAATGGCAGCTCGCTATGGCAGAGGAGCTTGATGCGCTTCGTTGTACGGAGACTTGGGATATTGTACCTACACCTGTGCATGCTCGTCCTATCACGTGCAAGTGGGTGTACAAGATTAAGACCAGATCTGACAGTACTATTGAGCGCTACAAGGCTCGTCTTGTGGCTCGTGGTTTTCAGCAGGAGCATGGTCGCGATTACGATGAGACATTTGCCCCTGTTGCTCATATGACCACTTTTCACACTCTTATTGCGGTTGCTTCTGTTCGCCGGTGGTCTATCTCTCAGTTGGATGTTAAGAATGCCTTTCTTAATGGCGTCTTGCATGAGGAGGTTTACATGCAGCCACCACCCGGGTATTCTGTTCCAGCTGGTCATGTCTGTCGTCTTCGACGTGCTCTCTATGGTCTCAAACAGGCCCCTCGTGCCTGGTTTGCGCGTTTTACCTTAGTGATTACCGCTGTCGGTTTCATTGTCAGTGCCCATGATCCTGCTCTTTTTATCCATGTCTCGCCTCGAGGTAGAACACTGCTTCTTCTATATGTAGATGATATGCTCATTACTGGTGATGATCCCTCGTTCATTACATATGTGAAGAAGCATCTCAGTGAGCAGTTTCAGATGACTGATCTTGGCTTGCTTACATACTTTCTTGGGATTGAGGTTTCTTGCACACCTGAGGGTTACTACCTCTCCCAACAGAAGTATGTTCAGGATCTTCTTGATTGGTCTGGTCTGACTGATAATCGCACTGCTGAGACTCCTATGGAGCTCTCTCTTCAGCTTCGTGCTACTGATGGTGATCCTCTTGAGGATCCTACTCGGTATCGCCATCTTGTTGGCAGTTTGGTATATCTTGTGAGCACTCGTCCTGATATTGCTCATGCTGTCCATATCTTGAGTCAGTTCATGGCTTGTCCTACTCATCTTCACCACAGTCATCTTCTTCGTGTTCTTCGCTACTTGCGTGGGACCATCTCTCGTCGCTTGTAGAGCATCAACTAGGCTATTTATAGCCACACACACACATGCAACTTCCTAAACAACTCAGCTACACACAACTTCCTAAACAACTCAGCTAAAAAGACAGAAGCTAAATACTCGACATATCCTTTTACATCTCAGATTGCCTTTCCTAACAGCAATTTGAGCAGTTTCCTAAGCCAACTTGATTTTAATATCTGGGTGCCATCTTGACTTGGTGCTTTCAGATTACATGTGGACACCACCCTAAATTGCACAAGCAGAGAAAGAAACGAGGATTTGGTCTCGGTTGTGCCGGTCCGTTATGCATGCATATGGCACCAAGAAACTTCCTCCTAGTTTATGTCTAAATATTGCATGGAATTCTCATGATTTCTCTCGGTTGTTTTCCTTTCCTGTTGCTCGATTTCTTTTTATTTATGCATTGCTTTTATTCCACACATGCAAAATATCTCTATTTCCTTTTAACTGAACCAAAGCACAATTTTGTGCTGCATGCACCCATCTTGCATGCATCGACTACATGCATGTAGACGAGCCCATCTTCCATGCATGTGGCCTATGCATGTGTTACTCCTTTCTTTTTTTTTCTTCTCATGTAGCGTCTTCTTTCTCTTGAGTAGATCCTGAAATTAATTCATGGGGAACAATTTGAACACAAGTATTAAATTCAGAAGCCTAGTAAATAGTGTCTTGTCTACTTTGCACATTTGAAAATTATTTTTCAACAAAGATGACTTAAACCTATCATACCAACCTCTAGTGGCTTGCTTAAGACCATACAAGGCTTTGGATGTTTGTAGACATGATTTTGGAATTTTGGACATTCAAACACAAGACTTTGCTTGACATAGACTTCATATATAAAACCATTAAGAAAGGCAGACTTCATATATAAAACCATTAATAAAGACACTCTTAACATCCATCTGATATAGTCTGAAGCCCTTAGAGGTTGCAAATGCTACGAGAATCCTAATGGCTTCTAATTTAGCAATAGATGCAAAGGTCTCCTCAAAGTCTAAGCCCTCTACCTGGGTGAAGCCCTTGGCTGCAAGTTTGGCCTTACTCCTAAGAATTACCCTATCCTTACTCTGTTTGTTCTTGAAAACCCACTTGGTTCCTATGACATTGTGACCATGGAGAGGCTTAGCTATGGTCAATACTTCATTTCTCTCAAGAGCTCTCTAACTCCTCATTCATAACATTGATCCAAGACTCATCACTAAGTACATGGGCGACATCACGGGGCTCAAAAGAAGTAATGAACTCTTGTCCCCGACTCATCACTAAGCACATGGGTGATTTTACGGGGCTCAAATGAAGCAATGAAACTCTTGACCCAACGGTTAGTTTTGTGTCTGTGGACTATAAAGCTGACAAATTCCATCTCATTCTCTTGAACTAGTGTGAGCCTCTTCTCTTAGTTGTGCATATGTTGCACCTTGTGAGCAAGGAAAGAAGTCTCTAGTTGCATGTGTTGCTTCTAAAGGTGTATTGAGAATCCATTTGTGCATATGTTGCACTTGGTGAGAGTTAAGCAAGAGACTTGGCTTGTTACTCTTAGAGGTTACCGTCTCCTAGATGGCGTGCAATTGCCCGGTGTGATCTTCTCAAGAAGCTTGTGTAAAGTCCCGGCATATTATGAAGGTGGAAGCTCACCTACCCGAAGGGGGAAAGAGCTACCACTAGTGAATTTGAGATAGTTGGCTTAATTCATCGAGCCAGTCTCTACCACTAGTGAATTTGAGATAGTTGGCTTAATTCATCGAGCCAGTCTAATTCATTTAGGCTTACCTCAACGTGGACTAGGGGAGACTAGCAAGTCCCCAAACACGTTAAAAGAAACCATTTCAATTGTGGTTTGCTTTCTTGTACTCAATTTACACCCTTGCAATTTACATTCGAGAATTGAATTGCTCACTTGTCCTCTAGGATTGTAAACTTTGACATAGACTTAGGTTTTTGGTATACTTAGTGAGTATTTGATTTAGGCCTTAATTGTGCAGAACCGATTTGATTTAGCTTCCGTATATAAACTTAGTTTTAGCCAAAGAGAATTTTCAAAGCGCCTATTTGCCCCCCTAGTTGGTCTCGTCGACCCTACAAGTGGCATCAGAGCTTGGTCTCTCATTCTATTAGGCTTCAACATTCACTACTTAGAGAGTAAAAGATGGCGACGAGTGACATAGCACACCTCGATGAGACACCTCTAAAATTGTTTGTAGTATGTAATATAGTAATCTAACTTTGAATATTCCAATTTGGAACCAAATTCACAATACTAAAACTATAGCCACAAAAGGTGCATTTCCAAACCTTCAACAGAACAGCACTGTCCAATACATTAGCTATAGGTTCAGCGGCTGAAATCTTAGCTCCTAAAAGGTGTTTCATTCTCCTCACTCCGGAATGTGTCCTCTTGACACAGAGAATGCATTCAATGACATCCTTCTTACTCAAGTGTGGCCAAAAGCAGTATTTCCATGTTGGGTCTTTGGACTTAGCTGCCTTCTACTTAGGATCCTTTGATGGATCGTACTGCTCCCTACTCTCGATCGCTGAAACTTCATCAGACATGATGCCTATGCAAATCAATAATGAATGGAATTAATAACCAGTCACAATCATAATTCATAACTTACTGCGACCTTGTAAACTTCCTAAAAATGCAAATTAACACATGCAAAAAAAACAAGTTTAGTCCATAATTTGCATTGTTGTATGTGCTTGATGCAATATATTTTGCAAATAATTAACTGCACTGCCATTGAGACCAAAAATCTAAAAAAAAGGTTTCTCCTACTGACTGAGTGCTGCTTGCTGAGTGCTGACTAGTGACCAGTTAGTGACTCAGTGACCACAAACTTCCATCCGCCACACAAAATAAAAATACAACATAGCAATGGCAAGAATGTAGCATACTAGCATGCACCAGCAGGTCCAGCACTCCAGCACCATACATCTCTGATGTGTATACCATATTACCATCCAAAATCCACATATAGAGCAATGCTATTGCAACATTGTTGGCTGCTAACTATACTGGAGAATCTTCCCAAGACATTTGAAGAACAGAGCAATGTATACTAGTACACTACTTCTACTGAATCTACTAATCTACATTCTATAGATCTGCTACTAATCTACTACTGCAACTCTACATGTCTGCAAGACTACAATAGTACAACACTACAAGTCCTTGCACTATGGCCATGATCCATGAGTAGAGTAGCAGACAGAGTAGTGAGCACAACTGCACAAGACTACAAGAGACTAAGAGATCAAGGGAAGCATACCTGGTGAGGTGAACCTGGCTAGGATTGACGGAGCAGAGGTGGACTTAGCTAGGGTCGACGGCGGTGACAAGGTGGACTGGCTAGCCGGCTGGGGCCAATGGCGGTGAGGAGTGGTAAGGGATTCGGCTGGGGGCGATGATGAGGATGTGGCATTCAGTTGGGGTGACGACGACGAGTGGGAACTGTGGGATTCGGCTCGGGTGGGGAAGACGGCAAGGAGGCTCATCCAGCCTTGGGCGACAGTGGGACGTGGGATTCGGCTAGGGCGATGGTGTATTAGCAGGCAAGGCTTAGCCGCTGCGATGCGTAACTCGCGACTGAAGTTGTGCGATGCTTCTGTGTCTTGGTGCGTAGCGACTGGTGAGTAGTCGTCCTAAAGCCAGCCCAAAATAGCCCAACACGCACGTTTTCACCCACTCCTCGTGCCTTTCCCACACGTGGAACATGTTGGCTGACTACACCCTCCCAGTCGGAGAACAAACACACCAAGTCGGCTCCGTTGGTAGCAAGTCGCCCGACAACCTCAGCTAGTCGAGACACTGCGTCTAGTCGAGCGCTGTCGGCCGACTGGATGACAGATCGTCGACTGGTTGATGACTTAATAACACTAGCACCAGACAGGAAAGCTGAGGAAGAGTTCCCTCAGCAAAGAGAGATTGACAAAAAGCATGCAACAAGTACCCCCCCTAAATTAGAGCAAAAAGTCTGAATAGGAATGAAAAACTGGGTGTGAACCATATGAACAAAAAACTAATAAATAGACAAAAGTTGAGAACAATATTTCATAAAATAGACGCAAGTATATCAAGAATAATCATCAATAAAAATGACATAATACATATGACCACTTTTAGAAGCAAAGGGAGCAGGATCTTAAACATTAGAATGAACTATGGCAAAGGACTAGACCGAGATGTACTAGTAGGATATGGGAGTTGCCACTGTTACCAGGCTTACAACCCTTACAATTGTAACTAGTGTTGACAATGACATGACCTAGGACATCCTAATGAGCTAAAGTAGAAAGACGAGAGCCACACACAGTGGCGGAGCTAGAGCAAAATGGAGGGGGGTGCACCACTTCAAAACGAATGGGCTGGACAGGACGAGTGAGGGTGTTTTTTGAGCTAGGGGTACACCATATTGGGCCAAAGGGGGTGCACAAAGGGTGAATATTTACTAGTAATAACTAAATTTTGTTTCGGAACCGGGTTCCTGGGAACCCCCTTTGGCACATGTGCCTCCGCCCCTGGCCACACAAGTGACCAAGCCGATGATGCCACTAAGGAAAACTAGCAGAGGCTGATGCAAACATTGAAGACGCATGAGCGGAGGACGATGGAAGACTCACGACGATCAAGGAAGTAGAAACCCTGAGAGTCTCTATGGCAATGGCCAGTACCAACAAGAACCCCTATCCGATGATCCTACGCATAGCAAGTAGAGTCATCAAATCCAACAAAGTAGTGCACATCAGCAAGCTGGCCAAAAGACATCAGATTCATAGAAAGCTGAGGTACGAATGAGACATCGGGAACAGTAAAATGAGAAGTAGAGAGAGTGCCATGATGGGTGACTGCATATGAGGTGCCATCAACTTTCTGTACATAGGAACCATCCATGCAGGTTGACATGATGCAAGGTGAGACTTATCCAATGTCATATGAAAAGAAGCTGCAGAGTCCAAAACCCATCGAAGACTAGTACCTGACATGGAAGAAGACACTATAGCAAGGCTGGTAGACCCACCAGGAGGGGCATAAGAGGAAGACCATTGCTGAACTTGAGTCAAAAGAGCCTGAATCTAGGACTAAAGCTGACCTAGCTGAGTGGCAAGAGAAGAATCCCCAACAAATGCAGCAGTGGAGGTAGCAACCACACTATGACAATGATGAGACACTGGTCATATCTCTGGATGAAGTCTGTATCACTTCTAAATAGGATGACCAGGCTTCTTGCAGTGAGAGTAGATAACCTGGTTAGACGTAGCATCAGGAAATGGAACAAGCTGATAAACCTCTTGATGAGTGGCCACAAGAACACACTGAGGTGGCGCTAATCCAACAATAGAATACGCTGGTGTCGATCCAAAGGACAAAGAGAAAAGTTGAGTCTCCTTAGTAATCAATGCAGCAAGAGACTCCATGGTTGGAAAAATAGCACACCCTAGGAGTTGAGCTCAAATAGACTCAAACTCTGGGCGAAGGCACATAACAGAGGTGAACATTAAATTTTGCACATCATGACTCACCTTGCCTACACAGCCAGTACGTCTAGCACAAGAAGTAGGAACCATAGAGGTCAGCTATTATGAAATGCGAGTGAAAGAACTATAGTACTCCTTAATAGACATATCCTGCTGACAGAAATCATGAAGGGTTTGTAGAAGAGAATAGCTCTGTTGAAGATACTCGACATCTCGCAAGAACATGGAAGGTCATGAAATCCATCCTCATGAAAATTTTAGCACTATGACATATGATGCCCATAACATGATCATCAGCACTCTGCCATGTAGTAGTGGCATTTGCATCAATCTTCTCCATTGGAGGCTCCACCATGATATATGGGACAAGACCAATGGATCGAAGGAGCACACAAACTGACGACGACTACTCACAATAATTCTGACCATCTAGCTTGATATCTAAGGCCAAAGAGCACCTCCCATACCGAGACAACTAGAGGAAGCAGAAGTATCAGATATGGAAGCCATTGTAGTGAAGTGGCACACAGCAAGTCACAACACATACACAACAAAAATTGATTCAGTCGAGTCGGCACAACATGACCAAAACAAACCAGCGCAGAAAGAGGGGCCAAAATTCCTTGGCAAACAAATAGACTCATTGACTCATTGACCAACTCATAATGCCCTGCTCTGCTTAGCGACTAACTTGGGATGAGGCTGACAATGAAGAGGCCAAAGATAGTGGGCGCGCGTCTTTGAGTGAAGTAGGCTGATCATTCGGGTCCATTGAAAGTGGTAGGCCACCGTCGGTAAGAGGAGCTAGCCAGCGATGGAGTAGGATAGTTCTGGTGAAGATGAAGCTGGATCTGGTGATGGAGAAGGCCGATGCAACGGGAAGGTCTCCGCAACGAGATCCAACCATGGCGGCATAAGCAGCAATGGTGGAAAAGGCCAATGCGATAGGGAAGGTCGGCACAAGCGACGGGAAGATGCGGTAGCTAAGGTTAGGGATCTGTATAGTTTTCCGTAAAAAATAGGTTAGGGCTCTGATACCATGTTACAATATGAACATCTCAGTTCTATTAGATGAATACCAATATGTATGTATAGTACAATACAACTCTAGGATTAATGGGCCTAGTGGGCCATATATTCAAATATACATAACACCTATTAAGCATTTAAGCACTTTTTGAAACCCAAACTTGGTTGGATCCATGTTTGTTAGTCATAAGAGATTTAGGCACCCAAATGGCCATAGCAATAGACTTATGTAAAGTAACACACCTAGCAATCACCTTGTCGTTTCTATCCTTCCTAAGCAAGTATTGATCATTATAAAGAGTAGGTTTAGGAGTTTTACCCATAGGATACTCTTTACCAATGTGTCTCTTTTCCTGGCAATTGTAGCAAGTTTGGTCTTTGCTTCCCTGCCTTCTTATCTCGCTCAATGCCGGCGTGCCTCTTTCTTGATGATCTTTAGTTGTCATCCACTTGGTTAGGGCACACCGAGGCATAGTGTCCCTTCTCATTGCATCCAAAGCACTTGATGTTCTTCATGTGTCATGCATTGTGCTTTGTCTTGCTCTTCTCCTCCTTAGAGATGAAGTCAATTCCTCTCTTGTCATTTAATTTTCTTTGATTTCTCAAGAGTTTGGCAAGAGAAGCCTTCCCTTTATAGCACATTTCCGTGTCATTGTTCAATTTCATGACTTAGGCCTTGAGCTCTTCATTATTCATTGCTAGAGTTGGTTATTTGACACAATTTTTGTACTAAAATATTTTCCAAAAAGTGTTCCATACATTACTCTCAAGGTGGTGAAGCCTAATACTATAGCCACAAAAATTGTTCAATACATTATTCTCTAGGCGGTGAGGCCTAACACTATAGCCACAATACATTATTCATTGCTAGAACTTGGTCTCCCAAAAATTGCACAAAATCAATTCTAAACGAATTTGAGAAGTGTTCTATACCAAAAAAACCTACAGTTGGCTATTCTAAACAACTTTGGTACTCAAAAGTCTTCCAAATATCCAACCAAACAAATGTTATTTCCTTTTGAAACTCATCCAAAATCCTTGTTTGAGCTAAGTGGTCAAAACCTAGCACTTAAGTGAGTTTTGCAATTTGAGCCAAAATTAATGACATATATTGGTTCACAAGGATATTTATAAGTCATACATGCAAATGGATGTTCAGAATACCCTCACATGCTTATTTGGGCAATCCTAAAGAATTTTCTTAAAAATGAGCTTGTTTTGCGAAATAAAAGCATAGTTTGGTTAAAAACTATCTTAAAAAGGAATTTATGTTTGGCATATAGTTGGAAATGCTCCAAAAGCACTTTATATTCCTTTGTGAAAGTTTTTGGAGCAAATTACATCACTATCTAATTTCTCCTCCTCAAATTTCATTCTTTTGTGTGCATTTTGTTGCACCTGTCTGACTAGACCCCCCTTAGTGGTCTGACTAGACCCCCTCAATGGTCAGATCGATCCTGCCCAGTGGTTGGACAACCCCTTTGAAGCCAATATGACTGAGACCTGGGAGGTTTGGTTGATTCTATGTTATTTATTGATTTCCAACTACTTCAGCCATTTTTGTTGCTTCCCAAGTCAATTTTATCCTTATTTTCCTTGCTAGCTGCCCTCAAGTGATTTCCTTAATTCCAAATGCCATTGTGATCATATTTGTGATATTTACAGGGGTATTCTGTCAAGAGGTAGCAATTTTATTCATCTAAGACAGTCCTCTTCTCCCAATGATTCTCTATTTTCTTTACCCTCTACCTATTGTTTCGTCTAATACATCCCTGTCTGTGGAGTCCTCTTCTCCATCCTCAGTCTTATCACAGTTTCCTCTTCCCTAGACTCATCGGCCTAGGATTCCTCCTGATACTTAGTGTTCTACTATTTCCTCCTTTGATGGCATGGCTAGTACTAATGACACTCCTTCTGATGATCCTCCACCAACACCGTCATCTCGGTATGAGCTTTGTGATCGTACTACTATTTTTGCTCCTAACAGATATATTTTTTCTTCTACTGCTGTTGTGCTTGAGCCTCACACTTATCAGGGAGTTGTTGTTCATCCTAAGTGGTAGTAAGCTACAGTTGAGGAGTTGACTGCTTTGGATCATACTGGTATGTGGGATCTTGTTCCTTTACCTGGTCATGTTGTTCCTGTTACTTGCAAGTGAGTGTTTAAGGTCAAGACCAAGTCTGATGGCTCTATTGATAGGTACAAGGCTTGACTTGTTGCTCGTGGTTTTTAGGAGACACATGGTAATGATTATGATGAGATATTAACTCCTATTGCTCATATGATAACGGTTCACACTCGTTGTTTTTCGCTATTTGCTCTTGGACAATCTCTTAGATGGACGTGAATAATTTGCAAGAGAAGGTTTATATGCGCCACCCCAGTGTGTTGTGGCTCCTGCTAGTCATGTTTGTTACCTTCGTCGGGCTCTTTGTGGCCTCAAATAGGCTCCTCGTGCTTGGTTTGAGCGGTTCAGTTCAGTTGTGTTAGCTGCTGGTTTCTTCCCGAGTAATTACGATCTTGCATTATTTATTCACACATCTCCACGTGGTCATACTATACTTTTACTATATGTTGATGACATTCTAATTACTGGAGATGATAAGGAGTACATTGCTTTTGTCAAGCAATGATTGAGTGAGCAGTTTTTGTTGTCAGATTAGGGTGCTCTATGTTACTTTCTACGGATTGAGTTTACTTGCACGGATGAAGGTTACTATGTATCTTAGCAACACTATGTTTAGGATTTACTTGCCTGTTCTGGTCTCACTAATAGTCAGACAGTTGCAACTCCTTTGTAGATTCATCTTTAGCTTTTTCCTACTGATGGCACTCGCTTAAGGATCCTTCTCGTTACCATCATATTGTTGGGAGTCTTGTCTATCTTGCAGTGACATCCTAATATTGCTCATTCTATTCATGTGCACAGCATGTTTGTTTGTGCTCCTATGTCTGTTTACTATGCTCACCTGCTACATGTGTAGTGCTATCTATGGGGGACTATTGATTGTTCTCCCTTTTATTCTTAGTCGAGTCAGCTTCAGCTTCATGCTTACTCTAATTTGACTTGGGCGAGTGATGCGGTTGATCAACGGTCTATCTCTGGCTATTCCATATTTCTTGGATCTTCTCTTATTTCTTGGAAGTCCAAGAAAATGACTATAGTGTCATGGTCTAGTGCTAAGGCTAAGCTTCAAGCGTTGGCTACTACTACTTCAGAGATTGTTTGGCTTCGTTGGCTCTTCACAGATCTTGGTGTGTCATGCGATACTCCTGTGTCTCTTCTATGTGACAACACTAGTGCTATATAGATTGCTACCGATCCAGTGAAGCATGAGCTTTACTAAGTACATTGGTGTGGATGTGTCCTTTACCCATTCTCACTGTCAATGCAAGACTATTGCTCTCTAATATGTGCCATCTGATATTCAAGTTGTTGATTTCTTACCAAGGCTCAAACTAGAGAGCAACATTACTTCTATCTCTCCAAACTCAATGTTTCAGATCCTCCTAACCCAAGTTAAGTTTGAGGGGGGGGTTATGTATATATGTATATATGGCCCACTAGGCCCATTAGTCCTAGAGTTATATTGTACTATATATACCTATTGGTATTCATCCAATAGAATTGAGATGTCCATATTGTAAAAATATGTACTTAGAGAAGTATTGGAAGCTTGGCTCCTTCATGAAGAGGTAGACTCCACCATGTGCAAAATTGTAACCAAGCTTGAGGATGACCATTTCACATCATGAATTAATACTATCTTGGTAACAAATATCCACATTGAAGTATCTAGCCTATAGCCTTGTGTAGGTTGCATTGTATGAAAATCTATTTTGAAAGTGTGTTCTTGCTTTTGTGCAAAAACTTCATTACTGCAATCTTGAGCAAGTTGGTAGTGGCACATTAAGAGAGAGTGCTAAATCATAATCATGTATATCATATCACTAAGTGTGCTTAAATTAGTTAAGTGCTAGTATTGAATTTCCAAAATACAGCCTTTTAGCCAAAAGTCAAAAATTTCAAAATTATTAGTATATCTTTGAAAAACTAGATGCAAAATGTATGCAAATGCATTTTATGGTTTTCCAAAGGTTTTAGTTTTAGAAAATTATTTTCATGAAAAATGAGTTTCTAACCCAAAACTAGCTAAATAGTATCTTCTTTTGGCTTTAAACTAAAAAATTGCCCAAAATCAATTCTAAATGGAATTTGAAAAAGTGTTCAATACAAAAACCTGGACTAAAACAATTTTGGTACTCAAAAGTTTTCCAAAAAGCCAACCAAATAAAAATTATTTCCTTTTGAAACTCATCCAAAATCCTAGTTTGACCTAAGTGGTCACAATCTAACACTTAAGTGAGTTTTGCCATTTGAGCCAAAAATATTGACATATATTGGTTCACAAGGGTAATTATTACTCATACATGCAAATGGATGCTCAAAATACCCTCACATGCTCATTTTGGTAATCCTGAAGAATTTTCTTGGAAATGAGTTTGTTTTGCAAAATGAAAGCATAATTTGGTTAAAAACTATCTTCAAAAGGAATTTATCATTGGCATGTAGTTGGAAATGCTCCAAAAGTAGTTTATATTCCTTTCTGAATGTTTTGGAGCAAATTACATCACTATCTAATTTCTCCTCCTCAAATTCATTCTTCGGTGTGCAATTTGTTGCACCCCGGTCTGACACTAGACCCCTCAGCGGTCTGCCCGGACCCCCTCAGCAGTCGGACTAGTCCTGCCCTACGATCGGACCACTCCTTTGAAGTTGATCTGATCGAGACATGAGAAGTTTGGCTGATTCTATCTCATTTGTTGATTTCCATCTCTTTCAACCATTTTTGTTGCTTCTGAAGTCAAGTTGATCCTTATTTTCCATGCTAGCTACCCTCAAGTGATTTCCTTAATTCCAAATTTCATTGTGATCATATATATGTGATATTTACAGGTCGTATTCTCTCAAGAGTTAGCAATTTTATTCATCTAATACTTAGTCCTCTTGTCCCGCTAAGTCTCTCTTTTCTTTATCTTCTACCTATTGTTTCGTCTAATACATCCCTTTCTGTGGAGTCGTATTCTCCATCCATAGTCTTATCATTGTTTCCTCTTCACTATACTCTTCATCCTAGGGTTCCTCCTGATACTCAAGAGTTCTACTATTTCCATCTTTGATGGCATGGCTAGTACTAATCACACTCCTTCTAATGATCCTCCGCCAGCACCATCGTCTCGATATGAGCTTTGTGCTCGTACTACCATTGCTGCTTCTAACAGATATGGTTTTTCTTCTGCTACTGTTGTGCCTGAGCCTCACACTTATCAGGAAGCTATTCTTCCTATGTGGCAGTTAGCTATGGTTGAGGAGTTGGCTGCTTTGGATCATACTGGTATGTGGGATCCTATTCCTTTACCTGGTCATGTTGTTCCTATTACTTGCAAGTGAGTGTTTAAGGTTAAGACTAAGTCTGACGACTCTATTGACTAGTACAAGGCTCGACTTGTTGCTCGTTGTTTTTAGAAGACACATGATCATGATTATGAAGAGATATTTGCTCCTATTGCTCATATGATAACGGTTCACACTCTTGTTGTTGTGGCTGCTATTTGCTCTAGGACAATCTCTTAGATGAATGTGAAGAATGCTTTTCTTCATAGTGATTTGCAGGAGAAGGTTTATATGCAACCACCCCAGTTTGTTGTGGCTCCTGCTAATCATGTTTGTCACCTTTGTCGTGCTTTTTATGGCCTCAAATAGGCTCCTTGTGCTTGGTTTGAGCGGTTCAGTTCAGTTGTGTTAGCTGCTAGTTTCTTCCCAAGTAATCATCATCCTGCATTGCTTATTCATACATCTCCACGTGGTCGTACCATACTTTTACTATATGTTGATGACATTCTGAAGATGACAACGGAGTACATTGCTTTTGTCAAGGAATGGCTTAGTGAGTAGTTTTTGTTGTCGGATTAGGGTCCTCTACGTTACTTTTCGGGATTGAGTTTACTTGCACAGATGATGGCTACTATCTGTATTAGCAACACTATATTTAGGATTTGTTTGCTCATTCTGGTCTCACTAATAGTCAGACAGTTGCTACTCCTATGTAGCTTCATGTTCTACTTCGTCCTACTGATGGCACTCCACTTGAGGATCCTTCTCGTTACCGTCATATTGTTGAGGGTCTTGTCTATCTTGCAGTGACACATCCTGATATTGCACATTCTGTTCATGTGCTCAGCAAGTTTGTTTATGCTCCCACGTCTGTTTAGTATGCTCACCTACTACGTGTGTTGCACTATCTACAAGGGACTGTTGATCATTATCCCTTTTATTCTCAATCAAGTGAGCTTTAGCTTCATGCTTACTTTGATTCAACATGGGTGAGTGATGCGGATGATCGATGGTCTTTTCTAGCTATTCCATATTTCTTGGATCTTCTCTTACTGCTTGGAAATCCAAGAAATAGACTGTAGTGTCATAGTCTAGTGCTGAGGCTGACCTTCGAGCATTGGCTGATACTACCTTAGAGATTGTTTGCTTCGTTGGCTCTTGACTGATCTTGGTGTGTCATGTGATACTCCTACTTCTCTTCTGTGTGACAACACTAGTGCTATACAGATTGCTACAGATCCAGTGAAGCATGAGCTTACTAAAGATTGTTGCTCTCTAGTGAAACATTCATATGGATGTGCCCTTTACACGTTATCATTGTCAATACAAGATTATTGCTCTCCAGTATGTGCCATCTGAGATTCAAGTTGTTGATTTCCTCACTAAAGCTCAAACTAGAGAGCAGCATCACTTCTCTCTCTCCAAACTCCATGTTTTGGATCCTCCTGACCCATGTTGAGTTTTGAGGGGTGTTATGTATATATGGCCCACTAGGCCCATTAGTCCATGAATTGTATTGTACTATATATATACCTATTAGTGTTCATCTAATAGAATTGAGATATTCATATTGTAACAATAGGTACTTGGAGAAGTATTGGAAGCTTGGGTCCTTCATGAAGAGGTGGACTTCACCATCTACAAAACTGGAACCAAGCTTGTGGATGAGCATTTCACATCATGAATCAATGCTATCTTGGTAAGAAGTATCCACATTGAAGTATCTAGCCTCTAGCCTTGTGTAGCTTGCATTGCATGAAAATCTATCACAAAAGAATGTTCTTGCTCTTATTCAAAAACTTTATTATTGCAATCTTGAGCAAGTTGGGCAATGGCACATTACAGGAGTGCTAAATCATAATCATGTATATCACATCGCTCAGTGTGCCCAAATTAATTAAGTGCTAGTTTGAATTTCCAAAATTGAGCATTTTCGCCAAAAGTCAAAATTTTTGAAATTATTTGTATATCTTTGAAAAACTAGGTGCAAAATGTATACAAATCCATTTCAAAAGTTTTCAGGTTTTAGAAAAATTATTTTCATGCAAAAAGAGTTTCTAACCCAAAACTAGCTAAATAGTATCTTCTTTTGGCTTTAAACTAAAAAAATTCCCAAAATCGATTCTAAACATAATTTAAAAAAGTGTTCAATACCAAAAAATTAGAGTTGGCTATTCTAAATTATTTTGGTACTCAAAAGTTTTCCTCTATGCTTCTATTTCATTTTTGCATTGTGAGACTAATCTTGTAGAGGAAAATGAAGAGCTCAAGGCCAAGTCATGAAATTGAACAATGACATGGAAATGCGCTATAAAGGGAAGGCCTTTCTTGACAAACTCTGGAGCAATCGAAGGGTAAAACTCCTAAGCCTAATCTTTATAATGATCAATACTTGCTTAGAAAGGATAGAAATGGCAAGGTGATTGCTAGATGTGTTAGTTCACATAAGTTTCTCTAAAAGGGTTTTTTCTTAGTGAAAACGTATTAAACATTTTGGGCTTGCTTAAAATGGGGTAAAGTTTAACATTGGGAAAACTTTTTATCTATTTGCCCAAAATGGTTTATGGGTCTTGTGAATGCTTGTTTTACATTCTCTATGCTTAATTGTCTTTTATTCAATTGTTGCATTCCTTGGATCTCAAATATAGATTGAACTCCACTTCAAGTCAAACTTGGATATGTGCATATTGCTCCAACTCACATTCTTGTATGCACACATTTAGGGGTTTACTCTGTATTTTGTGGTTTCATTCGTATTGATCCTTATTCTCCATCCATATATATTAAGGATCCTTACTTTGGAATGAATCCCTTGAGTATATAAAACTTGTGTAGTTCATATATACTCATGTTGATTTAAATTAAATTATTTACAATCGTGTTGAATTGGGTTTACACCAATTACCAAAAAGGGGAGATTGAAGCATCTAGATCCTCCATTATGTGTTAATGGTGAGTTTTGGTGATTAGTAACAAACGGATTTTTGTGTTGCCATCAATTACAAAAAGGGAGAGATTGAATAATCTAGCCCCGCCATTATGTGTTAATGGTAAATTTTGGCAATTAATGACAACTGTTTGTGGGACTAGCATTTTTCATTAAGTTTGTGAAATAGGTAAGGTCCTATAATGATGAAGACCTTGGATGCTATCATGTGTTGATGGTCATCAAGTCAAGGTTCACGATGAAGGATGATATCATGTGTTGATAGTCATCAAGTCGAGATCACAAAGTGATGGATGGCTTTATGTGTTGATGGTCATCACATCAAGAGGATGCATCATGTATTGATGCACATCAAGACAAGGACCTAGAGTTGAAGTGAAGGTGTTCGTCATCAAGCTTCAAGAGGATGTGCAAGGCAATGGTATAACTAGCATAAAATAAGGATGCGTTTGTAGCCTTTTACCGGTCCGGTGTTTGGTTGGGAGACTGGATTACTAGTGTAGGCTGCCTACTATTAAGTGGGGTTTTATCTAGTAACTTGAGTCACATCATGTGTTGATAGCTCAATCTCCCTTGCTATAGCTCTCTGTGGCATTATGCTATTATTTATGAATATGTTTTGCAAATAGTTGACGATTACGCATCTAATCCTTGTAGTATGTGACTAGAGTTCGCAAATATGTTTTGCAAATGGTTGAAGTCCATGCACCTACTCCTTGTGGCATATTGCTAAGTTTTGCAAATGTGTTTTACAAATAGTTGAAGCTCATGCATAATTCTTCTAGCATGTGATTTAAGTTTACAAATGTATTTTGCAAATGGTTTTGAGTCCATGTCCCTAAACCTTGAGTCATAATTCTAAAGTGTGTGATTGTGTTTTGCATCTTGTTGTGGATCATGTTTTAATCCTTATGTGCATGGTACTACGATTTATGAATGTGTTCTACAAATTTGTTGAAGTACACACGTCTCTATTCCTACAGGAGTTGCATAGCAGTATGACCGCCATGTGTTGGTCAATATGACGTGGTCCAGTTTGATCGCCATGTGTTAGTCAGTTTGACCGCCATGTGTTGGTCGGTCTGACTGGACAATAGGATGATAGGACATGTGCTGACGGTTGTACCACTGGGGAACTTTCAACAGTATCGCGCAAGGGCGGTCTATCTGAGTCCATGCGAGTGGTATGACCAGCCAGCAGTCTGACCGGAGTAAGCAGTATTACCACACTTTGTGTGCTGGTTGCATTTCTCTATAATGCTATTTTTGGGCAATTTTGGTTGAGCGGTCTGACAAGCCTTCATGGCACTTTGTCCGACCAATGGTTGGACCAGAACCTGTGTAGGTGGCAGACCGACAGCAGTTGTAACGGCTATTTTTCTTGCTATTACGGAGGAGAGGGGTACGACCAGCCATTAGTTGGTGATAGTATCGGCCCTAGCATTTTTTGCTGAATTCTTGTCAGTTCACATTCCTAGAATTGAATTGCTTGCTTGTCACCCTATGATTGCAAACCTTGACATAGACTTAGGTTATTTGTACACATAGTGAGACTAGTTGATTTAGGCCTTAATTGTGCAAAATTGATTTGATTTATGCTTTCACATATAAACTCAATTTTAGCCAAAGAGAATTTTAAAATGCCTATTCACCCCTTCTAGTCGACCTCCTTGAGCTTACACTTATCCTACCCTCAAGATAACCTATGCCTGGACGAGAGGCCGACCTAAAGCCATCAAAGAAGTACTCAACAAGTTGTTCATAGTTAATGAAATGAAGCATGAAGCGTTCGATACGATATTTCCTATGCCACCATCTTTGTGTATATTTTGTTGCATTTTAATATTTCTTATAGATTTTTTTGCCACTCGATTGCCTCTTGAAAAGATAATTGCATAACCCTATTGGTTCTTCACTTTGGATGATAATAGCCCTTCAACTACCTATCGTAGCATTTGCCCACCTTCTCCCTAGCCTTAGAGCTTAGATGTGCCATTTGACTTTCTTACCTGTGCCAACTTTATTATTAGTCTACCAGCTTTAGTCATTTCCTCACTTGAAATCCAATCTACCCTTGCAATCTACTTGGTCCGCTATTTGTTTAGAGGATATGCTCCTCTTCCTTCACTCCTTACATATGTGTCCTTGTAACTTTCTATCTCATTGATTTTCTCTCCCTTGTGCCCTGTTGAGCGTGACCTTGTTTAGGTGATTCCTTGTGCCTTGTTGAAAATAGTTGTTGTGCAACACCCTAGGGCCCAAAATTCACTAAAGTTTAGACCGCTTTGTAGAGCAGGTCTTCACAAACGTAGCAACTTATCTGGATTTGTATCCTCACATCTCCCAAAAGGGTTAACCCAATGTTACTGCTCCCTCCCTTCTTCTACAGATGATATTGTAGGATTTTGCACAACCAATGGATGTATACAAAAGACCATATTACACTTTTTGATTTTGTCACTTGTTACTCTTGGATGGTGTGTGTTGCTCTAATCCATAGTAGTACAGTACCTTGGAAATAGCCATGGATAATGAATGGGCAGGGTATACAAAGGAAAAAATGGTACAAAGTTATCACGAAATCATAGAATGACATGGGAACAAAATTTGAAAGCTAGAATGACATGTATTTGGTAACAGAGGAGCGTATTTTGGTGAGTACATTTCACAAAACGACACTATCTTTGGTAAAACTAGAATGAAGATGTAGGACCGGTGCCAACAATCAGATGGGGTGAATGATTCTGGAACTTCCCCCAATGGTATTCAAAATCTTCACTCAAGTGACTATAAGAGTCATCAAGTTTAGATTACACTAAGCTTAGCAAAACAAATCTAAAGACCTAAACCAAAAAAATCAAATCTCACGCTAACATTTCCAAATTTTGCATGAGATTTGTTCAAGACAATAGGAATCTAAACCAATCAAGAATCGCAAGGTTCTTTGGATCGGGTTCACTAAAATGAAGAGAATCAAATATAGGCCACAAGAACACCAAAAACCCAAGAACTCAAATTACTTCTTCCTCATGAGGATCTAAGGCATAAGGTCTTCCAGATCTATTCTCATATGTCCTAGCAAGGTAATTTAAGCAAGAATTTTGGCTAGAGCTCTCACGATCATGAAATCACAAATCTTGTTAAAGAACACTCACGAACTGGGCATTATCTTGATTCTTGCTATGGAGGTGATCTAGATGGGCAAGGATTGATCAACTAGGATCTTCCTAGAGTCTCTTACTCATCATGGATCACAGCAAGGCCAAGAGAAGGCTCGGGAGAGAAGAAATCGCATTAAGAACACAAGATACAAGCAAAGTTCAACACAAGAACAACTATCAATGTTAGAGGCAAGGTTTGATCTTCATTACCATATAGAGAGGAAACATTACAGCAGTGTGGAGATTACAAGGTGCTCCCAAAGCACCACTCTTTCCTCTCCATCTCTCTCTCTCTCTCTCTCACACACAAACCATGGAATGAGGCAAGGTAGAAGAACAAAAACCTCAACCCTAGAATCCTTGAAGCTAACACCTCTACTCCCCTTTAATTACCAGCAACAAACCCTAATGGGTCCAACCCATTAAGACATCTAGGGAAACCCGTTAACCCTACTAACACAAGTTTACACACACGCTTCTCAAAGTGTTTACAAGGCTCAACCCACAAAACCATTAGTAATTGATCCACTTATTGTTTTTAGCTCTCCTTGACCTAAAACCACTTCTCCTTTGCACCTCCCATGCACCACAGTTTTGATCAAGGCAGCAATCCAGTATTTGGCCAACTATGACAAAGCTTCTGGGCACCTTCCCTTGACTCCATTGTCATCTTACATCAAAGCATCTCCTCATGCTTGACACGTAGCCCGTATTGCCCAATGACTACCGTCATGTCTTCATGTATTCGGTCTTCCCTGACCCGTCTCTACGTGCGTCGGCCTCCTCACTTGGCGCATATGTACCAACTCTCTTCTTCACGATCCTCGTCTTCTTTATGCTTCCCGATTGAGCCACATAGCCTCACATGGACTTACATAACCGCACGAACTTCAGCTCCCTCGCCTAGTCCCAGTCACTTGCCGTCGACCGCTAATATTCTCCAAGGCACCTGCACATCCAAAGACCAAGCAACCATCTCAGCACAGATAAAGAAAGCTTAGTAAAGCTGGCATGACTGGATATAGAGAATGAGCATGGATCTAAGTTACCCCGATATGCGATATGGGTACGGCGATACGGATACGACCATACCACAATAAGATATTTTCCAAAAATAAGGATACATCAATATGACAAGTATATATGTATTTAAAAATAAAAAATGTAGAGTCTACGAGAGAGAGAAACTGAGATTACCTTGATGAATGCTATATATTCCTTGCCTCACTCACTGGCATTGTTGTGGTCCGATCACAGTCTCGCAGATGCACTCAACCACTCGGTCCTCATACCTTAGTCCAGCAAATGCATCGTATAGACAATATGAGACATGTCAGTATATCGCTAGTAATAAACTTGCAATTTTATCAAAAATTAAAAGTCAAGAAAAGATGACTTACCCATCAAAATCTAAGCTCATATTACTTGAATCCTCGATCAATAACCTTGAACACAATAAATCTTACCAAAAGCTTTAGTGAACAGTAAAATAACAAATCATAGATAATTAGATATAGATAATCCAACAACATAACATAGCATGATAGGAATGGATTACAAGGCACAAAGCCAAGTTTAATTGTTCCAAGGTTCCACCATAGGAAATATGAATGAATTAAACTAATACCGAATACCTTCATGATGTGATTGCTCCACCTCAGAACGTCATTGTCCTTCCTCGTCTCCACATATGAACCCCTCAAATTATGGCTCATCTAGTGTGAGATTAGCAGTTTCAAGAGCGCCAACACCACCAAAGAACTAGAAGCCATCTCTCCCAACAACCCACATTCAAGTTGGCCCCATGGAATAATCATCAGAGTTTCTTGATAGGAGACGTAAGTTGTTATGCACAAACACTAAATCCTCATCATATTAAGGCGTGAGCCTTTTCACCTCATGCTATGGACAAAACCATAGGTACTCCAATTTCCTTCATAGTAAGAAGAAGGTGATGGCTACCCAAGTAACTTCAAAGCTAATGCTTTCAGCTCTAGGGTCATAACTCTATAAATGTCCCACCATTGCTTTAGTTCAATATAGGCTCTATCTTCAATTGAATCAAAATTATGATGTCAACGCATAGGAAAGACCACAGTTTGAACTTAATTTATGCAGCAAACAATCACATGAATAATGTCAAATACTCCAAAGTTCATGCCATCTTACCAATCTCCAGCTCTTCCTAAAATAAAATCAGTGAAGCTCTCTGAAGCCTGAAGGATGTTTCATGAGAGATTGTATTGTAACTACATTTAAAGATATACATGAGCAACAAATCAGAAGTATGGCCAAAGAATAAAATTTGTTAGAGTAACTACTCACCATGTCTTGTATCACCAAGTCACTAGTCAGGCAGTGTAGCAGTCAAGTCGACCAAGGCCGTGGCGGCAGCAGCAAGCATCGCCATGGTAATGGAAGAAGGGAGGGAGCGACGGCCGGAGAAGGGAGTGAGGGGTGACGAGTGAAGGGAGGGCTCTAGTGGGAGGTAGTAGGACAAGCGAGGAGGCGTCGGTCGGAGAAAGGAGATGTGAGGGGGAGGCGGCGGCTAGAGAAGGGAGAAGGTAGGAGGAGGCGGCGATCGAAGAAGTGTTGGACCCAGAAAATTAATTCCAAATCCTATGTATTTATCGTGCTAATCCCATGATCAGTGGCTAGCACACACATACAACAACATTCATATCATGTCCATACACGATCAAATAAACAAAGTGGCACGATATAATTAATAACTGAAATTAAGTCATAAGCGACTAGTTTTACAACAAAAAGGCCCATCGGCCAAATAGTTCACATGACATAAAGTTGCAGCAGAAACAAAGATAAAGAGACAACAAAAGCGAGCTAGTATACCTTAGCCCAACCACATGCAACTGATTGGGATTGAATCTCAAATATCGAAGTCATCATCGCTAAAACCCGCGGTGTAAAAGTAACCATATGGCAGGTCTTTTCCACATCCTTTAATATGTTCAACAAACAATCATCAGTACGAAATCGTACTCCACAAAGAAAAGGTTATGTAGTGTGCAAGGCTATGTCAAGAAAGATGGTTGTCCTACCAAGTTTTTCCATTTTCGCATGAACTAAGCTTTCATTTGAAATAATGAGTAGTATATTGTAATCGAAAGTTGTAAGAGCATTTGAATTTGATAAGCAAATAATACTAGAGCATAAATAACATATCTATACAAGTGGCTTGCTACCATATAATTGAAAACAATGGTGAAACCTTTCTGCCATGCACGCTATGCAAGGAATCCTTGTCCATGCATTCCCTGAACCACATTACAAAACATAAAACTAGTAGGGTGGAGGATTCACCAAGTCGTCCGTGAGTGGAAACACAGCTATTCAAATAGATTTACACTCTACAGAGGTTGTATAACTTCACACACATGACAAATATCCCACCATGTCAAAACATGTCACACGATACCACCGGTACCCAATTTGAGAGTTCATGATAAAGCCTTTAAATTACTGGTTCTAACAACAAACCACACTATGATACCTTCTTAAGATATGGAGAGCTCTCCAAGATCCTAAGAACACATACCCATCGGCTGCAATCCGGAGGCTCCCATGCTGCCCAAAAGTTGATCCTTGGAATGGGTTCTCAGTCAAGCCATATGTCGATAAACCACTTGTTACAAACGCACTTAAGGACAAGAGGGAATGAGCATGAGCTATGTGGGACAGCGGTGGTATGGTACTTACTTTTTGCAGAAGATAACAACCAAACATAAGATAAATGAATGAACAACCCGAATGGACAGCACACAAGTAATTTAACATGGAGTTAAGTTTTGTGTGGTCCATGAAACATAACCCCCATGGGCAAATAGATGAAACACACGTCACATAAGTAGCATATTAAAATCATCACATAACAACGTCTACATGCACGCATGCATTACAAAAGGGTACTTAGCTCGCACAAAAGAACACCATCTAGTGAACTCTAGCAATCTAGCACCATAGGTCTAGTCCTCAGCACCATCGATCCTCTCGTCGATGTCGGCTCCCTCAGGAACAATCTCCCCTTCCTCTTGCTCAGACTCCTCCAAGATGCTCAGAGTGTGGACACAGCGGCATTGCATGGTGTGTGAACTCTCCCCTCCAACACCATGTCAAAACATGTCTCGTGATGCCATCGGTACCTGATTTGAGAGTGCATGACAAAGCCTTTACATTTTTAGTTCTAACAAAAATCCGGCGATGACGAAGAGGCGATGATAGATTCATGGTGTCAGCGAGCTATGGTGAGGGAGAAGCGGTGTGAGAATCGACGAAAATGGCGATGGCAGCCAGAGTTGAGGTAGACGATAGTGATCTGGCATTATACTGCACGGATGGAGCAATAGCTTGAGGGATTCTGCTCACGATGGAAAGCAAGGTTATTAAGTTGGTAATTCGAGTTGCCAGGGGACTAACTCGCCGACTGGTCGACTAGTCGACTTCTTATCAACTTGCCAGAATACCACCCTTGGATGATTGCAAATTAAACAGAACATGAAATAAACTAGATTTGAACAATTTCAAAGCATGTTACCTCATTTTTTGCATAGTTGAAATGTTGAAGCATGAAGAACCCAAGAGCTAGTTCCCACACTGGTCGAACAAGCACCAAATTTCTGTAATATACATGTAGATTTTTATACATCAGTACATATACATTAAATCACTATGGATTTAAGAAGCCATTTAGTTAATTAACTGTATATTCCTCCCTGTAGCAGTAGCATGTTCATCCACATGTGGCCTTTTGTTCTCAACATGAACTTTGTAAGATACATATTAGCAACAACAAAAAATAAACATAATAGAGCAAAAGTGAATCAAACAACACTCCATAACGAGTTCCAAACGTAAATTAAACAACTTGGTAGAAGTTCAAGTGGCAAAAGTACAAAGTAAAGAATCATCATAATCACCACACAATAGTTACTCAAATGTCATTCAAGGCAGAGCCATCCAACTCCAAATGACCCTCATTTGAGTTTCCACCAGCACCACCCTCATTAGGACTAGTCGGTGGAGAGACACCAAAATCATCCTCCACTTCTTGATCATCAGCCACGAAGTGCTCTTCTTCCTCTCCATCTTCACTTTCAGCTTCATCTTCACTGTTGTGATCTAGGTCATCCCTTGTACAGTAGTGGGAATAAGTGATATGCCCACCAAGAGCTTTCCTTGGAAGATTGTGACCTTGAAGAGCACTTGAAGCACCATTAGCATCATCAACATGAGCCCACATAAGATGATCCCCAACATCACCATGAACTTTTTCATTGCTTTGTCAACCCATTCATTGTCCCATTGGAACTCTTCTAGGACCAATGGGTTACCATTGCTACCTTCCTCATGCAACTTTTGAAACCTAGTTGACATTTTTTGGCTGTATTGAATGTACACTAAATTATTCAACTTTTGTTTTCTAACCGGTTCCTTTTTGGTATGGATCTGCATTTGCAAAAGGAAAATATCATACCCTAGTACAAAATAAAGACATGATGATATGAAGAATTGAATAGTAATAGTTACTTACAAACTCAAAGGCACTCCAATTGTGCTCACAGCTAGAGGCTGAACAACAAAGACCAATCATACGCTCTACAAATGATTGGAGCTCATGAGCAATGCCACCATATATAGACCACCAAAGAACTAAAAAGAACATATGCATAGTGATCTATGTTAGAATTGAGAGCTTTCAAGTATGAAACATTGAAAAGATAGAAAATATATTAGAACTTAGTAGGACTTCTTTTGCTATTCTCTGATTGCCATTGGAGCTGAAAAGACACGGCCTATCTTACCCATATACTGATTGGCTTGCCTATTGGTCTTGTCTAGAAGATCATCATCGATGACCATCTTCCATAGCACATCATTGAACAATGATCTTAGCTATTTTCTTCAATTCATAAAAAACCTATTTGGATTCAAGAACAATGCAGCACCATATAACTTCTGCTCCATTGGGTCTTTCCATCTCGTCTATAATTTTGTTCATCTTCTCTAGTAATTTTCCCCTACTTTCAAAAGCTATATTGACCTTCTTCGTGGCAGAATCCATGGATGCATCAACTTATGCCATTGTTGGCCTCATCACCGTCAACGGTCCTCTAACACATTGAGAAGAGGTTGTGATACTCTAATGCAGTCTTGCACTGCATTCCAAAACTAAGTAGAAAGCAAAATTTCTGCCACCTTTGCCCAGTCTCTATGCTTACCAATTTGGACCTATTCCAATCATCACTAACAAAGAGACACTTCAAAGCTTGCTTGTGCTTAAACAAACTCTACAAAGTAAGGAATGATGTAGCAAATGAAGAGTTGCTAGTCTCACAAGATCCCCACCTACCCTCTCCCTCATTGCATAAAGAAGCCTCCCATGCCGATAAATAGACGTGGTCACCCTTCTCGCATTTACAATGCACTTCTTGAACACTGCAATCTTCCCAATACCCTCCAACATAAGGTTCAAGCAGTGGGCAACACAAGGGGTCCAAATAAGGTAGGAATCTTCTACATTAGAATTTTGTTTGCTGCAACACCGCTTGTGTAGTTTTCTATATAGCCTATCTCAAGCCATGAAAAAGGGGGAGGGTTGTGCTAGGCTCAGCAAGCCAACGAACAAAAAAACCACCTTTTCATAGAATGAAACCCAAAAGATTTTCGTTGGGGCATAACCCTCTTAGTGATGCTCCATATCGAAACCCGAGTGTGGTAATAAATGAGCAAGGGCTAGGACGTCACTTCCTTACTTGAAGAATTCAGGAGTCAGATTTAAAAGGGGCCTTAAAAAGGATGAAAGTGGGTAAGGCGTTGGGGCCTAATAACATTCCTATCTTGGAGTGGAAATGCCTTAGAGATGTGGTGATCATTTGGCAAACTAATTTGGTCAATAGTATTTTTAGGTCGAACAAGATGCCTAACGAGTGGCGGCGAAGCACATTAGTACAAATTTTCAAAAATAAATGAGACATTCAAAGTTCTACTAATTATAGAGGAATTAATCTCATGAGCCACACAATGAAGCTTTGGGAGCGAGTGATTAAGCACTGTTTAAGAAGAGTGTAGCGTGACAAAAAACCAATTTGGTTTTATGCTCGAAAGGTTGACCACAAAGGCAAATTTCTTGACACGACAACTGATGGAGAGGTATAAGGAGTAAAAGAATGATCTTCACATTGTGTTTATCCACTTGGAGAAAGCCTATGACAAAGTGCCAAGAAAGATCGTGTGGTGGGCACTTCAAAGGAAAAAAAGTCCCAACAAAGTATGCTACCCTAATCAAGGATATGTACGAAGATGTTGGGACTAACGTCAAAGCATGTGATAGCGATACTAATGACTTTCACATTAAGATAGGTCTACACCAACAGTCAGCGTTGAGCCCATACATTTTTGCCCTAGAGATGGACGAGGTCATATGGGCATACAAGGAGATATCCCTTGGTGTATGCTTTTCGCTGATGATGTGGTGCTAGTAGTGTTCTAAATGTTAAGTAGGCATATATCTTTTCATTTACTTATGTGTGTAGGGTTGTCTTTGCATATAGAGCCTTTCTCTCTATATATTGCTTATTTAGCCTCATGAATACACACACAATATTCATAATATGGTATTAGAGCTAGACACTAACCTAGCTTCTTTTGTTGCCATCCTTCCTCCTCTACCACCGCCGTTGTCATCGACCATCGCCTTCATCGCCACTGTCAACCATCGCGACACCAGATCGATCATCAATGGTTGTCACGGCAACCAGATCCAGATGCAGATTGGTTCGACCTCTACCATCACCGCCATTGTCACCGACTGTCATAGCCACCAAATCAGGCTACCAACACCGATCGCCACTGTCATAGCCAACCATTGCCTCGTAGTTGCCCTCGTGGGATCGGGCTGCAGATTAGCCGCCGCCATCATCACTGGCCACAGTTGGCTGCCGTGACGCTCTAGATCGGCTACTGCCTCTACTGACACCGTTGCCACTGTGATGCACCAGACTACACGCTTTTGCATATAGAAACTGATTGGTTTCTATAAAGCGTGTTAGTTTCCAAAAAAATATTAAAAAATCTATTCTTCACATCGATCTAACTATTGTGTCATCTAGTATCGCATGTTAGACTTCGTTGCCTTGGTCATCATGCCGTCAAATGCCACCTATTAATGGCTTCTGTTTCATCAGCTGCAATGCCATTCCCGAGATCAAAGCTCCATGGGACAAACTATAGGTTGTGGTGTTCACCAATGGAGATCACGCTTGATGATCTCTACCTCTTGGGACATGTCACTAGTGCATGACCTTGTATGCCATTGCCGATTTAGTCTCCCAGGCAGCCTACTTCTGCACCTCCTGCAAGAGATGAGGCCACCAAGAAGGAGGTAGAGGCTGTCGCCGTTGCTGCTGATGAGGCCTTTTAGTATGCCATTGACGCTTTTGAGCGTTGTTGTGCTGATAAGGCCCGTGTTCAAGCCATCCTGGTGGTCAACATCGATGACTTCATCCAAACAAACATTATTGGTCTGTGTTCTACTCGTCAGATCTACGAGTACTTTTGTGAGCGATACCTGCAGAGTAGTGATGCTTAGTTCTTTTTTGTTTTAGCATTAGCTGGAGACTCTTTGCTAGGAGGACTCCTCCATTGATGACTTCTATCGAGCCTTGGCCAATCTCAAGCACCAGCTGGACAAGCTTGCTTCTTCACTTTGCCAGGAGTGTCATAAGGTGCAAAAGGCGGATCATGACTATCTTTGACTTTATGACTTTATCTGTCATCTTCGCTCAGAGTTTGAGCCTATCCAGGCTCAACTGCTGAGCCACTCGCCTCAACCGACCATCATCGAGGCCCTTTCGACACTTCGTGCTGAGGAGTTTCAACGAGGGTTAGCAGCACAACTGTTCGAATGTGCTTGCTACCTCTTCTTCGACTACACCGATGGCTTTGACTTCAACTACAATCCCTATCCAGGTGCCTGTTTCCACTCCTGTTTTGTCACCGACAAGTGTTTAGTGCAAATATTGTAAGAACTTCAGGCATGACTACCAAAGTTGGGCGGTGCAAAAAAAAAATAGAACAAGGCACATGGGGGTGGATGATCCAAAGGGAGGGTAGGAAGGCCCTTCCTCTATGGGAGGATAGGTCAACACGTTAGGTTCTTAGCGAGGTGACTCTATTTAGCAGCTCTACCAAGCTCTTCTTTAGTGGCTCTCTTACAGCTCAGCATGTTCTGCCAGTCTACCTTAGACGTCTCCTCATACTTCTTGGGTTCTAGACTCTGGTGCCTCTTTTTACATGACACCAAACTCCACATCTCTCACTTCAGTAGGATCTCCTATTTTTCCTCTCTCTGTTCAGATAGCTGATGGTACTCCTCTGCCTGTCAGCTGTCAAGGCACTTTTTCCACTAACTTTTATGTTCTAGCTATTTCCCATGTTTCCCAGCTTACCATGCTGCAACTCTTTGTGAGTCAACTCATTGATCATGGCTGTAGGGTTGTTTTTGACACTCATATTTCGTCTAGGATTGACAAATAGGGATAGTACTTAGGACTACCCAACACCGTGGGGATCGTTAGTGTATCTATATCCTTGACTGCCTCCATCTTCTGTCTACTTCAGTTGCTCCTATCACCTTTGTCTACCTCCACCGCCACTGCTGCAACCACCTCTAGAGTTTTTGCGCAATGGCATCACTCTTTGGGTCACTTCTGTGGGTCTCGCCTTTCTTCATTAGTTCATTAGGGTGTTCTTGGATGTGTTACTACTGATATGACCATGTTTTGTTAGGGTTATTAGCTGGGTAAGTAGATACAACTTCATTATCATTTTAGTGAGTTCTTGTCTCCACGTCCTTTTGATTTAGTTCATTCAGATGGATGGGGACCTCTGTCTATTATCTCTAAAGGCGAGCATAAGTTTTATGTGATTTTCATAGATGATTATTCTAGTTTTACATGGCTTACCCTGTGTCTAATCGTGGTCAATTTCTTATGATCTATCGTAGCTTTCCAACAATGGTTCGCACTCAGTTTGATTCTTCCATCCGTACTTTTCGTTGTGATTATACTAGCGAATACTATTCTAGCACTTTTAGATAGTTTCGTTCTAAGTAGGGCAGTCTTTGCCAGTCTTGCCCTGGTGCCCATGTTCAGAATGGGGTTGCTGAGTGCAAACACCATCATCTGATTAAGACTGCCCGCACTCTTCTCCTTGCCTCTCATGTTCCACCATAGTTCTGGGCTAAGGCTATTTCTACGGTTGCATATTTCATCAATATGCAGCCTTCCAATGCTCTTAAGGGTGTCAGTCCTGTAGAGGATCTCTACTCTCAAGTCACCCAATAACTCACCTTCGTGTTTTTGGCTGCACCTATTTTGTCCTACTGCAGCCACATGAGTGCACCAAAATGTTGGCTCAGTCAGTTAAGTGTGTTTTTCTTGGTTATAGCTCTAAGCATAAGGGTTATCATTGTTATGATCCTTTTGTTTCATGGCTCAGGATCTCGCGAGACATTGTCTTTGACTAATCTTGACCTTTCTTCAATCGAGATTTGGCTCCTTGTCCTGATTCCACCATTTTGATGATCTCATGGTTATCTCTTTCTGACTGTTCAACCATTTCTCCACTATCATAGTCTTCCCCATGTCTATCCCCAGTGGTTCCTTCTATACCCCCACCTTCTGTGTTGCCTCCTGCAGAACCGCCTCTTGTCCTTACGACACCACTGTCTCGATTCTTTGGTGTTCACTACTACAGGCATCCTCGTCCTTCACCAGTCTCCTCTGCTAGTATCTAGCCTACACTTTCATCTTACTCTCCTGATGATACTCCTCATTACGCCCTTCATGAATGAACATCCCTTCGGCCTCTTGATCGTCTTGGCTTTGCTCTGACGGCTCATGCTCTCTTTGTCACTGAGCCTAGTTCTTATTGTAAGGTTGCTCCTCATTCTCAGTGGCAGCTCATTATGGTAGAAGAGCTTGATGCTCTTCGGCTTATGGGGACTTGGGATGTTGTACTGACACCTATGCATGCCCGCCCTATCACGTGCAAGTGGTTATACAAGATTAAGACCTAGTTTGATGATACTATCAAGTGCTACAAGGCTCGTCTTATGGCTCACGGTTTCTAACAGGAGTATAGTCGTGACTATGATGATACTTCTGCCCCTGTTGCCCATATGACCATTTTTTGCACTCTTATTACGGTTGCATCTGTTCGCCGGTGGTCTATCCCTCAGTTGGATGTTAGGCATGTCTTTCTAGATGGTGTTTTGCAAGAGGTCTACATGCAGCCACCACCTGGGTATTCTGTTCCAGATGGGGACGTCTGTCGTCTCCGTCATGCTCTTTATGTTCTCAAATAGGTTCCTCATACCTGATTTGCGCGTTTCACCTCGGTGATTACCACTGATGGTTTCATTGTCAGTTCCCACGATCCTACTCTTTTGTTCATGTCTCACCGTGGGGTAGGACACTACTTCTTTTGCATGTGGATGACATGCTCATCACAGTTGATGATTCCTCGTTCATCACGTATATGAAGAAGCATCTTAGTGAGCATTTTCTAATGACTGACCTTGATTTTCTTACGTACTTTTCTAGTATTGAAGTCACTTCCACGCTTGTCTCTTAGAAAAAGTATGTCCCAAATCTTCTTGATCGTTCGGTCTAACACTCGCACTGCTGAGACTCCCATGGAGCTATCCCTTTAGCTTCATGCCACTGATGGTGATCTTCTTGAGGATCCTACTCGATATCGCCATCTTGTTGGGAGTCTCATGTATCATGTGAGCACTAGCCTTAATATTTGTCATGTTGTTCATTCTTGAGTCAGTTCAAGGCTTGCCCTACTCATCTTCACTACAGTCACCTTCTATGTGTTCTTTGCTACTTGCGTGGGACTATCTCTCGTCATTTGTTTTTCCCTTGCTCCAACTCACTATAGCTTTAGGCACATTCCGATGCGACCGGGCTAATGATCCTTCCAATCGTCGTTCTATTTATGCTTATTGTGTTTTTCTTGGCTCCTCCCTAATTGCTAGGAAGACAAAGAAGCAGATTGCAGTGGCAGCCTCAAGTCATGAAATGTTGGTGATTAAGCATAACCTCCCATGTCTTTGAGTTGGCAGCATTGAATGGTATGTCACACTCATAAAAAAATCAGCAACATGCATATCAACCATCTCCTTTTCTTCCTTGGTCCTCCTTGATAATGTAGTTTGAGAAAGACCCCTCTAGCATGCCTCTCATGAACAAATTTTTAACGTGGCTTCGGAAGCATAGAAGTAGTTTATTTAGAGATCTTCGGCTGAGGCTCTGACTCTTGGTTATGCAGCAAAAGCAATAGCTTCCTTTTAAGTGTTGTCCCAGAACTTGGTTGGTCAAGGAGGCTTTTCCCAATCGTGCAGTTTGAGCTTCTACTTGTGGTTGCTCCTGTTCGTCAGCACCATCAGAATCATTGCCTCTATCTTTAGCTTCTTCTTCTTCTTCAAGCTCGATGGGTTTGTTCCTCGCATTCTTCTTTAAATAGTCTTGCATCCCCTTCATGATAGCTATGGTTGTATTATTGCATTTCTCCACTTCTCCAAACCCCCATGCAAGGTGTTGCTTCATTCTTCTCCTCCAAATATGTCATCTTGCCATAGAGAATACATTGGACGACATCCTTCTTACTCAAGTTTGGCCAAAAGCAATCGGCTTCCACTTAGGATCCTTTGATGGATCATATTGCTCCCTATTCTCGATCGCTGGAACTTGGTCAGCCATGATGCCTATCCATATCAAGAACGAATGGAATCAATGGACATATTGATTATTGAACAATGGTACTTGCTGCTACTACTAGTTTACTTCCAGTTCTAGTCTTCTACTCATCTACTACAATAGAACAGAGCAACTGCGACATCCACATCTGCTACTGTGCTACTACTACCACTAAAACTCTGCTATGGCTACTTGTTGCTACTATACTACTGCTAGTACTTGCTAATACTACTAATCTACTAGTACTAGTAGTATTTAGTACATTACTACTTGCTGGCCGTTGCAGCTACTACTAGATCTACAAGAAGTCGAGAGTATTACAGCAAAACAAAGCAGATCAGCATTCAACAAAATAGCCATAAAAGTAGAGAGAAGGGAGCTCTGGGGAAAAAGGGTTCAAAAGGAAATGGATGGAGGAGGGAGACGAACCTAGAGGCCAAGGCGACACTTGCCGACGGCATCCTGAGACAGACATGAAGGTGACAGGTGTTGCGACTCTGCCAGACGATGGGACGGGATGAGGCTAAGTCGACAATTGCACCAGGCATTCAAAACCATCGGCGGGCAAGGGCGACAATGTCGGCTACACGCGGTGGACAGCGAACAGGCGAGTCCTGGGCTGCAAGGTGGAGGCCGAGGACTGTAGCATGGGTCCTAGCCCCAGCACATAGTGGGAAAGGGGAGAGGGTAGTGACACAGAGTGCTCTCTCCTCGTGCGTGTGTGGACATGATGGCAGAAGGGGGCAGCGTGAGGTGGAAGAACGCTCCTGACATGCGCGCTTGGTGCGTTAGCGAGGGAGGTGGGACAGGGTGATGCGAAGATGGGCCGTGGTTGGGCGAGAACAGTGTCGGGCATGGGAAAAAATTGATTTTGATTTTTTTTCAAAAGGCTGAGAGGTTTGAGGAATTTTTAAATGCAGTAAATGGACTCCCAAAATTTTGAATTTTTTGGGAGGATCCCGATACTATCTAGTTTTTAGTAAAATTAGTTTCAAAATTTTTTAGCTTTTAATTTTTCTAAAAATTCAAACACTACTGTTTTTAATAAGGAAATATTTTAATTAGGTAGCCAAAAATGTAGAAAAACTCACAAATGCAATTATTATTACTTAAGCACGATTCAACAGAATTTACAATTTTTCTAGGCTCTTATAAGAAGGGAGGAGTCAGGGGGAGGTGGCAGGTCGGTGCTGAAGGGAGGAGATTGCGGGACTACAGGAGATGTGAGGGGGAGGAGGCAACAGCCGACGAGAGGTTGAAGGGGAGGGACGGGGGTTGGCAGGAGTGGTGGGGAAGGTGACGGAGATTGCAAGGGGCGAGCAGGGAGAGGGAAGGTTGGAGGGGTAGGGCAAGCCGGTAACGATAGGTTTTTGATGGGGATGGCATTGGGTTGGGCTTGTGGTGGGCTTTTGTTTTTGTGGTTTTGGGCCAATAAGTATCGAGGAATATTGGAAAATTTCAATGGAGTATGATGATTATTTTTTATTAATTTTCGAAATTAAATTATGAAGACACTGTGTCACGCCATATCGATATCCAATACGTATCGCGATACGCATACTACACCTCGACAAAGTATCGAGGGCACTGTAGGCATGAATAAGGAAATATGCAATACATTACATATGCATAGAAATGAAGCGATCACCATCAAATCAGTCCCATAGGATGAATAACCCCCAACTCCCGCAAGAAGGCAAAACGAGAAGAATCCAAAACTTTTGTTAAAATATCAGCAACTTGGAGTTCACGCTCTTATGTTGGATTATATCCCCCTTCTCCATATGGTCTCTAAGGAAGTGATACCTGATTTCTATGTGTGTAGTCCTAGAATTTTGCATTGGTTTCTTAGCTACATTAACAACACTAGTGTTATCACAGAAGAGTGGAGTACTATCTAAATCTAACCGAAAGTCCCTGAGAGTAGATGAGATCCAAAGAATCTAAGAGCAATTGTTGGCAGCAGCTACATACTCAACCTCAGCTGTGAACCATGCAATAGAAGACTATTTCCTAGAGTACTAAGAGACAAGAGATGTGCCTAAGAAATAACAAGTGACAGAGGCACTCTTCCCATCTATCCTACAACCCTCAAAATTTGCATTTGAGAAAGCACGAAGAGAAATGACATGTGCCCGAGGTACGCTTCCTATCTATCCTAAAACCCCCAAAATCTACATCTCAGAAAGCATGAAGAGAGTGGTAGGAAGAAGAGTACCAATGTCCAAACTCAAGGGTAGACTGGAGGTACCTAGAGATGAACATCACCGCTTGGTCGTGACATACGCAAGGGGAAGCCTAAACTGAGCGCATAGACATACTAAGAAGTGTATATCTGGCCTCGACGTCATGAGCTAGAGGAGGGAGCATATTATGCTGAGTACTCCTGATAGACAGACTCGCCATCCTCATTTGGATCCAAGCTCGACGTAGAAGCCATTGGGGTGGAGATTGGCTATCTACTCCCTATGTCGAAGTGTGGAAGTAGGCCTTGGTGTACTTAGCTTGTTTCACAAATGTACTTTGCTTTGTCTACTTGAATTGGAATCTAAGGAAGTAAGTCAACTCCCCAATCGTGGTCATCTCGAATTCCCTACTCATGATGTCTGAAAACTTGAAAACTAAAACATAAGATGAGCCATTGAAAATGATGTCATCCATAGATTTGAACCAAGAGGAGATCACTACCATGCCTGACGGTGAACAGTGTCTTATCTACTTTACCCACTTGAAAATTATTTTTCAACAGAAATAACTTAAGCCTATCATAGCGGCTACAAATTCTCAAAGAATCATATTGGCTTCTAATATAGCAACAGTTGCAAAGGTTTCCTCTAACTGACTAAACTCTAGAATGACTTACAGTGTCCATGTGCAAGAGTTGTCCTAGGTCATTTGTCATGACCATGGTAAGAGGTGGATGTGAGGAAGCAACCATCTTATCATGCCTACAAGGAGAGCAAACCAAATCCTTCCCACCTTTCAGCTTAGGTAATCCCCTAAGTAGATTCATGATACTGACCCATGTAAATTGATTAAAACCAATGTGGCCAAGCCTACAGTACCAAACAAGATCTATAGATTCTAAAGCAACAAGACACCTAAGCCCATAAGAGGAAGACTCAACAAAATCAGCACTAAAAACTCTCCCAAGACAAGAAATCCAGAAGACTAGATCCCTAGACTAATCTAGAACCCTACAAGCACCCTTCCTCAAGCTCACCTCAAGACCGTCATCAATTAATTATCGTTGAGTATAAAGTTATCGTTGACACGAACTATGCCCTTAGCCATCACAGTCCTAGTAGAAGCATCCCTGAACGTAATCAACTTGTCGTCAGATGCTCGGGTGAGGGAGGAGAACCATCTTGAATTTTCCGTCATGTGTCAAGAACATTCAGAGTCCACTAGCCATGGGTTCACTTTGGATGATACTAGCCCTTCAACTTCCTATCCTGGCATTTGCCCACCTTCTCCCCAGCCTTAGAGCTTAGATGTGCCACTTTGACTTGCTTACTTGTACTAGCTTTATTATTAGCCTACTAGCTTAGTCACTTCCTCACTTGAAATCCAATCTATCCTTGCATTATACTTTGTACGCTTTTGTTTAGAGGATATGCTCCTTTTCCTTTACTTCCCATACATAGGTGTCCTTGTAACTTTCTGCCTCATTGATGTCCTCTTCCTTGTGCCCTGTTGAGCATGACCTCGTTTATGCGATTCCTTGTGCCTTGTTGAAAATGGCTTGTGTAACACCCTAGGGCTCAAATTCACTAAAGTTTAGACCGCCTTGTAGAGCACGTCTATGCACACATAGCAACTCGGGATTTGTATCCTCATATCTCCTAAAAGGATTAACCCAAAGTTACTACTCCCTTCCTCAATAGATGATATTGTTGGATTTTGCACAACAAGCAAGGGATGTATACAAAAGACCATATTACACTTTCATTTGGTCATTTATTACTCTTGGATGGTGCGTGTTGCCCTAAACTATTGTAGTAAATTACCTTGGAAATAACCATTCACAATGAATGGGAGGGGTATAGAAAGGAAAAAATGGTACAAAGTTAGCACAAAATTGTAGAATGACATGGGAATAAAATTTGAAAGCTAGAATGACATGCATTTGGGAACAGAGGGAGTGTATTTTGGTGAGTACATTTCACAGAACAACACTATCATTTGCAAAACTATCACAAGACCACACTTTTAACAATAGTTTGAAGGAACCACGCTTCTATCCAACTGGCCTAACAGGTAGGGCCCACTCGCTAGTCTCACAAGACTATCCTGTTTCTATTTGCCAACATGGAGGTAGTTGCCACACTGGAGAAAAGTTGACACGTTGGTTTCTTGTTTTAGCTAGGAATAAGTCCATTCCCAAGTTCGAAAATCAACCCCTCACTCAAATATTGAGCATTTAACACCCTTCAATTATCAAAATTGGGCAAGTCACCCCCTCCAAAACCATCGTGGTTTTTGGCTGGTTTTCGGTTATTTGGCATTCCAATAAGCTTGGATACACTGACATGAGTTACAAATCAGCCCAACGTGATTAAGTTAGCAAAGTATCTCACCTACTTATTTTCCAAAAGCATCCTAGACATGTGATTACTTTCCATTAAGTATGTATTGCTAACTAGGAAGTGATTCAAAGCCAATTTGGTTGTATACACAGCAAAAATTTGTGATGTGGCCACCAATGTGATGAAAACCACCGATGAAAACAGCCTAGAGGTGAAAAGTGAATGGTTTTAGGAGTTGGATGGTGTCAAACAACCGGTTTTGTAGTTACGGGGATTGATTTTTTGGACTGGGGCAATAGTTAAGAGGTCAAATGAGCTGTCAAATGGGCTTATTCCTTTTGGCTACCATTTCATGATTTTTTTCTTACTTCTATGTAATTTGAACGTAAATGGTGCTCTCATTTTTTGTTTAGCAACAATTCCATTATTTAACTTGCCTTTTCTTGTCATGCTTAACTTTGTTAGTGTACTTTGCCACTTCTATTTACCACACTCAAAAGTTAGGTTTCATTCCCTTCAATAAAAAAGTTTTCACTGATGAAGATGTAGGACCGATATCGGCAATCAAAGGTGGTGAATGGCGGTCTAACCATAGGTCCAGGGCCAGTCTAACTAGTCCCATACTCCCAGGCCTAAAAACATCTCGGGGGAAAAACTCAAATCTAAAGAACTTGCTTAAATATCATCTAAACACTTCTAAATTTTGCTTGAGACTTGTTCAAGACAATAGGAACCTAAACCAATAAAGAATCACAAAGTTCTAGGCTCGGGTTCAATAAATTGAAGTGAATGAAATCTATGCCATAAGAACACCAAAAACCCTAGAACTCAAATTACGTCTTGCTCATGACGATCTAATGTATTAGGTCTTCCATATCTATGCTCACATGTCCTAGAAAGGTAATTTAAGGAAGAATTTGGGCTACAGCTCCCACGACCACGATTCACAAATCTTGCTCAAGAACACACATGTACCGGGCATAATCTTGATTCTTGCTATGGAGGTGATGCGGATACGCATATGCCTTGCACTTTTTAGTTAAAAATACTATTTAACTAGAAAGAATTATTGAGCCGTATTAAATATTGCCAGGTGAACTCTATTACTAGTGGTTCTTTAATTATTGTACTTGAACATACAGAGCTACTATTTTATTTAAATATATGCAGCAATGAGCCATGCAGCTGTACCAAACCAAGGCGCAAGGATGAACTCATTGGAGAACTCGGTATTAGGGAACCAACCAAAAGGCAACACATGTTGAACTCCATGGACCAACAACCCTACATGAAGCCCAAAAACAAGACCTTGCATGTTAGCTTCCGATCGGACCCAAGTCATGCATGCGTTTTCTAGTCAGCCATGCATATGCGACTTGAATCAGCAGAGTCTCATTAAGTCCCCATGTAATTTATTAGTTTGTAGGATCAAGATACTCACGTGTAGCCTCTCGAATCGTAGCGATCCTCTGTTGCCAATGCAAGCATGAACGCTCTTTAATTCGCAAGATCACACACGCCGAACTTCACGACCACCAAGTGAAAGCCCGATCGCGCTCCCAATTCCCAGCGAAAAGGTTGAACGATCTCAATTTGCAAGAACTCTCAAAATTTCTATTGAATTTGTTTGGCTAAACAAAACTCAAAGAATATGCAAAATTGTGTTCATCTCATATCTAGTCACTCGTACTGTTCTCGATCTTCTAGTCGTGTGTCTCCCCATTTTTGATGAAGACCGGCGTATATATACGGTGGCCAACCTAATACATCCACGCACAACTTCGTGGGCTTTTTCAAGTCTGTTCGGCCCAGGTCCGAATTCAACTCTAAGTCAGCCAAGCAAACTGGATTACAACCCTTAATTAATCTTCTTTCCTAAACAAACTAATAAATTACATGGCCACTTAATGAGGCTCTGCTGATTCAAGTCACGTATGCATGGCTGACTAGAAAACGCATGCATGGTATACAAAAAGAACAACACATAAGCATGGTATATGTATGAATCAATTATTGTGTCATTCTCATTGTTTTGCATAAACCAATAAGCACAACAGTAACCATAAAATGTATACATTTCAATATTGTCATTCACATCGGAGGTGATCTAGATGGTTAATGATTGATGAACTAGGATCTTCTTATGCCACTTTCTCATTGTTTTGCATAAACCAATAAGCACAACATCTTCGCATGCTTTGACATGTAGCCCGCTAAACTATTAGCAATTGATCCGCCTTTTCATCTCCCCACGCGCGGAATGTACCAACTAGTTGTCACGTATTCACGCATTGATGAAGCTTCGGCACCTTCTTCCCGAACCGCTTTCTCGTAGTGCCCAATGACGTCATCGGCCCGTCACTTGGTGTACCACGTGACCGACTCATCTCTTTATTATCCTTGTCGGCTCTATGCTTCCTACTTGAGCCACATAGCCTCACTTGGACTTACATGACCGCACGGACCTCAGCTCTCCTGCCTAGTCCCAGTCACTTTCCATCGACCGCTAATGTTCTCCAAGCCACCTACACATCCAAAGACCAAGCAACCATCTTGAGCACCTACTGAACACAACCAACCAATGGCACCCATACCGTGCACCTACTGAAACCACTCGAAAACACCTCTTACTATTCTCTGACCCGCAGCCACAAGTCTAACCGCCACTACCATGCCAGTCTAACTGCCATAACCATGCTGGTTTGACCGCCATGGTTTGGCCGGTCTGATTGCTTAAGAACACAAAAACACTCTCTAGAATTTTCAAAAAAACTCTATTTAGTTTCAGCTCCAGTTTCCATTTCCAGTGACACCAAGTGAAAACACATCCCCAAACAAGCCTACACAAGTGTTTTGTGTGGAATTGCCAAAAGATCATATGGTTGGTCTGACTGCATGCTCTATGGCGGTCAGACCTCCAGTCATCGACTAGTCAGACTACCTCCCCGTGGCGGTCGACCACCGGGCACAAAACATGACAAATAGGTCAAGGCTAGTATGACCGCCATCCCAGGTTTGGTGAGACCGCTTGTGACCTAACAACAATTTTGAACTTCTGAATTTTCAAAAACTTTCACAAAATTCAACTCACAAAATTTAATTTCAACTCAACCTAAGTGCCAATTATTCATCATAAACATATTCTAGACCTTCTACATGGTCTCTCAATCTCCCCATTGGTGAACACATTGGCAACAAGTCTAACATGCAAATTTGAGTTGATTTTAGAAATTAGAAGAGAATTTTGCAAAAGACTACTCAACTTGGTTTAAGAAGTGAATTGAAGTCAAAAATGGCCAAGTGAGCTAGAAAATGGAATGAAGAAACTAGAAAGTGCACGTTTTCAACATAATTAATCCAAAGCAATTTAAACTTGGGAATTTCTCACTCTTAAGTCCATATGAAAGAGCAATTGTTCATTTTGACCTTGGTCATGGTGAGAAGTAGCTAAGCAAATCAAGATTTTGCAATAAAGCTCAAAAATCCAAAACTCCCTCATTTTATCCCCCTTAGCCCAATTCATGCATTTTTAGTTGGATTGGGAGCTTTGAAAATTATCCAAGTGCAAAGAGCTTAAGAAAATGGTCTTGATCATACATAACTCCCCCTGAGTTCATACTAAGTGCAATGGCAAGCAGTCTCGTGAGAAAGGAATGTTGAGATGCAATTATAAGCACAATTGGGACCATCTAAAGTAATGAAATGGTAAGAGCTACTAAATGCTCTACAATGGAAGTAAAAAGCTCTAGCTAGGATAGACTCAGACTCAAAACTCAAATAAGTAATTTGTTATGGCAGGAATCAGTAAATGATCAATAAAACTATGCTATTCAAAAGATCCAACCTAGACAACTTCAGTTTAAGTTGCACAATTTTAAATGAACTAGTCATGGCACAAGCCAAACTACACATGTAAGTATATGATAAAGAAAGCTCAGTAAAGCATACATGACTGGATACAGAGAATGAGCATGGATCTAAGTTACCCGATATGTGATATGGGTACGGCGATATATATACGATGATACCACGATGTGACATTTTCCAAAAACAAGGATAAATTGACACGACAAGTATATATGTATTTAAAAATAAAAATGTAGAGAGGCTACCTTGAATGCTATATATTCCTTGCCTCCCTCATTTGCTGCATTATTGCAATTAGGTCACAGTCTCGTAGATGCACCCGACCACTCGCTCCTTGTACCTTAGTCCATGCAAATGTGTCATAAAGACAATATGAGACATATCGGTATATTGCTAGTAATAACACACAATTTTTATTAGAAATTCAAGGTAGAGGAAAATATGACTTACCCAACAAAATCTGACCTCATATCACTTGAATCCTTAATCAATAACCTTGAACACAATAAATCTTACCAAAAAATCATTAGTGAACAGTAAAATAATATATCATAGATAATTAGGTATGGATAGTCCAGCAACTTAACATAGGATGATAGGAATAGGTTACAAGGCACCAGGCCAAATTTAATTGTTCCAAGGTTCCATCATAGGAAATAGGAAAGAATTAAGCTAATACTGAATATCTTCATGATGTGATTGCTCCACCTTGGAAGGTCACTACCCTTCCTCGTCTCCACATATGAACCCCTCAAATTCTGGCTCATCAAGTGTGAGATCAACAGCTTCAAGAACGCCAACACCACCAAAGGACTCGAAGCCATCTCCCTGAACATCCCACATTCGGGTTGGCCCATGGAATAATCATAAGAGTTTCTTGATAGGAGATACAAGTTGTTATGCAGAAACACTAAATCCTTAGCATGTTCAGGTGTGAGCCTTGTTAAGTATATCAAGGCCCATATACTATAGGCCCATGTGGCCCATATAGTCATCTATATATTGGCATCTCAACTATTGGAGTAATTGTCTTCTGAAATCCCAAAGTAAGTCACATGGTATCAGAGCCATGGATTAGGGTTAGATCAGGATTATTTTAGTCCTCCCACGATCCAAAATATAACCGGCCAGTGCCTTGTTGGCCAGTCGGCCTTTCGATCGAAGCCGCCGTCGCTTCTCTCGTCGTCCCTGCCGCCGTCGCCCGTCACGCGTCCCCGCCGCCCGTCGCGGATCGACGCTGTCCCTGCCGTCATCACCCGTCGCGGATCCATCACGCGTCCCCGCCGCCCGTCGCGGATCGACGCCGTCCTTGCCGTCGTCGCCCGTCGCGGCTCCTTCGGCCGCTGTCTCTGCTACCGTCCGTCCGTCGCGGATCGACGCCATCTAGGGTGGCGCCTCGTCAAATCCGCTTCGCCTCGTCAGATATGCTCTATCCGGGCCGCCGCCGCTCGTCCTCCATCCGGGCCACCGCCGCTCGTCCTTCATCCGGGCCGCGCCGCCTGGCCTCCATCCAGGTCGCCGCCGCTCGTCCTCCATCCGGGCAACCGCCGGCTCGTCCTTCTAGGCCGCCGTCGCTCGGCCTCCATCCAGGTCGCCGCCGCTCGTCCTCCATCCGGGCCGCCGCCGGCTCGTTCTTCCGGGCTGCCGTTGTTGCCTGGGCCGAATCCACCGAAGGAGGCCGCCGCTGGAGCTCGCGTGTGGTTGTCGACCGTGAGTCCTTGTTCTGCACCAGTCTTCGCAGCTTGTTCTGAACCAGCTAAGTCTACCAAGCCTCTGTTCTGCTACTGCTGTTGATCAAGTTCTAGCACTTCTCAACATGTCTCAGATAAATGCAATAGTTATCAATCTCACCCTAGATGGTCAGAATTATCCAGAGTGGGCTTTCTGTGTAGAGACTGCATTGAGGGGCTATGGTTTACTTTTTCACTTAACTGAAACTCCACGTGCTTAAGGATGATGGTAGTAATCTTTGCTCTGAGAAAAGAATGGCATATTAATGATGGGAAAGTGATGGCTGCCATGGTCAATAGTACTAAGCAATCCATGATTATGAGTCTTTCTAAGTTCAAAACAGCCAAAGGCATATGGAACAACTTGAAGGAGCGCTATGTTCAGGATAGTGGTGCTCTTTTGCATAATCTCATGCAGCAAACTCATGTGATTGAGCAGAATGATATGTCCATTGATGAGTACTATGTTTTTGATCGTCTGATGGGGTCATTGACTTCCATGATACCTGAATGTACAACTGTCTCCTGTCCAGCACATAAGTTTATTGAAAAGTTTTTTACTTACAGATTTGTCATGGGAGTCCGGGCTGAGTATGATTCCATTCGTACCCAATTGGTTCACAATTCTTCTGCTCTCACCATGGCACAGGCATTATCTGATTTACTTGCAGAAGAAACACGTCTCAAGTCTATGTCTTCTTCTGCATTTGTGTCTCATAGTGTGTTGGCAGCTTCTCAGAGGACTAGTGCACCAAAAAGTTCCTCCTCAGAGCACTGTAAGCATTGTGGCAAGACTGGACATCTTCCAGAGAATTGTTTTTCTCATTATCCAGAGAAGTTGGCTGACTATCGTGCACGTCGTGCTGCTTGTGGTCGTGGTACTGGTTCCACTCCTAGAGGTTCAAGGTCTGTTGCTGCTGCTTCGCCTGTTAATGCTTCTTCGTCGTCTTGGGTGCTTCATTCAGGGGCTTCTTTTCACGTGACATCTGATCAGTCCCAGTTGGTCGCTTGCAAGCCGGTCACTGATGGAGCTTCTGTTCAGACAGCTGATGGTACATCTTGTCATATCACTCACCAGGGTTCACTTTGCAATTCTCATTTTTCTATACCTGATGTTTCTTTTGTACCTCAGTTGTCCATGAATCTTCTTTCGGTTGGTCAAGTTACCGACCAACATTGTTTTGTTGGATTTGATGACTCATCTTGTTTTATTCAGGACCATCGAAGCAGGAAAGTGATTGGGACTGGCCATCGCCGTAAAGGTGCTCCTAGCCTCTACATCCTAGACACCTTGCGTCTTCCTTCTTCCATTGAGTCTCTAGCTCGTGTGTCATCCGCTGCTTCGTCTTTCGCCTCTTCCTTCGCCCAGTGGCATCATCGTCTTGGTCATCTTTGTGGGTCCCGGTTGTCCACATTAATAAATAAAGGTTGTTTGGGTCATACACCTATTGAGTCTAGTTTTCATTGTAAGGGTTGCAAACTTGGAAAACAGATACAATTACCATATTCATCTACTGTTTCTCGTTTAGCTAGACCTTTTGATCTTATTCATTCAGATGTATGGGGTCCTGCACCTTTTGCTACAAAGGGTGGCCACAAGTATTATGTCATTTTTATTGATGATCATTCTCGATATACATGGATTTATTTCATGAAACATCGCTCTCAGTTGTGTTCCATTTACCAGTCTTTTGTTCGCATGGTTCACACACAGTTTTCTACTCCTATTAGGGTTTTTCGCTCTGACTCTGGTGGTGAGTATTTGTCTAATGCTTTTCACCAGTTTTTGTCCTTTAAGGGCACACTTGCTCAGCTCTCTTGTCCTGGCACTCATGCTCAAAATGGTGTTGCTGAACGCAAACATCGCCATCTTATAGAGACTGCTCGCACACTTTTGATTTCATCTTTTGTTCCTTCTCATTTTTGGGGTGAAGCTGTTTCTACTACTGTCTATCTCATCAATAGACAACCCTCATCCAAACTGTCTGGCCAATGTCCTGGTGAAGTTCTTTTTGGTACCTCTCCCAGCTATGATCATCTCTGAGTTTTTGGATGTACTTGCTATGTTTTGCTTGCACCTCGTGAGCGAACTAAGTTGACTGCACAATCTGTTGAGTGTGTTTTTCTGGGGTATAGTCCTGAGCATAAAGGATATCGGTGTTATGATCCTTCTTCTCGTCGTATACGTATCTCTCGTGATGTGACCTTTGTTGAGGACCATCCTTTCTTTTATAATCCCTCTACACAGCCCTCATATTCTCCCACAGAACCCACATCGTTTCTGTGTCTTCCTCCTATTTCACCCAATAATGATGTCACTACACCTTCCCCATATACTACACCCATTCCTGCTCCTTCTATTTCCATCACGCCACCTTCACAGGAGACTATACCTCCTCCTGCACCACCTCCATTTCATTCTAAACCACCTATCACACGTGTTTTCCATCGTCGTCCCACAAACCCAACAGCTCCTCCATCTAGCTCTACCACCACGGCCAGTCCTAATACGACTGCTGTTGATGCTTCTAATGATATTGATGAGTCTCATACTATTCCTGATGAGTTACAGGTTGGTCCACGATATAATCTACGAGATCGTACTGCTATTGGTTCGGCTGACAAGTATGGTTTTCCACGTGTGAATGCCGTTGTTGATGAGCCATCCACTTACCAGGAAGCTTCTAATATTCCGGAATGGCAGCTTGCTATGTCTGAGGAGCTTGCTGCCCTTGATCGTACAGGCACTTGGGATCTTGTTCCATTACCGTCACATGCAGTGCCTATTACATGTAAATGGGTTTTCAAAATTAAGACCAAGTCTGATGGTTCTGTCGAGAGATATAAAGCTCGTCTTGTTGCTAGAGGCTTTCAGCAAACTCAGGGTCGAGATTATGATGAAACCTTTGCACCAGTTGCACATATGACTACTGTTCGTACTCTCATTGCAGTGGCTACTACTTCTTCTTGGACCATCTCTCAAATGGATGTTAAAAATGCTTTTCTTCATGGCGATTTGCATGAAGAAGTTTATATGCAACCACCCCCAGGTGTTGATGCTCCTCCTGGTCATGTTTGTCGCCTTCGTCGTGCTCTATGTGGTCTTAAACAGGCTCCTCGTGCTTGGTTTGAGCGCTTTGTATCTGTGATACAGGCTGCTGGGTTTTCACCTAGTGATCATGACCCTGCTCTATTTATTCATCTCTCTCCACGTGGACGTACTTTGCTTCTTCTGTATGTTGATGATATGTTGATTACAGGAGATGATATGGAACACATTTCTCATGTGAAGAAGCAACTTGGTGAGCAATTTCAAATGTCTGATTTGGGTCCTCTCAGTTATTTCTTAGGAATTGAGGTGTTGCATTCTACAAAGGGCTACTATCTCTCTCAGTCCAAATACATACAAGACCTTATTGCTCATTCTGGCATTACAGATATTTGAACGGCTGCGACGCTTATGGATCTTCATTTACAACTTCGCCCTATCGATGGTACACTTCTTGAGGATCCCTCTCGATATCGACATATTGTGGGCAGCCTTGTTTATCTCACTGTTACTAGACCTGATATTGCTCATGCGGTTCATATTCTGAGTCAGTTTGTGAGTGCTCCTACTTCCATTCATTTTGGACATTTGCTTCGTGTACTACGGTACTTAAGGGGGACATCTTCTCAGTGTTTGTTCTATGCTCATGAGAGTCCACTTCAGCTTCATACTTACTCGGACTCCACCTGGGCGAGTGATCCAACAGATCGTCGTTCTATCACAGGTTATTGCATTCTTCTTGGTTCTTCTTCTCTTGCATGGAAGTCTAAGAAGCAGGTGGCTATATCTCGTTCTAGTACAGAGGCAGAACTTCGAGCACTTGCCACTACCACTTCAGAGATTGTATGGCTTCGATGGTTGTTAGCAGATTTTGGTATTTCTTGTGATGCTCCTACACCTCTTCTATGTGACAATACTGGAGCCACACAGATTGCTAATGATCCTGTGAAGCATGAACTTACAAAGCATATTGGCGTTGATGCCTTCTTTACTCGGTCTCATTGTCATCAGCAAACAATTGCTCTTCAGTATGTGCCCTTAGAACTGCAAGTCGCAGATTTTTTCACTAAAGCACAAACTCGAGAGCAACATCGGCTCCACTTGCTCAAACTCAATGCTTTAGAACCTCTGCTTCCACCTTGAGTTTGAAGGGGGGTGTTAAGTATATCAAGGCCCATATACTATAGGACCATGTGGCCCATATAGTCATCTATATATTGGCATCTCAACTATTGGAGTAATTGTCTTCTGAAATCCCAAAGTAAGTCACAAGCCTATTTCTCCTCATGCTATGGACAAAACCATATGTACTCCAATTTCTTTCACAGCAAGAAGAAGACGGCCTAACTCCATAAATGCCCCACCATTTCTTTGGTTCAAGACAGGCTCTATCTTTAATTGAATCAAAATTATGATGTCAATGCATAGGAAAGGCCACAATTTGAACTTAATTTATGCAACAAACAATCACATGAATAATGTCAAATACTTCAAAGTTCATACCATCTTACCAATCTCAAGCTCTTCATAAAATGAACTCAAACGTACCTCACTGATGCCTGAAGGATGTTTCATGAGAGCTGGTCTTGTATCTGCATTTAAAGATATACATGAGCGACAAATCAGAAGTATGTCCTGTTAGGAGTGTTGTAAATATTAGTGTCTTAACTCTCTCTCTCTCTGTCCATGAGGCCCAACTAATCTTGTATATATATGACTTCTCATAATGAATAAGATACACAATTGTGAATAGAAAAATTATCTCTTCTCTAAAATTAACTTGGTATCAGAGCATGCTTAGGGTTAGGGTTTGCATCTCTTCTGTTGCTACCACCGTCAAGAGGCCGAGAGAGAGAAGCGACTGCACGACAACTGGACCCAGCCAAGCTCGATAGCACATTGTCTATTCGAGATATCGTTCCCTAGCACCGTCTTCGTCATCCACCCAATGCCACCGTCCTCGTGACTACTGGATCTGGTCGCCACCTTCTCACCTCGATCGGATCTATCCATCATCTCTCCTTGCCTGGATCCAACGTCAGCAGCACTATCCTCAACTCTGAATCCGGTGTCATCATCTTCTGTCTTGCCACCCTTTGCTAGCCGCCCGTGATCCGCCAGGCTCGGATTTGCTCATGCTGCCAACTCTCCTTCGTCGGCCGCCCGACATTTGCCCAGCTTGGATCTTCTTGTGCTGCCAGCTCTAGATTGAGCTGTCGCCATTGGTCTTGTCTGCTTCAAGACAACCGCCGCCACTGGCCTCCTTGGATTCCCACTGGTGGCTTGCTGTCCAAGCTTGATGCTGCCGTCGAGATCCAGGTCTTCTTAACATCGGGCTCTACTGTTGTTAGCTCTATTGTTACTATGGTCTGTCAAGATGGCAAGATCCAACTTGTGGTTTGGGGGTAGTTGATCTCTCTTGCTCAATGATATCAAACTTGATGGGCCGGACTGTCGAGCATGGGTTTCTCAATCAAGACTACTCTAAGGGGTTATGGTTTGGCTTCTCATTTGACTGATGATTCCCCTAATATGAAGAAGGTCGATGCTGAGGCAATAAATACTTAGCAAAAAGAAGATGAATGTGTTATGACTGGTCTAGTTCTGAATGTTGATGTTTCTCTGAGGATGAGTCTTGTGTATCATACTTCAGCCAAGCAAATGTCGTCGTACTTTGAAAAGTGATATGTTCAGTCCAGTGGTGCTCTTCGCTTCACATTGCTCAAAAACCTTCATAATATTCAGTAGTTGGACATGTCGGTAGAGGAGTAATATTGTGCTTTCACTAACATCACTGCCCCTCTAGAGTCTATGACATCGAAGGCTGCTACTACTTGTCAGTCTTGTGTTGCCAAAGAGGAGTATGTTCAACAAACACTTATGTATCAATTTGTGATGGGGCTTCGATCAAAGTTTGAGCCTATTCGTTCTTAGTTGCTCAACTGTCCTACTCCATCTTTGACTGAGGCACTCCCAAGTCTACTTATAGAGGAGACTCATCTTCGCTCACTTGTGCCTACCTCAGGATGCTCAACACATATTGTTCTAGGTCTTTCACATTGGTCTGGATCCACCAGAGCTACATCCACAGGAGTGTTGTTTTGCTCTCATTGCAAGAGGACCGGTCATTTTATTGACAAAGTGCTTCAAGTTACATCTAGACCCAACTTGTTGATTATCATGCTACTAGAGCACCTACTGGAAGGGTCACTGCTGCCACACCTCCTATGACTTTTGGATCAGTGTCTGTTTTGACTTCAGTTGTACCATCTACCTCTAGCGCTACTCATTCTTGGGTTTTGGAGTTGGGTGCCTCTTTTCATGTTACATCAGATAGCACTCACTTGTTGCCTGCAGGCTCGTGACTGATGGTGCTTATGTTCACACTACAGATGGTAAACCTTGCTTTATTACTCATCAGGGCATTCTCTCTACATCTCGCTTCTCTGTTCCTGATATGCTTTTGCTCCTTAGTTATCTATGAATCTTCTTTCTGTTGGTCAACTTACTGATATGAACTATTTCGTTGGATTTGATGATTCTTCTTGCTTCATTTAGGATCATCAGATCAGAAGAGTGATTTGTTCGGACATCGCCGTAGAGGCTCCCCTAGTCTCTATGTCTTAGACTCTTTGCATCTCCCTTCCATTAGTATGTCAAAGCCCTGAGTATCATATGCTATGCCATCATCTCATTCTCTGTTGGTTCTTCCTTCAGTAAGTGGCATCATAGACTTGGTCATTTGCATGGAGTTTGCCTCACTACTCTAGTTTAGCAGTGTTCCTTAGGTCGTGTCCCTGTTGAGTCTAGTTTTCATTGTACCGGTTGTAAGCTGGGGAAACACCTACAACTACCATCTACTTTATGAACATCATTCTTAGTTTGGTTAGTCTTTCGCTAAAATGGTTCATACTCAATTTTCCTCTTCCATTCATGTTTTACATTCTGACTCTGGAAGAGTATCTTTCATTAGCTTTTCATCAATTTCTTTCGGAGCGTACTCTTCCTTAGCTCTCATTTTTTGGGGGAAGCAGTCTCTAGGGTAGGTTATCTCCTCAATCTTTAGCCTTCTTTAAAACTTCAGGGTAAGTGTCCTGGTGAGATCCTGTATGGAGCACCTCCTCAATATGATCATCTTTGTATTTTTAGTTGCACTTGCTATGTTCTTTTGGCACCTTGTGAGCGTACAAAGCTAAGCGCTTAGTCAGTTGAGTATGTCTTTTTGGGTTATAGTCGCTCAATCAATTGATTGTCTTTTTGGGTTATAGTTTTAATATAAGGGTTACCGTTGGTATGATCCTTCGGCACATCGTATTCGCATCTCTCGTAATTTGACATTTTTTGAGGATCGACCCTTCTTTTATCATCATTCCACTCATCCCACTTCTTTTTCCATAGATTCAACCTCTTTTTTGTGTCTACCACCCGTTCCTTCACTAGATTTGTTGTCTTCTATGCAGTCTTCAGATACATCTTCTCCACCTGTTTCACCTCCTACTATGTCTCCTCCACCAACTCCACTAGTTTCTAACACTTCCACTATGTCTCCTTCACCAGCTCCACTAGTTTTCTTACACTTCCACTTTTCCCTTTCACTATCATTGCTGACAGAGAGATCCTTCTGATCCTTAGTCCTCCGCTCCTCCACTTGACCCTCCAGCCAGTACCACGTACTCTGTCAATCGTTCCACTACATCACAGTATGTCCTACATGATCGTTCTTCTATTTAGGCACTAGAGAGATAGGTTTCCCTCCTGCAAGTGCAGTGTCTGTGCTGAGTACCTATCAGGAGGCAGCCAGTGTACTTGAGTGGCAATTGGCTATGACTGAGGAGCTTACAACACTGCAGCGTATAGGTATTTGGTATCTTGTTCCACTGCCATATGGAGCCATTCCTATAAATTGCAAGTGGGTGTACAAAGTAAAGAATAAGTCAGATGGTTCGCTGGATTGATGCAAGGCTCGTCTTGTTGCAAGAGGTTTTCAGCAGGCTTATGGAGACTCGCTATGATGAGACTTTTGCTCTAGTTGCTCATATGACTACAGTCTGTACTCTCATTGCTGTTATAGCGATATGCTCATGGGATATATCTTAGATGGATGTCAAGAATACCTTTCTTCATGGTGATCTACATGAGGAGGTCTATATGCAGCCACCTCTAGGTGTTGAGTCTCCTAAGGCTATGTTTGCCATCTTTGGCATGCTCTATATGGTCTTAAGCATGCTTCTTGTGCTTGATTTGAGCGTTTCAGTTCTGTAATTAGAGTTGCTAGTTTTTCTCTGAGTGAGCATGATCGTGCCTTATTCGTTAACACTTGTCAATAGAGTCATACTTTTCTTTTGTTGTATGTGCATGATACACCGATCACAGGAGACATGGACTATGTGACATTTGTCACGAAGAAATGTAGTGAACAATTTATGATGTCTGATTTGGGACCACTCAACTACTTCTTGGGGTTCGAGGTTCATTCAGATGGTGATGGCTATTCTCTCATCATCATCGATATGTTCAGGATTTACTTGCTTGTTCTAGCCTGATTGATACTCGCACTACTACCACACCTATGGAGCTTCACTTGCAGCTTCATCCTTCTGATGGTGCACTGCTGACAGATCCTTCGCTCTGTCGTTAGTTTGTTGGGAGTCTTGTTTATCTCACGGTGACTAGGCTGGACATTGCTCATGCTAACATGTGTTCAACCAGTTTGTCAGTGCTCCCACATCAGTTCACTATGGTCACCTTCTTCGTGTGCTCAGATACTAGAGGACTGTGACTAGACGTCTATTTTATGCCTCACTACTCTAGTTTAGCAGGGTTCCTTAGGTTGTGTCACTGTACCGGTTGTAAGCTAGATAAATAGCTACAACTGCCATATTCTAATAGTACCTATTAGTCTTGTCGTCCTTTTGATTTGGTACATTCTGATGTTTGGGGTCCTCCTCCTTTTGCTTCCTAGGGTGGTCACAGTTTCTATGTCATATTTGTTGATGATCGCCCAGATATATATGTATCTGCTCTATGAAACATCGTTCTCAGTTGGTTTCTATTTATCAATTTTTCGCTAACATGGTTTGTACTCAATTTTCCTCTTCCATTCGTGTTTTCTATTTTGACTCTGGAAGAGAATCTTTCATTAGCTTTTCATCGATTTCTTTCTGAGCGTACTCTTCCTCAGCTCTCGTGTTCTAGTGCTCATGCTCATAATGGTATTGCTGAGCGAAAGCATCATCACATCATTGAGACCACTCATACTCTTCTTATTTCTTCCTTTGTTCCTCATTTTTTTAGGGGAAGCAGTCTCTACGGCAATCTATCTCATCAATCTTCAGGCTTCTTCCAAATTTCAGGGCAAGTGTCCTGGTGAGATCCTACATGGAGCACCTCCTCGATATGATCATCTTCGTGTTTTTTGTTGCACCTATGTTCTTTTGGCACCGTACAAAGCTAAGCACTCAGTCAGTTGAGTGTGCATTCTTGGGTTATAGTATTAAATATAAGTGTTATCATTGCTATGATCCTTCAGCACATCATATTCACATCTGTCGTGATGTGACCTTTTCTGATGATTTAACCTCTTTTTTGTGACTCTTCTTTTATCATTCTTCCACTTGTCCCACTTCTTCCATAGATTTAACCTCTTTTTTGTGTCTTCCTCACATCCCTTCACTAGATTTGCCATCTTCTGTTCAGTTCAGATACATCTTCTCCACCGGTTTCACCTTCTACTATGTCTCCTCCACCAACTCCACTAGTTTCTGACACTTCCACTATGTCTTCTCTGCCAGCTCCATCAATTTCTAACACTTCCACTTTTCCCTTTCACTATCGTCGCTAACAAAGAGATCTTTCTTATCCTCAGTCCTCCGCTCCTCCACTTGACCTTCCAGCCAGTACCACATATATACATATACATATATATATGCATACATATACATATGTATATGTATATATACATACATACATATATATACACATACATATATATAGGAAAATGATTCTATCTTCTACGAGTACATACTCTCACTTCTTATGTACCGCTTAAATGTTATTGTTATATATCCTTTTGAGCATACTCTAATAATTATTATAAGATACTCCAAAGTGAGTTCCATGAAAAATGTCATCAAAATCCACTTTTATAACATGATTATGTGGTGTATACACACACACATGTACTCTAACGATCGTTCTACTACATCACAGTATGTCCTTCATGATTTTTGTTCTATTCAGGCACTAGAGAGATGTTGTTTCCCTCCTGCAAGTGCACAGTATCTATGCCAAGTATCTATCAGGAGACAGCTAGTGTACTTGAGTGGTAGTTGGCAATGACTGAGGAGCTTACAACACTAGAGCGTACAAGTACTTGGGATCTTTTTCCACTAGCATTTGGAGCTGTCCCTATAAATTGCAAGTAGGTGTAGAAAGCAAAGAATAAGTCAGATGGTTCACTGCAGCCAACCCCGGGTGTTGCGGCTCCTACAAGCTATGTTTGTCATCTTCCACGTGCTCTATATGGTCTCAAGCAGGTTACTCATGTTTGGTTTGAGCATTTCAGTTATGTAGTTAAGAGTTGCTTGTTTTCTCCATGTGAGCATGATCCTGCCTTGTTTCTTAACACTTCTAAGCAGTGTCATAATTTGCTTCTGTTGTATGTGGATGATATGTCGATCACATGAGACATGTACTATGTGACATTTGTCAAGAAAAAATTGAGTGAACAATTTATTATGTCTAACTTGGGACCACTTAGTTACTTCCTGGGGATTGAGGTTCATTTGGATGGTGATGGCTATTGTCTCTCTCATCATCGATATGTTCAAGATTTGCTTGCCCATTCTGGCCTGATTGATACTCGCACTCTTGCCACACCTATGGAGCTTCACTTGCAGCTTAGTCCCACTGATGGTGCATTCCTGACAAATCCTTCCCGTTATGATTAGCTTGTTGGGAGTCTTGTTTATCTCATGATGACCAAGCCGGACATTGCTTATGCTGTACATGTACTCAGCTAGTTTATTAGTGTGCTCCCAACTCAATTCACTATGGACACCTTCGTGTGCTGAGATACTTGAGGAGGACTATGTCCGGACGTCTATTTTATGCCAGTTCAATCCAGCTCCAGCTCCACGCTTACTCTGACTCCACTTAGGCGAGTGATCCTGTTGATCACCAATCTATCACTTGCTACTCCATCTTTCTTTGTACTTCAATTATTGCTTGGAAGTCCGAGAAGTATACTACATTATCACGCTCTAGTGCAGAGGCTAAACTTCTAGCTCTTACCGCTACCACCTCAGAGATTATGTGGCACCGATGGCTTTTAGCTAATCTTGGTGTTCTTTGTGATGATCCTGCACCTTTGTTTTGTGATAACACGTGTTGTTCAGATTCCTAGTGATCCGATCAAGCATGAGTTGAAAAAGCATATTGGTGTTGATCCATTGTTTACAATGTCTCATTGTGTGCAGTGGACCATCAACCTCCAGTATGTGCCTTTAAAGCTTCAAGTTGTAGTCTTCTTCACTAAGGCTTAGACACAGGAACAACATCGGCTTCATCTACTCAAACCTAGTGCCTCAAATCCTCCTGGCCCTCCTCTCAGAGCCTTAGATCCTCCTGACCCACCTTAGTTTGAGGGGGGTGTTAAGAGTCTTGTACATATTAGTGTCTAACTTTCTCTCTCTTAGCCTGTGAGGCCCAAGTAGCCCATGAGGCCCAACTTATCATGTATATATATATGACTTCTCATAATGAATAAGATGCATAGTTGCGAATAGCAAAAATCTCTCTCCTCTGTAAAATTAACATGGCCAAAGAACAAATTTTGTTAAAGAGACCACACAACAAGTCTTGTATCACCTAGTCACCAGTCAGGTAGCGTTGGCAGCAACGAGCAGTCAAATCGAGTCGGTGGATGCGGAAGGGTGACTTAAGTACCACAAGGAAAGGCACGAGATGGCAGCAAAAAATGAGAGCATGGAGGGATTTTGCGAGCGCTCTCTACCCATTCGGACAATAGGAGGCGATAAAACAGTGTAAAGATGCGTTGCGGTGATGGGATAGGGTGAGGCGGTGTTGACAGTTGCGCTAGCCATTCAATACCATGGGTGACTCGGGCGGAATGGTGGACGAGCGTTGGAATGGAGTCAGCTGCTCACAACAGACATCGAACAAGCGCAAGCGACAAGTCTAAGGTGGTGATGTAGAGACTGAAGCCTATAGCGTGGGTCCTGGTCCCAGCGGTGGCGGAGCGCTCTACTCTCACGTGGACATGGTGGCGGAAGGGGTGGCATGAGGTGGAAGAAGGCACTTGACACGCTAGCCTGGCGCATCCGTGAGAGAGGGAGTCGAGGCGGGGGTGACACGAAGATGGGCTGGAACAGCATCAGGTGCAGGTGAGCGAAGGTGGGTCGCTACTAGATTTTGGCGAAAATGAGAGTGCCAAAAAGAAAGTTGATTTTGAATTTTTCAAAAGGCTGAGAGGTTTGTGAAATATTTAAACATAGTAAATGAACAAAAATTTTCAAAATCTTTTGGGAGGCTCCTGATACTGTCTAGTTTTTACTAAAAGTAATTTCAAGTTTCTCCAACTTTTTTCTCTAAAATTCAATCGCTACTATTTTTACTAAGGAAATATTTTAATTAGGTAGCCAAAAATGCAAAAAAACTCATAAATTTCAATTATTATTAAGCACGATTCAACATAAATTGCAATTTTTTGGGCTGCTACAAGACCTAACCCCCTTTGGAAGAATCTTAACCTTGAGATTCGGATGGCCCGGAAAAGAGATACGTAAACTTGTTCGGCTGAGAAACGTGAAAGACATCATACACATCTCAAAGTTCGGGTGGTAGCTCTAATTGGTATGCCATTTCTCCTTTCCTTGTTATCCAATATAGTTCAATGTAACTCAATGCCAACTTTCCTCGGATGCGAAACTGGCATGTGGCTATGAGGGGTGAGACTTTAAGATACACATAATCATCTATCTTGAAACTCAAATCTCTATGATGATGATCAACATATCTCTTCTATATAGATTGTGCTTCCTTCAATTGGGTCCTCATCAATTGGACTTGTTCCTCGGCTTCCTTGATCGATGCCGGTCCAAACACTTATCTTTACCCAGTCTCGAACCAGTTGAGAGGAGTCCTACACTTCTATACAAGGCTTCAAAAGGTGACACTTGTAGGGTTGCTTAATAACTATTGTTGTATAAGAACACATCATATAGCAAGCATTTTTTCCAATTTGGTCCATAGGATAGCATGCAAGCACTGAGCATATTGTCCAAAATATGATTTACTCTTCTCAGTTTGACCTCAAGTGATGTGGATCGAACCTCAAGATAAGATTAAATCCAAGGATTGTCCGATCTTTCACAATGGTAGAACAGCTAGATACAAGTGGAGCATGAATTACAGGATGTAATCCATACTAAGATAGCTAAATTTCTCTCCCATACACACCACAACACATGAATGGGATAGGGATCAAAGATCCAGCGGGTAAAAATAAACACCACGATTGGAATCCACACGCAAAGATGAGAAATCTCGATGGACTCAAGAACTCGCACACGCGATAAACATGGATGAACCCTAATGGCCAATTACACACACAGAGTGTTAGTTCATAATCCAAACAAATCTCACAAACATGGCGCGCAACCCTACTTTTATATAGGCATAAAACATGCATATATTATCTTCACTTGTACTCGAAGTTCCTAAACCTACTTGACCTGCAAAACGAAGTAACCAAGACACATTCTAAGTAATTGATATGCACGCACATCTCCTACCAGAGCTACCACAAAACAAATAGAATCAACACCTTTGGATTAACATGATGATCTGCAGGTGGGCCCCATCCCATGGTGCATAAGGAAAGAAACAAGCGTGGAATTGGCCTCGGACATGCCGACACTAGCTTGAACTCTTGCCAACAGAGAAACAACGTAGAACTCTAGATTTCTTGGTGTGGTTCCCTGCTTCCTCCTTTATCTTGTGACCTATCTCATGGAATAATAACAGAAAAGGACTCCTCTGAAGCTTCCTGGTTTAACACGTGAGTTACCAAACAATTGGTCTGGAAACACATCATGTCAGCCATTGGATTTTGTGGAACACATGCATGCAGGCCTCCTAGATCTAACGTCAGCACACGCACATGTGCAGGACTCAGCTTCATGCACAGCTACGGCATACACAAATCTCTACGCATCGATAGAACAAGCACGCCTGCGCGCACTCTGCACACATGCATATGTCCTAATCCTTGCGCACTAATGGTGTTGCCCATCCAAGACTTTTCACATGTGAACAAATCACACACATATTGCATGCATGCGGACAGCTACCCACACTGCTTGACACGAACGCATGCTCCTCATGCATAGGTCCAGCACCTATGCTCGCTGCCTTTTTCATGCAGCTAGTCACCTCCCTAGGCACGGCATTAGTCAGGATTTCTTAGGCCGCATCATCCTCTACTCATTCAAGCGAAACCATCCTCAGTTTCGTGTTAGTCTTCAAGTCTTCACGAACAGATTGAATGGGGCCTAAAAAATTTCAGTAGCTTTGACCTCCTTTGTCTTTTCTCTCCCCGTGGGCGTGCATGGTGTGAATTGATATCGTGTCAACACCTTCATCTCCTCCCACGTGGAACACCATGGCTCTTCTCGGTGGTCTCGATCTTCTTGCATGTTGTACCACCATCTTCGAACAGGATCAGAAAAGGTTCTTTTCGCAATTACCTTCTTTGTGATAGAAGAGAATGTGCGATTCATTAATAATTGCTCCATAGCTTCCACACATACGAAGTAATCTTCAGGAGTTATCATCGTTGTTAGCTTCAACATGGTTGGCGATAGCATCTCCAAGAACTTTGCATCGGCCAAGGCAGCCGGCGTGAATCCACCACGAGCAACCATCACTCTAATACCAAATGATGTGGATCAAACCTCGAGTTGAGATTAAATTCAAGGGTTGCCGGATCTTTCACAGTAGTAGAACAGCTAGATACAAGTAGAGCATGAATTACAGGATGTAATCCGTACTAAGATAGCTAAATTTCTCTCTGTACACAACACAGCACACGAACGAGAAATAGGGATCAAAGGTCCAACAGGTAAAAACCAACACCATGATTAGAATCCACACGCAAAGATGAGAAATCTTGATGGACTCAAGAACTCGTAAACACGATAAATAGGGATGAACCCTAATGGCCAATGACACATACAGTGTTTAAATCATAATCTAAACTAATCTCTCATACATGGTGCACAACCCTACCTTTATATAGGCATAAAACATGCATATATTATCTTGACTTGTAGTCAAAGTTCCTAAACCGACTTGACCTACAAAACTAAGCAACCAGGACACATTATAAGTAATTGATATGCATGTACATTTCTAATCGTGCTAGCACAAAACAAACCAAATCAACACCCTAGTGCGCCATCTTTATTTTGATTAACTTGATGTTTTGCAGGTGGGCCCTATCCCATGGCGCATAAGAAACAAGCATGGAATTGGCCTCAGACGTGCCGACCCTAGCTGGAACTCTTGCCAATAGAGAAATAACGTAGAACTCCAGATTTCTTGGCATGGTTCCATGCTTCCTCCTTTATCTTGTGATCTATCTCTTGGAATAATAATAGAAGGACTCCTCTGAAGCTTTCTAGTTTATCACATGAGTTACCAAACAATTGGTCTAGAAACACATCGTGCTAGCCTTAGGATTTTGTGGGACACATGCATGCACGCCTCCTGGATTAAACGTCAACACACGCACACGTGTAGGAATTAGCTCCATGCACGGCTGTGGCATACACAAATCTCTACGCATTGATGGAACAGGCTCGCCTGCGCGCACTCCGCACACATGCATGTCCCAATCCTTGCACACCAATGGTGTTGCTCATCCAATTGTTTTCGCACGTGAAAAACTCATGCACAGATTGCATGGACGCGGACGGCTGCCCACACGCTGCTTCACACGAATGCTTGCTCCTCATGGATAGGTCCAGCACCTATGCTCGCTGCCCTCTTCATGCATCTAGTCACCTGCCTAGGCACGGCATGAGTTAGGATTTCTTGGGCCGCATCATCCTCCCCTCCTTCAAGTGGAACCATCCTCGTTTTCATGTTTGCCTTCAAGTCTTCATGAATAGATTTCACGGGGGCCAAAACATTTTAGCAGCTTCAACCTTCTTTGTCTTTTCTCTTGTCATGGGTGTGCATGGTCTAAATTGATATCGTGCCATCACCTTCATCTCCTCCCACTCAGAACACCATGGCTCTTCTCACCAGTCTCGATCTTCTTGCACATTATCCCACCATCTTAGAACACTATCAGAAAAGATTCTTTTCGCAATTCTCACCTTCGTGATAGAAGAGAGTTTGCGATTCTTGAAGAATTGCACCATAGCTTCCACCCATACAAAGTAATCTTTAGGAGTTGTCCTTGTCGTTAACTTCGGCATGGTTGGCGGTAGCATCTCCAAGAACTTTGCATCGGCCAAGGCAGCCCGCATGAATCCAACATGAGCAACCATCGCTTTGATACCAAATGATTGAAGAGAATGGCCCAAGATCAAACACAAATACACAAGGATTTTTGCCGAGTGGCGAAACGCCCACTTTTCCTTTTTATTCTCCACTTACTCACCTGAGCAATACAAAGTGAATTATATAACAAAAGAGACTCTAACAGATGGATCCGGTTTTCCCGTGATCCACTCACAACTAAACCTGAACATGCAATCCGCACGCTACGGAAATAACTGAATGACGCTGACTTCATCCCATGCGCCTCCGAGCAACTAACGCCGCACTGGCCGCCTGACGCACGCTCGACGAACGGTGGCGCATGCCACACACGCGCACTCAACGCGCATGCCACGGGACTTACCTCTGTGGCGTGGTTTATTCCAACAATGATGTGGATTGTGTTAAGGATAGAATAGGATTGTTATTTCTTTCCTTATATGCCCCTTGTATATCCCCTTGTACTCTCTATATATATTGCCCTTTGGGCCTCATGAATAGATGAACAATATTCATAACATGGTATCAGAGCTTAGGTTAAACCCTATCCTCGATCTACTTCCGCCCTAGCCGCCGCTGCTCGGGACACCTTTGTCCGTGCAGCCGCCGCTGACGCTCGGGTGACCTCTGATCCTCGAGCCGCCGCCGCCGCCGCCCGGGCCACCATCGCCCGAGTCGCCGCCGCCGCCGCACGAGCCACCGTCGCCCGAGCCGAATCTTCATCAGATCCACCGCCGTCGTCTGCTGTCATTCCTCTACTCTGCCGCCGACGCCAGATCTGCTACTGCCGTCGGTCGCCACTTCTCGTGGTCTTCGCCGCCACGGCCACCGGTCACCGCCGCCGTCGCCGCTCCTCCGCCGAGCGGTCGCCGACGTCATCGTGTCGCCACCGCCGCCGCTCCTCCGCCGCGGCCGTCGCCGCCGCTTGGCGCTCGGGTTGGTCTGCAGCTCTCTGGATGTTAGCCAGTGAAGAGCCGGGCTATATAGTCTTGTAAAGAAAAAAAGAGCAAAAAAAACATTGTTCTAACGGCCGCACTGTCCAGTGCCACCTGTTAGACTTTGTTGCCTTGGTCGCCGCGCCATCCAGCGCTGCCTACCGATGGCTTCTGTTCCATCTACTGTGATCCCATTCTCGGGAACAAAGCTCCATGGAACAAACTACAGGTTATGGTCTTGCCTCATGGAGATCACGCTTGATGGTCTCCGCCTTTGGGGACATGTTACCAGTGCCCGTACTTCCCCACCACCGCCGGTTCAGCCTCCTCCTAGGCAGTCTACTTCTGCATCTCCTGGAGCAGATGAGGCTGCTAAGAAGATGGCAGAGGCTGACGTTGCTGCCGCTGACGCTGCTGATGAGGCTTTTCAGTATGCTATTGACGCTTTCGAGCGCTGGTGTGCTGATGAGGCCCGTGTTCGTGCCATCCTTGTGGTCAGCGTTGATGACTCCATTCATCCAGATATTGTTGGTCTGCGTTCTACTCGACAGATCTGGGAGTATTTGCGTGAGCGGTACCAGCAGATCAGTGATGCTCAGTTCTTTTCGCTTCAGCGTGAGTTGGAGACGCCTCGCCAGGGAGATTCTTCCGTCGACGACTTCTTTCGAGCTCTGGCTAGTCTCTGGCGACAGCTAGATGAGCTGGCTTCTCCGCTGTGCCAGGAGTGCCACAAGGTTCAGAAGGCGGATCATGATCACCTTCGTGTTTATGATTTTGTTTGCCATCTTCGCCCAGAGTTTGAGCCTGTCAGAGCTCAACTACTGAGCCGCTCGCCACGACCGACTGTCACTGAGGCTCTTTCGACACTTCGGGCTGAGGAGCTTCGTCTCGGGTTAGCAGCACAGTCTGTTCGGACTGTATTTGCTGCTCCTTCAACTACACCGACGATTCCTGCTACGACTACGGTTCCTACCCAGGTGCCTGTTTCCGCTCCTGCCTTTGCACGAACTGGAGTTCAATGCAACCACTGCAAGAACTTCGGGCATGACTACCAGAGTTGTGCGGTGCGGAAAAAGCAGAATAAGGCGCATGGGAGTGGACGATCTAAGGGGGCGTAGGGAGGCCCTTCACAGGAGGACAGACCAGCTCATCAGGATCTTAGCGAGGTGACTCTGTTCAGCAACTCTGCCAGGCTCTACTTCAGCAGCGCTCTCACAGCTCAGCGGGTTCTGCCAGTCTAGCTCAGATGTCTCCCCAGGTACCTCTTGGGTTCTCGATTCTGGTGCCTCTTTCCACGTGACACCAGATTTCACATCTCTCACTTCAGTAGGACCTCCTGCCCTTCCTATCTTTGTACAGACTGCTGATGGTACTTCCTTATCTGTTAGTTGTCAGGGCACTCTTTTGACCACTGATTTCTCTGTTCCAGCTGTTTCCCATGTTCCCCAACTAACCATGCAGCTTCTTTCAGTGGGACAGCTCATTGACCTTGGTTGTAGGGTTGGTTTTGACTCTCACACCTGTTTTATTCAGGATCGACAGACAGGGACGATACTTGGGACTGGCTGGCACCGTAGGGATCGTCAGGGTCTCTACATTCTCGACCGTCTTCATCTTCCGCCCCCTTCAGTTGCTCCTACCACGTCTCCTGCCACGTCTACCTCCACTGCCATTGCTGCCACCACTCCTGGAGTTTTTGCGTAGTGGCATCACCGCTTAGGTCACCTGTGTGGGTCTCGTCTTTTGTCATTAGTTCGTCAGGGTGTCTTTGGACGTGTTACTGTTGACACGTCCATGTTTTGTCGAGGTTGTAAGCTGGGCAAGCAGCTACAACTTTCTTATCATTCTAGTGAGTCCTTGTCTTCTCGTCCTTTTGATTTAGTTCATTCAGATGTATGGGGACCTGCGCCTATTATCTCCAAAGGCGGGTATAAATTCTATGTTATTTTGATTGATGACTATTCCTGTTTTACTTGGCTTTTCCCTATGTCTAATCGTGGTCAGTTTCTTGCGATCTATCGTAGCTTTGCCATGATGGTTCGTACTCAGTTTGAGTCCTCTATTCATACCTTTTGATGTGATTATGCTGGCGAGTACTGTTCTAGTGCGTTCAGACAATTTCTTTCTGAGTAGGGCACTCTTTATCAGTCTTCTTGTCCGGGTGCCCATGCTCAAAATGGGGTTGCTGAACGCAAGCATCGTCATCTGATTGAGACTGCTCGCAGCCTTCTTCTTGCTTCTCACGTTCCCCCACGGTTCTGGGCTGAGCCTGTTTCTACGGCTGCATATCTCATTAATATGCAGCCTTCCACTGCTCTTAAGGATGTCAGTCCTATAGAGCGTCTCTACTCTAGAGCCCCCCAGTACAGTCATCTTCATGTTGTTGGCTGCACCTATTTTGTCCTGCTGCCGCCTCGTGAGCGCACTAAACTGACAGCCCAGTCAGTCGAGTGTGTGTTTCTTGGGTACAGTTCTGAGCATAAGGGTTATCGTTGTTATGATCCTTCTCGACGGATTAGGATCTCACGGGATGTTGTCTTTGATGAATCTCGACCTTTCTTCGATCGAGATTCGACTCCTCACACTGCTTCCACCATCGAGACAATCTCCTGGTTGTCTCTCCCTGACTCCTCACCCATTTCCCCCCTTCCCCCGCCTTCGATACCTTCACCTCCTGTGTTGCCTCCTGCAGCACCGCCTCTTGTTCCTATGGCACCACCGTCTCGTTTCTCTGGGGTGCACTACTCTAGACGTCCTCGTACTTCACCAGATCCCTCTCCTGGTCTCTTGCCGACGCCGACGTCTGATTCATCTGATGATGCTCCTCGTTCCGACCTTCATGACCGGGCAACCATTCGGCCTCCTGATCGTCTTGTTTTTACTTCGACAGCTTATGCTCTCTCTGTCACTGAGCCTAGTTCCACAAAAGTCTGAAGAGGGGTATGGTTTGCATTTAATCCTTTATTCCTTTAGTGGTTTAAGGCTCTTTAGCATGATTTCTCATCTCTCTCTTGAAGAACCAGAATTGGAGAGTATGTTGTTTGAAAATGAGTCTACTATGATGACACGAGAAGAAAATGAGCACAAAGATGAAGTATAAGAGTCTCATGATGTCTTTTAATTAGACTTGCCACTGGAATTTGAGTTTGTTATGTAACTTAAGTTGAACCACTCCTATATTGGCAAGTGGCTACTTGCTTTTGGTTGAACCCTGCATTTATATTTCTATGTTTGAACTTGGCTACTTGTTAATTTTTATCACTTATCAATTGTTATTGCTCTATTGCTTTGATTGTTCAAGAATCAAATATACATGTTATCTTTGTAGTCTTGCTGATCAATGATCATGTTACTTTTTTCCCAGGTTAATAGAATTCTTATTTCTAGAAATGGTATTCATATGAACAATTAAACATATCATGAATTGACTGCAAGAAGAATGAATAGGCGAGCGTCTATCATCTTTGAGAGGTACATATTCCGAGTTTACTTTACATTATTTCAGTTTGACAAGCATGAAGAAATATAAAAATAATACATATATGTAATTTATTCTTATTATTTAAATATATATAGATGTGTCATCATATCGATATTTTTGGGAAAATGGTGAATCACCATATTGGTGTCATGTTGTGTCGTGTCGACGTATCTGTGCCTGTGCATCACAGCCTTCATCTCCTCCTAGGTGGTGTAGAACGGATCGCCTTCTCAATCCTAATTCCACTATAAGTTAATCCATCATTGCAATGCATCACCAATCAATCTTGTCTTGGCTAGTCTCATCTTCTTGTTAGAAGAGAGTCTCCAGCCCTAGAAAATCTTACAGATCTTCCACCCACTTGCAGTAATCCTCTAGAGTGCTCCTGGTGAATAGTGGCATCGTGCGCACCAGTAATCTCAACACGCGACTATCATCAGGTGTCATAATCTTCTTCCACCATCAAGCAACGCAGGCTCTGATATGAAATAATGCGTATCGAACCTCCAGACCAGATTAAATCTGTAGGTTTCCCGAACATTCATGGTGGAACTGTGGTCAAGATTAGTAGAACACCATGGCTCTTCTCACCAGTCTCGATCTTGCACATTATCCCACCATCTTAGAACACTATCAGAAAAGATTCTTTTCGCAATTCTCACCTTCGTGATAGAAGAGAGTTTGCGATTCTTGAAGAATTGCACCATAGCTTCCACCCATACAAAGTAATCTTTAGGAGTTGTCCTTGTCGTTAACTTCGGCATGGTTGGTGGCAGCATCTCCAAGAATTTTGCATCGGCCAAGGCAGCCCGCACGAATCCAACATGAGCAACCATCGCTTTGATACCAAATGATGTGGATTGCACCTTGATACGAGATTAAATCCAATATATGCCGGATCTTTCATGGTGGTAGAACAATGATATAAAAGTGGAGCACGAATTATAGGTTGTAATCCATACTAAGATAGCTAAATTTCTCTCCCGTACACACCACAACACACAAATGAGAAATAGGGATCAAAGATCCAGCGGGTAAAAACCAACACCACAATTAGAATCCACATGCAAAGATGAGAATTCTCGATGGACTCTCAAGAACTTGCACACACGATAAACAGGGATGAACCCTAATAGGCAATGGCCAACAACACATGGTGTTTAATTCATAATCCAAACTAATCTCTCATACATGGCACACAACACTACCTTTATATTGGCATAAAATATGCATATATTATCTTGACTTGTGCTCAAAGTTACTAAACCGAATTGACCTGCAAAACTAAGTAACAGGGCACATTCTAAGTAATTGATATGCACGTACATCTCATATTGGAGCTAGCACAAAACAAACTAAATCAACACCCTGGTGCGCCATCTTTATTTGGATAAACTTGATGATTTGTAGGTGGGCCCCATCCCATGGCGCATAAGAAACAAGCATGGAAATGGCCTGAGACGTGTCGTCCCTTGCTGGAACTCTCGCCCACAGAGAAACAACATAGAATTCCAAATTTCTTGGCGTGGTTCCTTTCTTCCTCCTTTATCGTGTGATCTATCTCTTGGAATAATAACAAAAAGGACTCCTCTGAAGCTTCCTGGTTTAGCACGTGAGATGCCAAACAATTGGTCTAGAAACACATCGTGCCATACTTAGGATTTTTTCGAAGGCATGCATGCAGATCCTCTGGATCAAACGAGAACACAGCACACATTTATGACTCAGCTCCATGCATAGCTGCGGCATACACAAATCTTTACGCATCGATAGAACAGGCATGACTGCGTGCTCTCCGTGCACATGCATATGTCCCAATCCTTGCGCACCAACGGTGTTTGCCATCCAAGACTTTTCACACATGAACAAATCACAAATAGATTGCAAGCCCGCGGATGGCTGCCCACATGCCGCATGACTTGACACGATCACATGCTCTTCATGCACACATCCAGAACCTATGCTCGCTGCCTTCTTCATGCTGCTAGTCACCTCCCAAGTATGGCTTGAGTTTGGATTTCTTGGGCCGCATAGTCCTCCCCTCCTTCAGGCGAAACCATCGTCAGTTTCGTGTTATTCTTCAAGTATTCATGAATAGAATGAACGAGGGCCAAAAAAATTTCAGCAGCTTCGACCTTCTGTGTCTTTTCTCTCCTTGTGGGCATGTGTTGAGTGAATTGATGTCGTGTCAACACCTTCATCTCCTCCCACGTGGAACACCGTGGCACTTCTCGTCAGTCTTGATCTTCTTGCACGTTGTCCCATCATCTTTGAACACTATTAGAAAAGATTCTTTTCAGAATTCTCATCTTCGTGATAGAAGATTGTGTGCGATTCTTGAAGAATTGCTCCATAGCTTCCACTCATATGATGTAATCTTCAGGAGTTGTCCTCGTCGTTGGCCAAGGAAGCCGACGTGAATCCACCATGAGCAACCATCGCTCTGATACCAAATGATGTGGATCGAACCTCAAGATGAGATTAAATCCAATGGTTGCCCTATCTTTCATGATGGTAGAACAGCTAGATACAAGTGGAGCACACATTATAGGATGTAATCCATACTAAGATAAATTTCTCTCCCGTACACACCATAGCATATGAACGAGAAATAGGGATCAAAGATCCAGCAGGTAAAAACCAACACCACGATTGGAATCCACACGCATAGATGAGATCTCAATGGACTCTCAAGAACTCGCAGACATGATAAACAAGGATGAACCCTAATGGCCAACGACCAACGACACACGTTGTTTAATTCATAACCAAACTAATCTCTCATACATTGTGCACAATCCTACCTTTATATAGGCAAAAACATGCATATATTATCTTGACTTGTACTCAAAGTTACCAAACCGACTTGACCTACAAAAACTATGTAACCAGGACACATTCTAAGTAATTGATATGCATGTACATCTCATATAGGAGCTAGCACAAAACAAACTGAATCAACACCCTAGTGCACCATCTTTATTTGGATTAACTTGATGACCTGCTAGTGGGCCCCATACTATGGTGCATAAGGAAAGAAACAAGTGTGGAATTGGCCTTGACATGCCACCTATCTAGAACTCTCACCAACAGAGATTTCTTGGTGTGGTTCCCTGCTTCCTCCTTTACTTTGGATCTATCTCTTGGAATAATAATAGAAAAGGACTCATCAAAAGCTTCTGATTTAGCATGTGAGTTACCAAACAATTGGCCTGGAAACACATCGTGCCAGCCTTAGGATTTTGTGGAACGCATGCATGTAGGCCTCCTAGATCAAACGTCAACACACACATGTGTAGGACTCAGCTCCATGCATGGCTGTGGCATACACAAATCTCTATGCATTGATGGAACAAGCATGCCTGCGCACACATGCATAAGTCCCAATCCTTGTGCACCAATGGTGTTGCCCATTCAAGACTTTTCACACGTGAACAAATCACGCACAGATTGCATGACCACGAACGGCTGCCTACACGCCGCTTGACACGAATGCATGCTCCTCATGCACAGGTCTAGCATCTATGCTCGCTGCGTTCCTTCATGTTGCTAGTCACCTCCCCAGCCCCCGGTATGGCATAAGTTAGGATTTCTTGGGCTGCATCATCCCCCCCTCCTTCAAGCGAAACCATCTGTGGTTTCATGTTAGTCTTCAAGTCTTCTTGAACAGATTGAACGCAGCCAAAAATTTCAACTGCTTTGACCTCCTTCTTTGTCTTTTCTCTCCTCGTTGGCGTGCATGGTGTGAATTGATCTTGTGTCAACACCTTCGCCTCCTTCCACGTGAACACCATGGCCCTTCTCGCTGGTCTCGATCTTCTTGTATGTTGTCCCACCACTTTGAACATGATCAGAAAAGGTTCTTTTCGTAATTCTCATCTTTGTGATAGAAGAGAGCTTGTGATTCTTGAATAATTGCTCCATTGCTTCCACCCATACGAAGTAATCTTCGGAGATGTCCTCGTCGTTAGCTTCGGCATGGTTGGCCGTAGCATCCCCAAGAACTTTGCATCGACCAAGGCAACTGGCATGAATCCAACATGAGCAACCACTGCTCTGATACCAAATGATGTGGATCAAACCTCGAGATGAGATTAAATCCAAGGGTTGCCCGATCTTTCACGATGGTAGAACAACTAGATACAAGTGGAGCACGAATTATAGGATGTAATCTATACTACGATAGCTAAATTTCTCTCCCATACATACCGCAACATACAAACAAGAAATACGGATCAAAGATCTAGTGGGTAAAACCAACACCACAATTGGAATCCACACACAAAGATTGGAACTATCGATGGACTCTTAAGAACTCGCACACACGATAAAAAGGGATTAACCCTAATGGCCAATGGCCAACGACACACGATGTTTAATTCATAATTCAAACTATTCTCTCATACATGGCGCACAACCCTACCTTTATATAGGCATAAAACATGCATATATTATCTTGACTTGTACTCGAAGTTCCTAAACTGACTTGACCTGCAAAACTAAGTAACAAGGACACATTCTAAGTAATTGATATGCACGTACATCTCCTATCAAACCTAGCATAAAACAAACTGAATGAACACCCTGGTGCACCATCTTTATTTGGATTAACTTGATCCGCAGGTAGGCCCCATCCCGTGGCGCATAAGGAAAGAAACAAGCATGGAATTGGCCCCGGACTTACCGACCCTGCTGGAACTCTCGCCAACAGAGAAACAACATAGAACTCCATATTTCTCTGCGCGGCTCCCTACTTCCTCGTTTATCTTGTGATCTCCCTTCAAATAATAATAATAGAAAATGGCTCCTCTAAAGCTTCCTAGTTTAGCACATGATTTACCAAACAATTGGTTTGGAAACACATCATGCTAGCCTTATGATATTGTGGAACGCATGCATGGAGGCCTCCTGGATCAAACATCAACACACGCACATGTGCAGGACTCAGCTCCATGCATGGCTATAGCATACACAAATCTCTACACATCGATGGAACATGCATGCTTGGGCGCACTCCCCACACATGCATATGTCCCAATCCTTGCGCACCAACGATGTTTCCCATCCAAGACTTTTCACACGTGAACAAATCACGCATAGATTGCATGCAACTCGACATAAATACATGCTCCTCATGTACAGGTCTAGCACCTAAGCTCGTTGCCTTCATGTAGCTAGTCACATCCCTAGGCACGGCATGAGTTAGGATTTCTTGGGTTTCACCTCCAATGTGGCCACGAACCCTTCCTCAACTAGCTCTAGGTTGAGTCACTGAAATGCTTCATGTAATGCTGGTTGATTCTGCTGAGCATGATGGTGTTGCAATACAAATTTTGGCTTAAAGCATCAGCCACTACATTTGCTTAGTCCTTAATCAATTCCAACCATCTGCTTTGTCTTAGTTTCAGATCTAACTGAGTGAAAATATACTTCAAACTTTTGTGATCCATATATATCTCACAATAGTTACCGATAAGGCAATGTCGCCAAATCCTTAAAGCATGCACCACTGCTGCCAATTCCATGTCCTAGTTGGGATAATTCACTTCATGAGGCCTCAATTTCCATAAGGCATAAGCTACAACCTTGCCCTCTTTGCATCAACACACAACCGAGTACATGGTGAGATGCATCACAATAGATATCAAATCTCTTGTATATTTCTGATAGAACTAACACAGGTGTTGTGGTCAATCTCTTCTTCAACTCTAGGAAACTTCTCTGACATTGAACAGTCCATTCAAAGTTGTTTTCCTCCTTCAACAATTGAGTTGCTGGTCTTGCAATTTTGGAGAAGTTCTTGATGAACCGACAGTAGTATCCGACCAAATCGAGGAAAATTCGGACATCCATAATAGTTTGGGGCTGTTCCCAATCCAACACATCTCTGACCTTACTTGGGTCTATGGAAACTCCACCTTCGAATAGCACATGACCTAGTAATGCAACTTCCTTTAACCAAAACTTGCATTTCTTGAACTTTGTGTACAACTTGTGCTCTTGAAAATTTTCCAACACTAATCTCAAATGATATTCAAGTTCTTTCATGCTCCTCAAATATACATGAATATCATCATTAAAAACCATCACAAATCTGTCCAAAAACTCCAAAAAAATACTTTACTCATGAGATTCATGAAGTATGTGGGGGCATTTGTCAATACGAAAGACATTTGGTGTATTGTACAAACCATAACGGTTAGAGAAGGTTGTCTTCGGAATATCCTCCAGTATGATTTTCAACTGATGGCAGCCTAACCTCAAATCAATTTTGAAGAAGACAAGGGCTCCATTCATCTGGTCGAACAAGTCATCAATCCTTGGTAGCAGGTACTTGTCCTTGATAGTCACCTCGTTCAATGGCCAGTAATCAACACATCCTCAAACTGTGATCCTTCTTAACAAATAGCACGGGTGATCCCCACGGTGATGAGCTCAATCTGATGAAACCCTTGGCTTGCAGCTCTCTGATTTGCTTCTTCAACTCAACCAATTCATTTAGCGGCATCCGATAGGGTCTTTTTATATCGGTGTGGTTCCGGGCAGCAGCTCAATCACGAACTCCATGCCTCTATCTAGTGGCTTTCCGAGCAATCCTTTTGGGAATACATCGGTGTTAGATATGTAATATAGCTATGTATTTACCCTATTGTGTAAGGGGTTTCCTGCATATATGCCATACTTATACGTGTATATATATTGGCCCATTGGCCTCATGATAAATATAATCGCTATTCACAACATGGTATCAGAGCTTACCTAGGATTTTTCTTTATCAAGACGTCACCACTGCTGGTTCTTCTTCACCAGTAACCACTACTGCTTGGTTCTTGCCCACCACCGTTGCTGCTCTTCTCTACAGCGACTCCATCCGTTGCTTGGCCGTCACCGTACTCATTCCATTGTCGGCTATTTGTAGCCACTGCCCGTCGCCAGTCGCTTTGTCTGACTCCCCTTGCTGCTAGGCACAACTGCCTGTTGTTGGATCCCCTCAATCCGCCGACCGCTTCATCACCTGGTCGAAGTTGTCGTTGCCCAATCGAAGCCCCCTCATCGCCTTGTCGAAGTCATCGTTGACTGCCTCGTCCGACGCCAGCTACTTGATCCTCACCACCTTGAGATCCCCTTGATCTGTCGGCTACATCGCCCAGTCAAAGTCATCGCTACCTAGTGGAAGCCCCCTCACTACCCAGCCAATGTCATCAACGCTCGTGCTTGGCTGCTTGTCATCGGCAATCTCGTCCGATGATGGCTTCTTCGATCCCTCGGCGCCTCGATCTGTAGGCATCGATCTGTCGCTCGATCCGGTGTCTCACTCCGGATATTCCGCTGTGAGTCCGCCACTCATCCATGACTTTCGTCGCCTGTGAGTCCACTACTCACTCGTGGCTATTGCTCTCAATGATGATTGGTTAGTTTTTCTTGATTGATCGAAAGAAACAAAAAGGAAAAAGAAGAAAAAAGAAAAAAGAAAAAGAGGAAAAGAAATGTCATCCTTTCCAAACACTGTTTCTATTCCTCACTGCCCAGTGATCTTCGGTGGTCTCAATTACCGGGGCTGGTTTCAGCACATACTCCTCCACATGCGTGGTCAGCGTCTTTGGGAGTTTTTCATCGGTGAGTTGCCTTGTCCGTCTTGCCCTGCTCCACCTATTGAGCCTGTGCTCCCAAAGAATGCTTCTGAAGACACTCGTAATGAGGCATATTATGCTTTTGAGGATGCCATGGAGACTTTCCAGACCCAGTATGCTGCCTACAAGACATGGACCGATGAGGATGCTTGTGCCTATGCTATTATGGTTTCTAGCATGGAGGTGCATCTCACTGGTGATGTTGTTGGCTTGGCTTCTGCACAGACAATGTGGGCGCATCTGCACAACTTTTACGAGCTATCAGGTGATTCCGTGTACCTTGCTGTTGTGCGTCAGGAGCAATCGCTGCAGCAGGGAGATGACACTGTGGATGAGTTCTATGCTCAGTTGTCCGCGGTATGGTATCGGATTGACTCTTTGGGACCAAATATTTGCCACAGTTGTCAGTGTTGTTAGCGTCAGCAGTCTCACCTAGAGCTTCATCGCATCTACGACTTCTTGACACATCTCTAGTCTAAGTTTGAGTAGACTCGTGCTCAATTGCTGGCTTGCTACCCTCACGTGACTCTGTTAGAGGCTCTTGCAGCTATTCGTACTGAGGAGGTTCGTCTTCGTGGTGTGGGTCTACTGTCGTCACCGTCATTTCCTTCATTTTGGCAGCTCCTCCCGCTTCTACACCTGCTACGCCTCCAGTTACTCCTTCACTAGTTCTGCCTCCACTAGTGATAGCTGCTATTGGTAGGGGACTCCACTGCACCTATTGCAACAAGGATGGACATGTGGAGCAGTTCTGCTTTAGGAAAAAGAAGAATTTTCATCTTGATGGCCATCCTTCTAAGGGCATTGGAGGTTCCTCTCAGAGGAGCTCTAGTGCCTCTGACACTCGGGAGCTTCTTACATTGCTGCGTTGCATGGTTGCCTTTACACCGTTCGGTTCTGCTAGTTCTGCTTCATAGTCTTCTAGTGAGAGGCCACCTTCTACTTCTCCTTCCTCAGGTGTATCACCATGGATTCTTGATTCTGGTACTTCCTTTCATATGACATCTGATTCCACCAGTCTCACTTCCATTAGTCCTTTAGCTACTACTATCAATGCTCAAATAGCAAATGATACCTCTCTTTCTACTGTAGGACGAGGCACTCTTTCAAATTCATCCTTTCATGCTCCTGCTATTTCTCAAGTTGTAAAACTAACCATGCAGCTCATATCTGTCAGTTAGCTCACTGATTATGGTTGTCGTATTATTCTCAATTCTAATTCTTGTGTTCAGGATCATCGCACGATGACTCTAGTTCGTATTGCCCCTTGCGGTCATGACTCACGATGGCTCTGAGAGCTTGACTGGCTTCATCATCCTTCTGCTGCCCCTGTCAGTCTTGTCGCCTCCACCACCACCTCCACATCTGTTGCATTCCACCACATTTTTGCTAAGTGGTATTATCATTTAGGACACCTTTGTGGGTTGTGTCTGTTTTCATTAGTTCATTGTGGTCTTATAGGGTCTGTGTCTGGAGATGCTTCTCTAAATTGTCAGGGTTGTAAGCTTGGTAAATAGCTTCAACTCCCCTATCCTTCCAGTGAGTCAGTGTCTCAGCTGTCTCAGCATCCATTTGATCTTGTTCATTCCAATGTATGGGTCCAGCTCCTTTCGTTTTGAAAGGAGGTCATCGATATTATATAATTTTTATTGAAGATTTTTCTCAGCACACATGGATATATTTTGTCATCTCGTGGTGGTTCTACACATATACAAGACTTTTCCACCATGGTCCATACTTAGTTTGACTCCTATTCATGTTTTTCATGATGATTCCACTGGGGAGTACTTGTCGGGAGTCCTTCGTGGTTTTCTTGCTGAGTAGGGCACTCTCTCAGTTTTCTAGCCACGATGCTCTTGCCTAGAATGGTGTGGCTGAACAAAAGCATCGTCATCTTCTTGAGATAACATGTGCCCTCCTGCTTACTTCTGTTGTTCCACCACACTTTTTGGCTGAGGCTATTTCTACTGCCACTTTTCTTATCAATATTCAACCCTCTTCTACTCTTCAGGGAAGAATACCAGTTGAGCATCTCTGTGGCAAGACTCTTGATTATTCCAGTCTTCACCTCTTTGGGTGTGTGCTACGTTCTTCTTGCACCCCGTGAGCACACCAAGCTGACTGCTCGGTCGGTGGAGCGCATTTTCTAGGCTATAGCGCTGAGCACAAGGGATATCATTATTAGGATCTTGTTGGCCGATGGATGTGGAATTCTCGGGGTGTTACTTTTGATTAACCTCATCCTTGCTATGTCCTTCTTCCTCCATTTCAGCATCTCTTGTCAAGCCACTTTATTTCGACTTTTCCTTCCACCCCAATAGTCACCACTCCTCCACAACCTTTGGTCTCTCCGGTGCCTCCTTCACAATTGGCGCTTTCTTCGCCACTGACATCCTCTCCAATGGTTCCTCTTGGCCTTGCTCCTTCTTATCTTCTCTACTATACTCATCGTCTACGAGTTGAGGATTCTTCTGATGTGCCCTATCCTTCTAATGGGTCATCCTCGGCCACTCCATGATATGCTCTTCGTGATCGCCAGTCTATTCGGCCTTCTAAGTGTTTTGGCTTTGCTGCTGCTGCTCTTGCCAAACCGACTTCATATTGTGATGCTGCTATTCATCAGGAGTGGCAACATGCAATGGCAAAGGAGATCGCTGCCCTTGAGCATACTAGTACATGGGATCTTGTTTCTCTTCCTGCACAGGTTACTCCTATCACATGCAAGTGGCATGTGGTTTTTAGCAAGAGCATGGCTATGATTATGATGAGACTTTTGCTCCTATGGCTTACATTACCACTGTTTGCACTCTTCTAGTTGTGGCGTCTATTCGGGCATGGTCCACCTCTCAGCTTGATATCAAGAATGTCTTTCTCAATGGTGAGCTACATGAGGAGGTTTATATGCAGCCACCACCGAGATATTCTGTTCCTGAGGGTATGGTTTGTCATCTTCGCCAATCTCTATGGTCTCAAGCAAACTTCTTGTGCCTGGTTTGATCGTTTCTCTTCTGTTGTCACTGCAACTGGTTTCTCTGCTAGTGCTCACGATCCTGCTCTTTTTATTCACACTTTGCCTCGTGGTCGGATGCTTCTCCTTTTGTATGTTGATGATATGATCATTACTAGAGATGTTTATTAGTACATCACTTTTGTCAAGGAGCGTCTTAGTGAGCAGTTTCTCATGTCTGATCTGGGTCCTCTTTACTACTTTCTTGGGATTGATGTTGTTTATACTCCTAAGGGCTTCTATCCTACGAAAAGTATATCTAGGATCTTCTTAATCATGCTTCTCTTACTGATCAGCACACAGCTAAGACTCCCATGGAGGTTAATGTTCATTTTTATCCCACTGATAGTGAGCCTCTTGCTTATCCTACTCACTATCATTATCTTATTGGGAGCTTTGTTTATCTTGGTCACTTATCTTGACATTTCATACAATGTGCATATCTTGAGTTGGTTTGTTTCTGCTCCCACTCAACTCCAATATAATCATCTTCTTCGTGTTCTACAATACCTTTGTGGAACCATCTCTCATTGTCTATTTTTCCCCTCGCTCCATCTCTTTACAGCTCTAAGAATATTCTGATGTCACCTGGGCTAGTGATCACTCTGATCGCCGGTTTCTCTACCTATTGTGTTTTTCTTAGTGGTTCTCTCATCGTTTGGAAGACTAAAAAGTAGACAACAGTTTCTCGTTTGAGTGTTGAGGCTGAATTGCGAACTATGGCTTTGTTGAGTGTGGAAGGTTACTTGGCTACAGTGGTTATTTGAGGATTTTGGTGTTTCTATTTCTGCACCGACTTCTCTTTTGTATGATAGTACAAGTGTTATTAGCATTGCTAAAGATCCGGTGAAGCATGAACTTACAAAGCATATTGGTGTTGATGCTTCCTACATGCAGACACAGGTGCAGGATCATGTTGTTGCTCTTCAGTATGTGCCTTCAGAGCTTCAGTTGGCAAACTTCTTCACAAAGGCATAGACCAGAGCCTAGCCAGCTTCTATCTCTCCAAACTTCATGTTGTTGATCCACTATAAGTTTGAGGGGGTGTTAGATATGTATTATAGATGTGTATTTACTCTGTTGTGTAAGGGTTTTCCTACATATATGCCATACCTGTACGTGTATATATATTGGCCCATTGGCCTCATGATGAATATAAGTGCTATTCATAACAATCGGAATACTCACATACAACTAGTGCTTGACTTATCTCCTTGCTTAAAAGGCAATTGAGAGAGGAAAGAGATGGCTCAGCTTGGTAGGAAGCAAACTTCACCAAACTCCCATCTACACTAATAAGGGCGATTGATCTACTAGCACAATCTATTTGTCCTTTGTGCTTGGATAGCCAATTTATCCCTAGGATGACATCTAATCCTTGCGATTCAAGTACTATCAAGCTAGCTGGAAACTTAACCCCATTAATTTCTATGCGAGCACTTAGGCAAACCCATTTTGTTCTCATTTCCGAACCCGTGACTGAACTACCAAAGGGTTATCTAGCAATTCCATTTCCATCCATTGTTGTGCAACAATTTATTTGATATGAAGGAATGGGAAGCTCTGAAATCAAATAAAACCATTACAGGGGCTGAGTTAATGAGAAACATACCCAACACCATCGGGTGCCTCCGAGCTTCTTCAACAGTCTCATAGTTCGCCCATCCTCGACCGAAATTCTAAGCAGGCCTCAAGGCTCGGTTCTGAACTTGCAGGGCTCCACAGCCTTGTCCTTGCATTGGCGGCCTCATGGGTGCACAAGGTGACACATTCTGGATGGCACCTTGCACCCTCTTCGAGCATCGAGTTGCATAGTGTCCATACTCACTGCAGTGGAAGCAATCGACACCGGTGACCTTGTTGCTGCCTCCGGATGGCTGCCCACCATAGTAGGGAGGTTGAGCGGTTTGTTGTAGCAGTCGTGGGGCTGGTACTTGGTACCTTGGTGGCTGCGGTATGGGCAAAAGGGCAGCGAGCAGCTGCCACATGCGCGGTGTTTGCGAACTACTGCTTGCTGATTTTTGTGCAGCCCACTTCTGCTTGCGCGACTCCTTGAGTACACGGCGCTTATCCTAACATGTGATATCCTTGTTCACCAAGGTCTGGAAGTTTGGGAAATCCAACAAAGCAAGTACTAGCTATAGGTCTTGGTTGAGATGCTCTCTGAAAAGCTCCATCTTTCTAGCTTCGTCTGGAATGTTGATAGGGGCATACCGAGCAAGATAGTTGAAGCGATGCAAGTACTCGATCACGACATGCTACCTTGCCTCAAAGACCTGAACAACCTCTTCTTAATATCCATAAGACCAGTTGGAATGTGTCTTGCGAAAAGCCTCCTTGAAGGCTGTCCAAGTGATCACTTGACCTTTCGGTTGCATGGCCGGGAAGTTGTTCCACCATGCGCTCGCTGTGCCTTGAAGTTGGTGTGAAGTGAACAACACCTTCTCGTGGTCATCACACTGAGAAATAATCAACTTTCTCTCCACAGCCCGCTACCAATCATCGGCATCCAAAGGTTCTTCTCAATGGGCAAAGACCTATGGCTGAGTTCACAGGAATTCACCCAACCTAGACTGTTGTTGATTCGTAGCGGCTCTTCTTTCCTCTACTGCCATAGGGGCTGCACCAAAGTTGGTGCTGTTCTGACCGATCTACTGAAGGATAAGAGTTTGTGCATGGCGATTCTACTCGATCTCGGCATGCACTTGGGCCATGGAAAGGGGCCTGGGCAGCTCAACTCCATGCTCCTCATCATGCTGATTTTGATAATGCTCATGCCCCTCACATTGGTTGGGATGCAGCGTGTTTGGCTGTGGTGGTGGGTAGCGTGATTGGGTACCCGATGGCTGTGATCCGGATGCTCCCATACTACCCAAAAGCTTATCCATGGAACGGGTTCTCGGTCCAACCATCTTCCGATAAACCACTTGTTACAAATGCACTTGCGGATAAGAGGGAATGAGCATGAGGTAAGTGGGACCATGGGGGTATGGCACTTGTTACAAACCTGAATGGATAGCACACAACTGATTTAACATAGAGTTAAGTTTTGCATTGTTCATGAAACATAACCCCCATGGGCAAATAGATGAACCACACAGCACATAAGTAGCATATTACAACCATCACATAACAACATCAACATGCACTCATTCATTACAAAACGGTACTTAGCTCACACAAAAGAACACCATGTAGTGAATTCTAGCAATCTAGCACCATAGGTCTAGTCCTCGGCACCATGGATCCTCTCGTCGATGTCGGCTCCCTCGGGAACAATCTCCCCTTCCTCCAGTTCGAATTCCTTCGAGACACTTAGAGGTTGGACAAGATGGCATTGTGTGGCATGCAAACCCTCCCATCCAACACCAACAAGAGCATAGACGTGACAGCACCCCATCGCGGACATGCGGAGGCAGCGCAATAGATCCAGGGTAAGGGGCCGGCTCTCAAAGTACTGTGCCACCACGAACGGTTGACTAGACAGTGGGGGTCGGCATGGGAATGGGATCTTTGGATAACACCCTATGCTCCAACCCCATCACAATGAATAGTTCGATGCGCCTTTCAAGGTATGCTACCTAACGGCGAGTTACCACTAGCTCACGCACCTTCTGGCGGTGATACCAATTCAAGTCAGCAACAAAGTCCGCATGGTAATGGAGGGTCGAATCGGTGTCGCTGAGGTTTTTGCTATAGAGGTTATAGTCTCTAGACTCTGGACAGGACAGGTGGTAGCGGTACATGTCGGATAGCTCCAGAAGCATGTGGCGAAGATGAACTATGGCCGTCTATGCAACATCATTGATGGCCATAAAGAAAGTGGATCCATATCCTTCGAAGTGATGTGGAGGTCCTCTATTGTGAGCTTGGGCATAAATGAGCACCTCTACATGGTACTCATATGATACCTGGCTACCGATGATCCGATACACTAAGTACTCCAAGTTCTGAGTGAAGCCGACGTGCTGTAGCATGTTGGCCAAGATGTCGGGCAAACCCATCATCTTCATCATGGCCTAGAAATGGCAAAGCACCCACAAGACCACATACAATTTGGAGGGGAAATATTAGTAACCATTTTGTAAACCAAATAAGAAAAAGGCACAGAAAGATGCTAAGATGGAAGACAATTGCAGCAGTATATAGAACTTATATTTTTCACAACATTTGATTAGATCTGCAAATAAAAATTTAATACCATATCTCCTTAGACTAACGACTCTGCTAAATAATGTTCAATCTGTAGTCAATATGGCTCTGATACCAACACTATTGGACCTGCAAAATTAATTCAGAATTCTATGTGTTTACCATGCTAGTCCCATGATCAGTGGGTAGCACACACATACAACAACATTCATATCACGTCCATGCACGATCAAATAAAGAAAGTATCATGATATAATTAATAGTCGAAATTAAGTCAAATAGTTCACATGGCATAAAGTTGCAGCAAAAACAAAGATAAAAAGACAACAAAAGCCAGCTAGTATGCCTCAGCCTAACCACATGCAACTAACTGGGATTGAACCTCAAAGATCGGCATCATCGTCACCAAAACTCGTTGTGTAAAAGTAACATTACGACATGTCTTCTTCCACATCCTCTGAATATGTTCAACAAGCAATCACGAGTATGAAATTGTACTCCACAAGACTTTTAAGCAAAGGTTATGTAGTATGCAAGACTATGTCAAGAAAGATGGCTACCCTACCAAGTTTTCCATTTTTGCACCACACAAGCTTTCATTGGCAATAATGAGTAGTAGATTGTAATGGAAGTTGTAAGAGCATTTGAATTTGATAAGCAAATAATACTAGAGTATAAATAACATATCTATACAAGTGGCTTGCTGCCATATAATCTAAAACAATGGTGAAACCCATCCGTCATGCAAGCTATCCAAGGAATCCCTACCCATGCATTCCCTGAACCACTTTGCAAAACATAAAACTACTAGGGTGGAAGATCCACCAAGTCATCCATGACTGGGGACAACTATTTGAATAGATTTACACTCTGCAGAGGTCATGACATAAACATACCACCAAGTCAAAACATGTCATGTGATACCATCGGTACCTGATTTGAGAGTTCATGACAAAGCCTTTACAACTTTACCCACATGACATAAACATACCACCAACATAAGATCATCCCCAGCATCACCATGAACTTTTTCATTACTATTGTCAACCCATTCATTGTCCCATTGGAACTCTTCTAGGACCAATGGGTTACCATTGCTACCTTCCTCACACAACTTTTGAAACCTAGTTGCCATTTTTCTGTTGTATTGAATGTACACTAAAGTATTCAACATCAATTTGTGTTCCAACAAATAGAGGGGAAACCAAATATTTTCCTTATGATTTTAGAGAAATTTAGTAACAAGTTTTCAATTTGGTATGGGTCTGCATTTGAAAAAAGGAAAATATCACACCCTACTACAAAATAAAGACATGATGACAGCGGCGGTGTTGAGGGTGAACAGAGCCAACCCAGTGACATGCAGCCGCAGCGGCACCATGGACAACAATAGGGAATTGAATAGTAACGACGACGATCTAGCGTTACATTGCACGGAAGGAGCAATAGCTTGAGGGGTTCTACTCATGGTGGAAAGCAAGGTTATTAATTCAGTAAGTTGAGTTGAGACTCAAAAGGCTTTAACATAGCATGTTCCATTGAGGTATGAAGAACCCAAGAGCTAGTTCCCACATTGGTCTAACAAGCACCAAATCCTTGTAATATTCATGCAGATTTATATACATTGCGCTACACACATAACGAGTTCCAAACGTAAATTAAACAACTTGGTAGAAGTTCAAGTGCCAAAAGCATAAAGTAAAGACTCATCAATCATCACAATCACCACACAATAGTTACTCGAATGTCATCCAAGTTAGAGCCATCCAACTCCAAATGACCCTCATTTGAGTTTCCACCAACAACACCCTCATTAGGACTAGTCGGTGGAGAGGCCACCAACTCCTCCTCTTCCTCTCCATCTTCACTTTCAACTTCATCTTCGAACAGACATCAACATGGGCCAACAAAGACCAATATACACTTTGCAAATGATTGGAACTCATGAGCAATGCCACCATATGCAAACCACCAAAGAACTAAAAAGAACGTATGCATAGTGATCTATGTTAGAACTGAGAACTTTCAAGTATGAAAAATTGAAAAGATAGAAAATATGTTAGAACTTACGATGACTCTTTATTTGTTGTTCTCTGATTGCCATTGGAGCTGAAAACATATGGCCTATCTTACCCATATACTAATCATGTTGCCTACTGATCTTGTCTAGAAGATCATCATCGGTGACCATCTTCCAGCACGTCATTGAACAATGACAGCCTACCAACTTCTCATTTATCTATTTTCTACAATTCATAAAACCTACTTGGATTCAAGAACAATGCAACACCTTATAACTTCTACTCCATTTGGTCTTTCCACCTCTTGTCTATGATTTTGTTCACCTTCTCTAGTAATTTCCCCTATTTTCAAAAGCTGTATTGATCTTCTTCCTAGTAGAATCCATGGTTGCAGCAACCTCTGCCATTATTGGCCTCTCATCACCATCGATGATCCTCTAACACAATGAGAAGAGGTTGTGATGCTTTAATGTAGTTTTGCATTGCATTCCAAAACTAAGTAGAAAGCATAATTTCTGCCATCTTTTTCCTAGTCTCTGTGCTTGCCAATTTAGAATTATTGCAATTATCACTAACAAAGAGACACTTCAAAGCTTGCTTATGCTTAAACAAACTATGCAAAGTAAGGAATGACGTAGTAAATCGAGTAGTCGTTGGTCTCACAAGATCCCCTCCTGCCCTCTCCCTCATTGCATCAAGAAGCCTCCCATGCTAATAAATAAACATGTTCACCCGTCTCACATTTGCAATGCACTTCTTGAACATTGGGAAACTTCCCAATGCCCTCCAACATAAGGTTCAAGCATTGGGCAACACAAGGGGCCCAAAATAAGGTAGGAATCTTCTATATTAGAATTTTGCTTGCTGCAACTCTGCTATGTAGTTTTTACATAGCCTGTCCCAAACCAGAAAAAACAAGCGTTGTGCTACGCTCGGTGAGCCAATGTAAGAAAAAGCCACCTTTTCATGGAATGAAATGCAAAAGATTTTCGTTGGAGCGTAAACCATTTGGCGACATGCCATATCGGAACACGGGTGTGGTGATAAATGAGCAAGCGCCAAATGTAGTGGAAAATGTGCAAGGGTCTTCGCACTTTATTTGACGAGTGCAAGAGGCAAGGAAGCTAGCCGAGGAGAGTAGGATCTATCTAGGTAGTTGGAATGTAGGGTCATTAATAGGTAAGAGAGTTAGTTGATACAGCTATTAGGAGACGTGTAAATATCTTGTGTGTTCAAGAGACTAAGTGGATGGGTCAGAAGGCAAAGGAGGTGGAGCATACTGGCTTCAAGTTATGGTATACTGGAGCAGAACAAAGTAGAAATAGAATGGGCATCTTAATCAATAAGAGCCTCGGAGTTGTCGATGTGTGATTGATAGGGGGATAGGATTATCCTAGTCAAGCTAATCTTTAGCGACTTGGTTTTGATGTTGTTGTGATTGAGGGATAGGATTATCCTAGTCAAGCTAATCTTTAGCGACTTGGTTTTGAATGTTGTTAGTGCATATGCTCCACAAGTAGGTCTGGGTGAGGCCACTAAGCGGCAATTTTGGGAAGATCTAGATGACATGGTTATAAGTGTACCTAACAGTGATAAGCTTTTCTTAGGAGGTAATTTCAATGTTCATGTTGGTACAACTAGTGGGGGGTTTTAGAGAGTGCATGGGGGTTTTGGTTATGGTGATAGGAAGCAAGAAGAAGATATCTTGAAATTTGTCGTAGCCTATGACCTCATGATAGCTAACACCTTTTTTAGAAAGAGACATTCCCATTTAGTTATCTTTAGCAGTGGTCAGCATTCTAGCCAAATTGATTTTGTCCTTGTTAGGAGGGAGGACAAATGAGCCTGCATAGATTGTAAGGTTATACTTGGAGAGTGTGTTGTCCATCTACATAAGTTGGTAGTCTCCGACTTTTGTTTTAGGATACGGGTTCGACATGCTAAGGTCGCCAAATTCATGAGGACAAAGCGGTGGAAACTCAAAGGGGATGCCTCACAAGTGTTTAAGGAGAGGATGATTGTGGAAGGGATATGGAACGTGGGAGAAGTTGACTATGATGACCATGAAGGTGATTTTCTTGACACGATAGCTGATGGAGAGGTATAGGGAGAAAAACAAGGATCTTCACATGGTGTTTATCCACTTGGAGAAAGCCTATGACAAAGTTCCAAGAAAGGCCATGTGGTGGGCACTTGAAAGGAAAAAAGTACCAACAAAGTACGCTACCCTACTCAAGGATATGTATGAAGATGTTGTGACTAACGTTAGAGCGGGTGATAGCGATACTAATGACTTTCGTATTAAGATAGGATTGCACCAAGTGTCAACATTGAGCCAATATATTTTTGCCCTAGTAATGGACAAGGTCACTTGGGACACACAAGTAGATATCCCTTGGTGTATGTGTTTCACTGATAATGTGGTGCTAGTAGTGTTCTAATGTTAAGTAGGCATATCTTCTGTATTTACTTATATGTGTAGGGTTGTCTTTGCATATAGTCCCTTGTACTCTATAAATATTTGCCCATTGGGTCTCATGAATACACACAATATTCATAACATGGCATCGGAGCTAGGGCACTAACCTACCTCCTTCTGCTGCCATCCTCCGCAGCCATCACCCTTGTCGCCGCCATCGGCCATTACGACACACTAGATCGACCGCAGCCTCGGCGCCACCATCGGGCTACCATGGCCACCGAATCTGGCTACCAACTTTGATCGCCACGGTCGATGCTAGCCATCGTCTTGTAGTTGCCCATGCATGATTGAGCTGCATATCAGTTGCCACCTCTGCCGCCGCCGTCATCACCTACCACTACCGTCAACCACTACCTTTGTTGATGCTACCGCCGCTATCCCTAACCGTCGCAACCCACCAGATCACACGCTTCTGCGAATAGAAACCCTGGATCTATTTCAATAAAGCGCGTCAGTTTCCAAAAATATATTAAAAATCTCCTATTCTTCACATCGATCTAACCATTGTGCCGTCTAGCACCACTGTTAGACTTTGTTGCCTTGGTCATTGCGCCATCCAGCACCGCCTACCAATGGCTTCTGTTTCATTAGCTGCAATCCCATTCTCAGGAAAAAAGCTCCATGGGACGAACTACTGGTTGTGATCTTCACTCATAGAGATCATGCTCAATGGTCTCCGTCTCTGGGGACATGTCACTAGTGCACGACCTTGTCCGCTATTACTAGTTTATCCTCCTCCCCGGCAACCTACTTCTGCACCTCCTGCAGGAGATGAGGCCACTAAGGAGGCAGAGGCTGACGCTGCTGATGAGGCCTTCCAGTATGCCATTGAGGCTTTCAAGTGTTGGTGTACTGATGAGGTCCGTGTTCGAGCCATCCTGGTGGTCAGCATTGATGACTCCAACTAGCTAGACATTGTTGGTTTGTGTTCCACTCGTTAGATCTGGGAGTACTTGTGCGAGCAATACCAACAGAGTAGTGATGCTTGGTTCTTTTCACTTCAGCATGAGATGGAGATGCTTCACCAGGCGAACTCCTCCATTGATGACTTCTACCGAGCCCTGACTAGTCTCTGGTGCCAGCTAGACGAGCTTGCTTCTCCGCTTTTCCAGTAGTGTCATAAGGTGTCGAAGGTGGATCATGACCACCTTTGCCTTTATGACTTCATCTACTATCTTCGCTCAGAGTTTCAGCATGTCATGGCTCAACTGGTGAGTTGCTCGGCTCGACCAATTGTCACCAATGCCCTTTTGACTCTTCTTGCTGAGGAGCTTTGGTGCGAGTTAGCAGCACAGTTTTTTCCAGTTGTGCTTGCTGCCCTTCTTCTACGACTACACTAATGGCTTCTATTTTGACTATAGTCCCTGCCTTGGTGCTTATTTCCAACAACTGGGGTTTAGTGCAATTATTGCAAGAACTTCGGGCACGACTACCAAAGTTGTATGGTGCGAAAAAAGCAAAACAAGGTTTGTCGGGGTGGACAATCCAAGGGGCAGAGAGGCCCTTGAGCACCCTAAAACCCTAAGTCCCTAAAACCCTAGACCCTAAAGCCCTAAACCCCTCTACAAGAGGATAGATCAGCACATGATCAGGTGCTCACGAGGTAACTCTATTCAGTGGCTCTACCTGACTCCTTTTCAGCAGCTCTCTCACAGCTCAATAGGTTCTACCAATCTAGCTCGGACGTCTCCTTCAGGTCTACTTGTTTTATGGACTCTAGTGCCTTTTTCCATGGCACCGGACTCCACATCTCTCACTTTAGTAGGACCTCCTATTTTTTCTATCTCTGTTTAGATAGTTGACAATACTCCTCTGTCTATTAGCTATTAGGATACTTTTTGTCCACTGACTTATGTTCTAGCTATTTCCCATGTTCCCCGTCTTACCATGTAGCTTTTCTCAAGAGGTGAGCTCATTGATCTTGGCTATATGGTTGTTTTTTACTCACTCCTATTTCATTCAGGATCAATAGACAGGGATGGTACATGGGACTGGTTGGCACCGTAGGGATTGTTAGGGTCTCTACATCCTTGGCCGCCTCCATCTTCCGTCTATTATGTCTACCTCCACCGCCACTACTTCCACCACCTTAGTAGTATCACCATTTATGTCACTTGTGTTGGGTCTCACCTTTCTTCATTAGTTTGTTAGGGTGTTCTTGGACGTGTTACTGTTGACACGACCATATTTTGTTAGGGTTGTAAGCTGGGCAAGCATCTACAACTTCCTTATTATTCTAGTGAGTCCTTATCTTCTTGTCCTTTTGACTTAGTTCATTCAGATATATGGGGATCTAGGCCTATTATCTTTAAAGGAAGGAATAAGTTTTATGTGATTTTCATTGATGATTATTCCTGTTTTACATGGCTTTTCCTTATGTCTAATCATGGTCAGTTTCTTGTGATCTACCATAGCTTTGCAATGATGGTTCTTACTCAATTTGATTCTTCCATCTGTACTTTTCATTGTGATTCTTCTGGTGAATAGTGTTCTAGCACTTTTAGATAGTTTCTTTCCGAGCAGGGTACTCTTTACCAGTCTTTTTGTCCTGGTGCCCATGCTCAAAATGGGCTTACTGAGTGCAAACACCGTCATCTAATTGAAACTGCCCACACTCCTTGCCTCTCATGTTCCACAACAGTTCTGGGCTGAGGCTATTTCTACACTGCATATCTCATCAATATATAGCCTTTCATTGCTCTTAAGGGTGTCAGTCCTATAGAGTGTTTCTACTCTCGAGCCTCCACTACACTCACCTTCGTGTTTTTCACTGCACCTATTTTGTCCTGATGCAGCATCGTAAGTGCACCAAACTGTCGGCACAGTCAGCTGAGTGTGTTTTCTTGGTTATTGCTCTAAGCATAAGGGTTGTCTCTTTTTGACCCTTCATCCATTTCTCCACTAGCACAGTCTTCCCCTGGTCTATCCCAAGTGGTTCCTTCCGTACCCCCGCCTTCTGTGTTGCCTCCTACAACACTACCTCTTGTCCCTAAGGCGCCACTGTCTTGGTTCTTTGGTGTTCACTGCTCTAGGTGTCCTCATCCTCCACCAGCCGCCTCTCCTGGTATCTTGCTGACACCTTCATCTGACTCTCCTGATGATGCTCCTTATTACGCCCTTTGCGACTGGACATCCCTTTGGCCTCCTTATCGTCTTGGCTTTGCTCCGACAACTCATGCTCTCTCTTTCACTGAGCCTAGTTCTTATCATGAGGCTGCTCATTCTAAGTGGCAGCTCGCTATGGCAGAGGAGCTCAATGCTCTTTAGCATACAAGGACTTGGGATATTGTACCAGCACTGTGCGTGCTCTCCCTATTACGTGCAAGTGGGTGTACAAGATTAAGACCCAGTGTGATGGTACTATCGAGAGCTACACGGTTTGTCTTGCATCTCGCGGTTTCCAGCAGGAGTACGGTCTTGACTATGATGAGACTTTTGCCCCTGTTGCCCATATGACCATTGTTCGCACTCTTATTGCGGTGGCTTCTATTCATCGGTGGTCTATTTCTCAGCTAGATGTTTAGAATGCCTTTCTTAATTGTGTTTTGCATGAGGAGGTCTACATGCAACCACCACCTGGGTATTATGTTCCAAATGGGCACGTCTGTCGTCTCCGTTGTGCTCTTTATTGTCTCAATCAGGCTCCACATGCCTAGTTTGCACATTTCATCTCGGTGATGGCCACTGCCGGTTTCACTGTTAGCTCCCATGATCTAGCTCTTTTTGTTCATGTCTGACCTTGGGGTAGGACACTGCTTCTTCTGTATGTGGATGACATGCTCATCGCTGGTGATTATTCCTCGTTCATCACGTATGTGAAGAAGCATCTTAGTGAGCAGTTTCTGATGACTGATCTTGGTTCTCTTACGTACTTTCTTGGGATTGCGGTCACTTCCACGCCTAAGGGCTACTACCTCTCTCAGCAGAAGTATGTCGAGGATCTTCTTGATCATTCTGACTGACTCACAATGCTAAGACTCCTATGGAGCTATCCCTTCAGCTTCGTGCCACCGATGATGATCTTCTTGAGGATTCTACTCAATATTGCCATCTAGTTGGGAGTGCATCTTGTGAGCACTCGCCTTGATATTGCTCATGTTCATATCTTGAGTTAGTTCAAGGCTCGCTCTACCCACCTTCACTACAGTCACCTTCTTTGTGTTCTTCACTACTTGCGTGGAACTATCTCTCATTGTTTGTTTTTCCCTAGCTCCAACTCATTACAGCTTCAAGCGTACCTCGATGCAACCTGGGCTAGTGATTCTTCTTATTGTCGTTCTCTTTCTGCTTATTGTATTTTTCTTAGCGCCTCCCTGATTGTTTGGAAGACAAAGAAGCAGACTACAGTTTCTCGTTCGAGTGCTAAGACTGAGTTGAGAACTATGGCAGCAATGACAGTAGTGGTTACTTGGTTGAGGTGGCTACCTAGATATTGGAGTGCTTGTAATGGGATCCATGACTCTTTTGTCTGACAGTACAAGTGCTATAAGTATAGCATGTTACCCAGTGAAGCATAAGCTAACCAAGCACATTGGTGTGGATGCTTTGCACACTTGCTCACAAGTGTAGGAGGGAGTGCTTGCTTTACAGTTTATACCCTCAAAGTTATAGATTGCTGACTTTTTCACAAAGCCATAGACAATGGTGCAACATCTGTATTTTCTCTCCAAACTCAGTGTGTGTGATCCACCATGAGTTTGAGGGGAGGTGTTAGAGTAGGCATATCTCTTTTGTATTTATTTACATGTGTAGGGTTGTCTTTGCAATATAGTCACTTGTACTCTCTATATATATTGTCCATTGGGCCTCATGAATACACACACAATATTCATAACACTAAAATGTGTCTACTAAGCCGTATACTCGGTCGAATATGAGCAATGGGTGCCCCTACCTGTTAGCTAGTTATTTGCAAAATCGAGCTGGTTATGCCACATAATAGGCTAATTATGTCGTATAATCACTACTAGGTTGGGTGACCGGTCGAGTACCATTTACCAATTTTTAGAACCTTGGGTGCTAGTTGATGAGAGTACGATAGGTGTGGAGTTGTGAAGGAAGACTTTAGAATCAAATGGCTTTAGAGTTAGTAGAATTAAAACTAAGTATATGAGATGTGATTTTAGTTGTGCCAGGGAAAATGATGGAGATGTTAGTCTAGACAGACAAGTAGTGCCTAGGAATGTCACTTTTCGATATTTGGGATTGATGCTATAGTGGGACGGAGAGATTGATGAACACGTGAACCACAAAATAAAAGCAGGGTAAGTGAAATGGTGCCAAGCATCAAGTGTCCTATGTGATAAAAAAAGTACCTAAAAAGTTTAAGTGTAAGTTCTGTAGGACAACGATTAGACCTGCAATGTTCTATGTAGCGGAATACTGGGCGACTAAAGGACAACATGTACAGAAAATGAGTGTAGCAGAGATGAGGATGCTGCGGTGGATCTGTGGTCACACTAGTAGGATCGAATACGCAATGATGATATATGTGATAGGGTGGGGGTAGCACCAATTGAAGAGAATCTTGTCCAACATCGCTTGAAATGGTTTGGACATCTCCAACGGAGGCTTTCTAAGGCACTAGTGCATAGTGGAATTTTAACACGTACCGAAAAGATAAGAGGTAGAGATCGACCAAGACTGATGTGGGAGGAAGCAGTTAAAAGAGACAAGGGATTGGAATGTATCCAAAGAGTTGGCTTTGGATAGGAATGCATGGAAGTTTGTGATCAATGTACCAAAACCATGACAAGATGAAGGTTTAGGGGCGTGTTTTAGGATCTTGGTTCAGATGGTAGGATGTAGGGCATAGGGTTTTAACCTTGTTGGCTTTATTACAAGGTTCTCGTTTCTTTGACTTTGAGTAGGTTTCATTCCTAGCCTACCCCAACTTGTTTGCGACAAAAGTGTTTGTTGTTGTTGTAGTAGAATTTTACCTACAGCCTTCATGTTAGCCCTATTATCCGTGACAATCTAAACAACATAATCCCTTCCAATTTCATCATTTTTGCCCTCAAGCAACCTTGCTAACAACTGTGTATCAGCTGACACATTTGATGCATTAACAATATCTAAAAAGAAAGTGCCCTCTGGGCTGTTCACAAAGAAATTTATCTAGTGTCTTCTCCTATCAGTCCATCCATCAGACATGAGCCAACTCATGCTTTTCTCTCAACTTATATGTCTTCTTAGACTTCTCAAGCAATGGCAGCCTCAAGTCATGAAAAGTTGGCGAACTATACCCAAGACCATACTGCCTCACTGGTTCAAGCATAACCTCCCATGTCTTTGAGTTGGCAACATTGAATATTATGCCACATTCATAGAAAAAATCAACAATATGCATATCGACCGTCTCCTTTTCTTTCTTGCTCCTCCTTGACAATGTAGTTTGAGAAAGCGCCCCTTTAGCATGCCTCTCATGAACAACATCTTCTGGTGGCTTCCAAAGCATAGAAGCAATTCATTTAGAGGTCTTCGGTTGAGGCTCTAACTCTTTGTTATGTAGCAAAAGCGATAGCTTCCTTTTAAGAGCTGTCCTTGAACTTGGTTGGTCAGGGTAGGCTTTTCCTGATTGTGCAGCTCAAGCTTTTGCTTGTGGTTGCTCCTCTTCATCAGCACCATCAGAAGCACATCCTCTATCTTTAGCTTCTTCTTCATCATCAAGCTCGATGGGTTTGTTGCTCACATTCTTCTTCAAATAGTCTTCCATCTCCTTCATGATAGCTATGGTTGTATTTTGGCATTTCTCCACTTCTCCAAAGCCCCCTGCAAGGTGTTGTTTCATTCTCCTCACTCCAGAATGCATCCTCTTGCCACAAAGAATACATTGGACGACATTCTTCTAACTCAAGTTTGGCCAAAAGCAGTATTGTCATGCTAGTTCTTTGGACTTTATCGCCTTCTGCTGAGGATCCTTTCATGGATCATATTGCTCCCTATTCTCGGTCACTGGAATTTGGTCAGCCATGATGCCTATGCAAATCAAGAATCAATGGACATATTGATTATTGGTGTGGATGCTTCATACACTCGCTCATAGATGAAGGATGGAGTGCTTCCTCCACAGTTTGTGCCCTTAGAGTTATAGATTGTTGACTTCTTCACGAAGCCACAGATTAGGGTGCAACATTTGTATTTTTCTCTCCAAACTTATTGTGTGTGATCCACCATGAGTTTGAGGGGAGGTGTTAAGAGTAGGCATATCTCTTTTGTATTTACTTACATGTGTAGGGTTGTCTTTGCATTATAGTCCCTTATGCTCTCTATATATATTGCTCATTGGGCCTCATGAATACACACACAATATTCGTAATACAAGTAATAGGTGCCCCTACTTGTTAGCCAGTTATCTACATAATCAGGCAGGTTATATAATCACTACTAGGTTGGGTGACCGGTCGACTACTGGTTATCGATTTTAGAACCTTGGGTGCTATTTGATGAGAGTAGGATAGGCGTCGATAGAAAACTAGAGTTGTGGAGGAAGACTTTAGAATCGAATGGCTTCAGACTTAGTAGGGCTAAAGCTAAGTATATAATGTGTGATTTCAGCTATGCCAGGGTAGATGATAGAGATGTTACTCGCATGGACAAGTAGAGCCTAGGAATGACACTTTTTGATATTTGGGATCGATGCTACAGTAGGAAGGAGAGATTGGTGAAGACATGAGCCACAGGATAAAAGCGGGGTAGATGAAATGGCTCTAAGCATCGGGTATCATGTGTGATAAAAAAATTCCCTCAAAAGTTAAAAGGTATGTTCTATAGGACGATGATCAGATCTGCGATGCTATATGTAGCGGACTACTAGGCGATTAAAAGACAACATGTATGGAAGATGAATGTAGCAGAGATGAGGATGCTATGATGGATCTGTGGTCGCACAGGGCGGGATCGAATCCACAATGAAATACGTGATAGGGTGGGGTAGCACCAATTGAAGAGAAGCTTGTCCCATATCACTTGAGATGGTTTGAACATCTCCAATGGAGGCCTTTTGAGGCACCGGTGCGTAGTGGAATTTTAAGACGTACCAAAAACATAAGAACATGTAGAGGTGGACCAAGACTGATGTGGGAGGAACAAATTAAAAGAACTTGAGGGATTGGAATTTATCCAAAGAGTTGGCTTTGAATAGGAGCGCATGGAAGTTAGCGATCCACCTACTGGAACCATGACATAAGAAGAAGGTTTAGGGGCATTGTTTTAGGCTCTCGATTTAGATGGTAGGATCTACGGCTTAGGGTTTTAGCCTTGTAGGCTTTATTACAAGGCTCTCATTTCTTTGAGAAGGTTTCGTTCCTAGCCTACCCCAACTTTTTGCGACAAAAGGCTTTGTTGTTGTTGTAGAATTTTGCCTACTACCTTGAAGTTAGCCCTATTATCTGTGACAATTTGAAAAACATAATCCCTTCCAATTTCATCATTTTTTCCTCAAGCAATGTTGCTAACAACTATGCATCAGGGACACATTTGATGCATTAATAGTATCTAAAAAGAAAGTGCCCTCCAGGCTATTCACAAAGAAATTTATCAAGTATCTTTGTCTCCTACCAGTCCATCCATCAAACATGAGTGTGCAACCATATTCAGCCCAAGCCAACTCATGCTTCTCTCTCAACTTATATGTCTTCTTAGACTTCTAAAGCAATGGCAACCTCAAGTCAAGAAAAGTTGGCAACCTATACCCAGGAATGGTATGCCACACTAATAGAAAAAAAGCGACATGCATATCGACATCGACCGTCTCCTTTTCTTCCTTGGTCCTACTTGACATTGTAGTTTGAGAAAGCCCCCCTCTAGCATGCCTCTCATGAACAACATCTTCAGGTGGCTCTGGAGAATTCGTACAAACAATCACTCATTGCTGGGAGCTCTATCCTCCTCGCACTACTAAAAACAGAGTGAAAGAATCTCCCGCGTTCAGTCTGTGGAGGCCGACCATCGTAGTTGCCTCTACACCGAGTACGTCTTAAAGTCTACTTTGACTTGCGGCAAGTTGCCTCAACACCGCTAGTAAGGGTCCAATGGGAAAGGGATGGAGGGAGACGAACCCAAAGACCAAGGTGACACTTGCCGACGGTGGCCTGAGCTAGGGGTGAAGGTGATGGGTGCTACGACTTTGCGAGATGACAGAAAGGGTGAAGGCAAGAACCAGTGACAGCAGCTTGCTAGTTGTTAGGGTTTGGGTGCCAAGACCAGCTTTATACTCCCTTCAACCTGACTCTGGACCACCCCAACTCACACGTCAAGTTGCAAAAAAAAATTGCACGAAGTCACGCGCTCGCACCCTTTCCCACGCTTTTCACAAGTCGCCTAACTTGTCTCTCCATGTTGTCCAGTTGACAGCAAGTCATGGAAGGAAGACGATGAAGCTCACTGGAGATGAGGTGGTGCGAAGGTTGGCTCACTGGCGCCATGGAAGATGCCTCATGTTCCCAGTAAACCAAAGGACGAATGGCTCGGATTCTTGCTCGAATGAATGCGAGTGGCAAGCTAGAGTAAAAGGACGCGGAAGGATGGCTTCAGTACCACAAGGAAAGGTGCAAGATGGCGTCAAGACAACGAGAGCGTGGAGGGATTTTGTGAGCGCTCTCACTCACCGCTTGTTTAGACAATACAAGGTGGCAGAATGGCATAAAGAGGTGCTACAATGGTCGGATGCGGTGAGGCAGAGACAACAGTTGCGCCAAGCGTTCAAAACTGTCGGCGAAAGATGGCGACGACATCGGCTACACACGGCGGACAGCGAACATACGCGAGTGGCTAGTCTAGGGCAGCGAGGTGGAGACAAGGCTTGCAGTGTGGGTCCTAGCCCCAGTACACAGTGGGAGAGGGCAGTAGTGTGGAGCGCTCGCGTGCGCGCAGACACACTGGCGGAAGGGGGTGGCATGCGATGGAAGAAGGCGCCTAACGCTCGGGCTCGGCGCAACAGCCTGGGAGGCGGGTGGGGGCGACACAGAGATGGGGCATAGTTAGGTCAGAATGGCATCAGGCATAGGCTAGTGAAGGTGGGTTATGGCTGGATTCGGCACAAAACGAGGGCAGGAAAAAGAAAATTGATTTTGAATTTTTTGAAAGGTTGAGAGGTTTGAGGAATTTTAAACACAGTAAATTAACTCTTAAAATTTTGAAATTTTTTGGGGAGAGGCTCCTGATACTATCTAGTTTTTACTAAAAATTAGTTTCAAAAATTTTCCAGCTTTAATTTTTCTCAAAAAATCAAACACTACTGTTTTTAATAGGGAAATTTTAATTAGGTAGCCAAAAATGCAAAAAAAACTCAGAAATGCAATTACTATTAATTAATCATGGTTCAACATAAATTACAATTTTTTGGGGTTGTTACAAGAAGAGAGAAGTCAATGGGAGGCGGTGGGCAGGAGGTGGAGGGATGGACAACAGCTGGCAGGAGCGGTGTGAAGGTGACGACAGTGGCGAGAGGCGAATAGGGAGAGGGGTGATTGGAGGGGTAGGGCAAGCTGCAAGGATAGGTTTTTGATGTGGTTGGCATTGGGCTGGGCTTGTAGTGGGCTTTTGTTTGTGTGGTTTTAGGCCAATAAGTATCAGAGAAATACCAGGAAGTATCGATGGAGTATTGTGATTAATTTTATTAATTTTGGAAATTAAATTATGCTGATACAATATCGTGCCGTATCAGAGTCGTATCGGTATCCGATACATATCACAATACACGTACTGCACCTTGGCAGAGTATCGGGTTATCGTAGGCATGGATGATAGACAAAGCCCTAGACTATGTTACAATAAAAGAATAGAAGGGAAATATGTCTTTTCACTGATGAAGCTGTAGGACCGATGCTAGCAATCAGAGGGGGTGAAGGGTGGTCTGACCACAGGGGCAAGGGCGGCCTGACCATTGTGGCTGGTCTGACAACAGGTCCAGGGCTAGTCTGACCAGTCCCATGTTCCCAGGCCTATCGAGGCAAAACTCAAATTCAAAACTTGCCCAAATCTCATCGAAACTTCCAAATTTTGCATGAGACTTGTTCAAGACAATAGGAACCTAAACCAGTCAAGAATCAAAAGGTTTTTGGGCTTGGATTCACTAAATAGAAGAGAATTAAATATAGGCCACAAGAACACCAAAAACCCTAGAACTCAAATTACTTCTTGCTCGTGATGATCTAAGGCATAAAGTCTTCAATATCTATTCTCACGTGTCCTAGCTAGGTAATTTAAGCAAGAAATCAGGCTAGAGCTCCCACGATCACGAAACCACAAATCTTGCTCAAGAACACGAACCGGGCATAATCTTGATTCTTGCTATAGTGGTGATCTAGATGGGCAACGATTGATCAACTAGGATCTTCTAGTGCCTCTTACTCATCATGGATCATAGCAAGACCAAGAGAGCTCAGGAGAAGAAATCACATCAGGAACACTACACAAGCAAAGTTCAAGACAAGAACAACAAGCAATTTGAGAGGAAAGGTTTGATCTTCATTACCACATAGAGAGAAACAGTTACGATAGTATGGAGATTACAAGGTGCTCCCAAAGCACCACTCTTTCCACTCCAACTCTCTCTATCAAACTATGGAAGGAGGCAAGGTGGAAGGAGAAAAACATCAACCCTAGAATCCTTAGATCTAACACATCCTCTCCTTCCCTTTAGTAACCAGCAACAAACCCTAATTTGTTCAACCCATTAAGACATCCGGGGAACCCGTTAACACCATTAACATGGGTTTTACATATGCACGCTTCTCAAAGAATTTACAAGACAACCCACTAAACCATTAGCAATTGATCCACTTAGCATTTTCGGCTCTCTTTGACCTAAACCACTTCTCCTTTGCACCTCCCTATGCGGTTTTGATCAAGGCACCAACCCGGTATTTGGCTAACTACCAAAATACATTCAACAAAGCTTTTAGACACCTTCCCTTGACTCTGTCTTCACCTTCACATCAAAGCATCTCCATAAGCTTTGACACATAGCCCGTAGTGCCCAATGACTAGCTCTCACGTCTTGACACATTCAATCTTCCACAAACCATCTCTACATGCATCGGCCTTGTCACTTGGCGCACCACGTGCACCAGCTCGTTTCTTCACGATCCTTGTCAGCTCTGTGCTTCCCACTTGAGCCACGCATCCTCACCTGGACTTACATGACCACACGGACCTCAGCTCCCCTGCCTAGTCCCAGTCACTTGCCATTGACCGCTAACATTCTAACATTCTCCAAGCCACCTTAACATCCAAAGACCAAGCAACCATCTCGAGCACAAATTCCTTGCACTTGACTCACATTAGTCAAAACAATGCATCACGCAACTCAACACAATCAACCAATGGCACATGCCATGCACCCACTCAAACCACTCAAAAACACCTCACTGTTCTCTGATCCACATCCATCAATCTGACCGCCATAACCATGCTGGTCAAACCGCCATAACCATGTCAGTTTGACCACCATGGTTTGACCAGTCTAATCGCTTAAGAACACCAAAAAAACATGCACTTTCAGCTCCATTTTCCATTTCTAGTGGAACCAAGTGCAAACACATCCCCAAACAAGCCTACGCAAGTGCTTGTTGTGGAATTGCCAAAAGACAATATGGCCAGTCTGACCGCTTACCCCTTGGCGGTCAGACCGCCTTCCCTATGGCGGTTAGACTACTGGGCACACAACTTGAAGAATAGGTCAAGGCTAGTCTGACCACCATCCTAGGTCTAGTCAGACCGCCTGAGACCTGACAACAACTCTCAAATTCTGAATTTTCTAAAACTTTTGCAAAATTCAATTTCAACTCAACCAATGTGCCAATTGTTCATCATAAACATATTCTAGAACTTCTACATGGTCTCTCAATCTCCCCCTTGATGAACACATTGGCAACTACTCTAAAAATGCAAATTTGAGTTGATTTTAGAAAATAGAAGAGAATTTCGGAAAAGAGAACTCTACTTGGTTCAAAAAGTGAATAGAAGTTGAAAATGGCCAAGTGGTCTAGAATATGGAGTGAAGAAACTAGAAAGAGAGTTTTGAACATAAACACTCTAAAGCCATTTAAACTTGGGAAATTCTCACTCTAAGTCCATATGAAAGAGCAATTGTACATTTAGACCTTGGTCATGGTGAGAAGAAGCTAAGCAAATCAAGATTTTGCAACAAAGCTCCAAAATCCAAAACTCCCATATTTTCTCCCCTTAGCCCAATTCATGTATTTTTGCCACAATTTCTCCACATTTGACAATGAATTTATCAAGTAAAGAAGGGAAGGAGTTAATGAAGACTAAGATGCAAACACTATTTTTGGTAATTTTTAGATTTTAGTTGGATTGGGAGCTTTAAAAATTAGACTAGCTAGAAGTGATTACATGGATTAAAAACATGTCAAGCTGCCTCCAAATCACAAGTATAGCTAGAGGGATCCTAAACCAAGTCATGACAAGGCAATGTACAAAATGAGCTAAGATTCTAAGTCACGCAAAAGAGATGCTAAAGAGCTCCAAAGTGACTCAAGCTAAGAGCCTATTTGATCATTGCCATTGACTAGATAAATGACTTATTATGGTAGAGCAAGTCCTAGACTAGGAGCTATCTAAACTGGCCCCAAGCTTCAGTACAAGTTTTAACTCACATCTATATGGTTCATCTCAGTAAAGCATGTCCCTAGACTAGGAGTCGTCTGCAACTGCTTCCTGAGTTACAACCAATTTGAATTAATTTCATTCGGTCAATTTGATTGATCTGAAGCCATTGTCAACCATATCAAGTAGAAAGCTTAAGAAAATGGTCTTGGTCATACATAACTCTCCCTGAGTTCATGCCAAGTGCAATGGCAAGCAGTTTCATGAGAAAAGAATGCTAAGATGCAATTATATTATAAGCTCAATTGAGATCATCTAAAGCAATGAAATGGCAAGAGCTACTAAATACTCTACAATGGAACTAAAAAGCTCTAGCCAAGCTAGACTTAGACTCAAAACTCAAATAAGCAATTTGCTAGGCAGGAATCAGAAAATGATCACTAAAACTATACTATTCACAAGATCTAGCCTAGACAACTTTAGTTCAAGTTGCACAATTTTTAAATGAACTAGTCATGGCACAAGCTAAACTACACAAGTAAGCACATGATAAAAAAGCTTAGTAAAGCAGACATGATTGGATACATAGAATGAGCATGGATCTAAGTTACCCTGATACACGATACGAGTATGGCGATATAGATACAACTATACCGCAAAACGATATTTTCCAAAATCAGGGATACATCGATATGGCAAGTATATATGTATTTAAAAATAAAAAATGTAGAGTGGCTACGAGGGAGCGACAAACTAAGATTAGCTTGACGAATGCTATATATTCTTTGCCTCACTCGCTAGCATTGTTGTGGTTCAGTCATAGTCTCGCAGATGCACTCAGCCACTCGCTCCTCATACCTCAGTCCATGCAAATGTGTCATATAGACAATATGAGACATTTCAGTATATCACTAGTAATAAACTTGCAATTTTTATCAAAAAATCAAAGTAGAGAAAAGATGGCTTACCCAACAAAATCTGACCTCATATCACTTGAATCTTTCATCAATAATCTTGAACACAATAAATCTTACCAAAAAAGCATTAGTGAATAGTAAACTAAAAAATCATAGAGAATTAGATATACATAGTCCAGCAACATAACATAACATAGGATGATAGGAATAGGTTACTAGGCACCAGGCCAAATTTAATTGTTCCAAGATTCCATCATAAGAAATAGGAATGAATTAAACTAATACTGAATATCTTCATGATGTGATTACTCCACCTCGTAAGGTCACTATCCTTCCTCGTCTCCACATATGAACCCCTCAAATTCTAGCTCATCTAGTGTGAGATCAGCAACTTCCAGAATGCCAACACCACCAATGGACTTGAAGCCATCACCCCCAACATCCCACATTTGGGCTGGCCCAATGGAATAATCATCAGAGTTTCTTGATAGGAGACGCATGTTGTTTTGCACAAACAGTAAATCCTCAACATGTTCTGGCATGAGCCTATTTCTCCTCATGCTATGGACAAAACCATAGGTACTCCAATTTCTTTCATAGCAAGAAGAAGACCATGGCTGCCCAAGTAATTTGAAAGCAAATGCTTTCAGTTCTAGGGTCCTAACTCCATAAATGCCCCACCATTGCTTTGGTTCAAGATGGGCTCTATATTCAATTGAATAAAAATTATGATGTCAATATATAGAAAAGGCCACAGTTTGAACTTAATTTATGTAGCATACAATCACATGAATAATGTCAAATACTGCAAAGTTCATACCATCTTACCAATCTCAAGCTCTTCATAAAATGAACTCAAAGAAGCTCACTAAGGACTGAATGATGTTTCATGAGAGCTTGTCTTGTATCTGCATTTAAAGATATACGTGAGCGACAAATCAGAAGTATGGCATGTTAAGAGTCTTGTACATATTAGTGTCTTATCTCTCTCATCCCGTGAGGCCCACGTAGCCCATGAGACCCAACTAACCATGTATATATATAACTTCTAATGATGAATAAGATGCACAGTTGTGAATAACAAAAATATCTCTCCTGTCTAAAATTAACATGGTATCAGAGCATGGTTAGGGTTAGGGATTGGACCTCTTCTGCTGCCACCACCACTGAGAGGCCCAGAGAAAAGTGACCGCATGGCGACCAGATCCAGCCATGCCTGATAGCACATTGTCTATTCGAGATATCGTTCTCCAGCACCATCTTCATCATCCACCCAGTGCCACCGTTCTCGCAATTGTCGGATCCAATCGCCATCTTCTCCCCTTAGTCAGATTCAGCCATCGTCTCTCTCCTCGCCCGGATCCAGCCTCTGCGTGTCCCCAGCACCATCCTCATCTCCAACTCTGGCGCAATCGTCCTCTTCTGGCCACCCTTTGCTAGCCGCCCATGATCTGCCCAACTTAGATTTGCTCACGCCGCTAGCTCTCCTTCACCAACCACTTGAGATCGACCTGGCTCAGATCTGCTTATGTCGCTAGCTCTAGGCTAAGCTGCCGTCATCATTCTTGTCTGCTTCAAGCCCAATGCCACCGATTGCCTCTCCAGATTCCCACCACTAGCCTCCTCGGATTGCTTCCCATTGGCCTCCTCTCCAAGCCTGATGCCGCCATCAAGATCTAGTTCTTCTTACTATCGGGCTCTGCTGCTGTCCTCTGTTATGCTACTGTTGTTAGCTCTGTTGTGCTTACGATGCGTCAAGATGGCAAAATCTGACTCGTGGTTTGGGGGTTCATCTTTCTTGCTCACTGATATCCAACTTGATGGGCCGAAATATCAAGCATGGGTTTCTCAGTCAAGACTGTTAGATATGTATTACATAGCTGTGTATTTACTCTGTTGTTTGAGGGGTTTCCTGCATATATGCCCTACCTGTACATGTATATATATGGGCCTATTGGCCTCATAATGAATACAAGCATTATTCCAACATGGTATCAGAGCATAAGGTTTCGTCATACCTAGGGTTTCGTCAAACCTAGGGTTTTGCCTGGCTCGTTTTTCCACCGTCGCTTGCTTTTTCCACCGCCGCTCGTTGCCGTTCTTCATCAGGGTCACGGTCGGTGAGATCGGGCCGCCTCCGTCCTGATCCTGCCCGAGTCCGTCGCTGCCGGAGTCGCGCGAGACCATTGCCGCCACTGTCGGTGAAGATCGGGACACCGCTGTCGCTGTCGGAGAAGATCGGGACGCCGCCGTCGGATCCGCCGAGATCGCATCGCCAACGCCGCCCGCCGCCTAGGCGTTGCGCGGCGCGCGAGGCTGCCATCGCCGAGATCCCGCCGAGACCGCGTCGCGATCCACGTCGAGGCCGTCGCTCCGCCCGCCCGAGGCCGTCGCTCCGCCGCCGGTGTCGCAGTCGCCGCGCCCGCCCGCCGAATTTATCGCTGCGCCGCGTCGCCAGGTGCTGCCCGACTCGCGACTCGCCACTCTGTTTGGTGCGGTCGGTCGGTTTTAATTGAATTAAAAAAAGCAAAAAAAGAAAGAAAAAATGTCTTCTTTTGTAGGCACCGTTTCTGTTCCTCGTTGTCCGGTGATCTTCGATGGTCTCAATTATCGGGACTGGTTTCAGCACATGCGCATCCACATGCGTGGTCAGCGCCTTTGGGACTTTCTTACTGGCGAGTTGCCTTGCCCGTCTCGTCCTACTTCACCTGTTGAGCCTGTCATCCCGAGGGATGCTTCCAAAGATGCTCGTACAAAGGCGTTTGAGGCTTTTGAGGATGCCATGGAGACTTTTCAGACTCAGTATGCTGCTTACAAGACATGGATTGATGAGGATGCTCGTGCCTCTGCTATTTTGGTTGCTAGCATGGAGGTGCATCTCACATGGAGGTGCATCTCAGTATGCTGCTTGACTGGCTTCGCCTTCCTTCCGCTGCCCCAGTCAGTCGTCTTGCCTCCACCCCTCTCTCTGCAGCCGCTGCATCCTCCACCGCATCGTTTGCTCAGTGGCATCATCGCTTACGACATCTTTGTGGTTCCCGTATGTCTTCCTTACTTCGTGGAGGTCTTTTAGGGTCTGTGTCTGGTGATGCTTCTCGAACTTGTCTGGGTTGTAAGCTTGGCAAACAGCTTCAACTCCCTTTTCCTTCTAGTGACTCAGTATCTCAGCGTCCTATTGATCTTGTTCATTCTGAAGTTTGGGGACCAGCTCCTTTTGTTTTGAAAGGAGGTCATCAATATTATATCATTTTTATTGAAGGTTTTTCTCGTCATACATGGACATACTTTATGTCATCGCATAGTGAGGTTTTATCTATCTACAAGACTTTTGCCACCATGGTTCGCACTCAGTTTGACTCTCCTATTCGTGTTTTTTGCGCTGATTCCACTTGAGAGTACTTGTCAGGAGCACTTCGTGGTTTTCTTACTGAGCAGGGCACTCTCTCTCAGTTTTCTTGTCCAGGTGCTCATGCTCAGAATGGTGTGACTGAACGCAAGCATCATCATCTTCTTGAGACAGCTCGTGCTCTCATGATTGCTTCTGCTGTTCCACCACATTTCTGGGCTGAGGCTGTTTCTACTGCCACTTTCTTGATCAACATTCAGCCCTCCTCTGCTCTTTAGGGTGGGATCCCAGTTGAGCGTCTCTATGGCCAGACTCCTGATTATTCCAGTCTTCGCCTTTTTCGGTGTGTGTGCTATGTCCTTCTTGCACCTCGTGAACGCACCAAACTAACCGCTCAGTCAGTTGAGTGCGTTTTTCTAGGCTACAGTGCTGAGCACAAGGGATATCATTGTTAGGATCCTGTTGGCCGACGGATGCGGATTTCTCGGGATGTTACTTTTGATGAGTCTCGTCCTTTCTATCCTCGTCCTTCTCCTTCCTTCACTTCAGCATCTGTTGTCTAGCCGCTTTCATTTCTGACTTTTCCTTCCAGTCCTATAGTCACTAATCCACCACAACCTTTGGTCTCTCCGGTGCCTCCTTCTCAGCCAGCACCTTCCTTACCACCGACATCCTCTCCCGAGGTTGCTCCTGATCTTTTTCCTTCTTATCCTCTCTACTATACTCGTCGCCCGTGAGTTGAGGATCCTTCTGATACGCCCTCTCCTTCTGACGAGTCATCCCCTTTGGCCTCTCCTCGTTATACTCTTCGCGATCGCCAGTCTATTCGGCCTCCTGAGCGTTTTGGTTTTGCTGTCGCTGCTCTTGCCGAACCGACTTCTTATCGTGATGCTGTTGTTCATCAGGAGTGGCAGCATGCGATGGCGGAGGAGATCGCTACCCTTGAGCGTACTGGCACGTGGGATCTTGTTCCTCTTCCTGCACGTGTTACTCCTATCACATGCAAGTGGGTCTATAAGGTTAAGACTTGCTCTGATGGTTCTCTTGAGCGTTACAAGGCTCGTCTTGTAGCGTGTGGTTTTTAGCAGGAGCATGGCCGTGACTATGATGAGACATTTGCTCCTATCGCTCATATGACCACCGTTCGCACTCTCCTTGCTGTGGCCTCTGTTCGACAGTGGTCTATCTCTCAGTTGGACGCCAAGAATGCCTTTCTCAATGGCGAGTTGCGTGAGGAGGTCTACATGCAGCCACCCCCTGGGTATTCTGTTCCTGAGGGTATGGTTTGTCGTCTTCGTCGATCTCTCTATGACCTCAAGCAAGCTCCTCGTGCCTGGTTTGATCGTTTCTCCTCTGTTGTCACTGCAGCTGGTTTTTCGGCGAGTGCTCATGATCCTGCTCTTTTTATCCATACTTCATCTCGTGGTCGGACGCTTCTCCTTTTGTATGTTGATGATATGATTATTATTGGAGATGATTCTCAGTATATCACTTTTGTTAAGGAGCGTCTTCATGAGCAGTTTCTTATGTCTGATCTGGGTCCTCTTCGCTACTTTCTTGGGATTGAGGTTATTTCTACTCCTGAGGGTTTCTATTTGTCCCAAGAAAAGTATATCCAGGATCTTCTTGCTCGTGCCTCTCTTACTGATCAACGGACAGCTGAGACTCCCATGGAGCTCAATGTTCATCTTTGTCCCACTAATGGTGAGCCTCTTGCTGATTCTACTCGCTATCGTCATCTTGTTGGGAGCCTTGTTTATCTTGGTGTCACTCATCCCGACATTTCATACCCTGTGCATATCTTGAGTCAGTTTGTTTCTGCTCCCACTCAGCTCCACTATAGTCATCTTCTTCGTGTTTTACAATACCTTCGTGGAACTATCTCTCGTCGTCTCTTTTTCCCTCGCTCCAGCTCTTTACAGCTCCAGGCATACTCTGATGCCACCTAGGCTAATGATCCCTCTGATCGCCGGTCTCTCTCTGCTTATTGCATTTTTCTTGGTGGTTCTCTCATTGCTTGAAAGACTAAGAAGCAGACATCAGTTTCTCGTTCGAGTGCTGAGGCTGAGTTGCGAGCTATGGCTTTGTTGACTGCGGAGGTTACTTGGCTACGGTGGTTACTTGAGGACTTTGATGTTTCCGTTTCTGCACCGACTCCTCTTTTGTCTGACAGTACAGGTGCTATTAGCATTGCTAAAGATCCGGTGAAGCATGAGCTTACAAAGCATATTGGTGTTGATGCTTCCTACATGCGGACACAGGTGCAGGATCAGGTTGTTGCTCTTCAGTATGTACCTTCCGAGCTTCAGTTGGCAGACTTTTTCACAAAGGCACAAACCAGAGCCCAGCACAGCTTTCATCTCTCCAAACTTCATGTTGTTGATCCACCATAAGTTTGAGGGGGGTGTTAGATATGTATTACATAGCTGTGTATTTACTCTGTTGTTTGAGGGGTTTCCTGCATATATGCCCTACCTGTACATGTATATATATATGGGCCTATTGGCCTCATAATGAATACAAGCATTATTCCAACAAAGACTACTCTGAGGGGTTATGGTTTGGCTTCTCATTTGATGGATGATCCTCCTGATCCAAAGAAGGTCGATGCTGAGGCAATAAAGACTTGGCAAAAAGAAGTTGAATGTGTTATAACTTGTTTAGTTCTGAGCGTTAATGTTTCTCTAAGGATGAGTCTTGAGTATCATAATTTAGCCAAGCAAATGTGGCTGTACTTTGAGAAGAGATATGTTTAGTCCAGTGGTGCTCTTTGCTTCACATTGCTCAAGAACCTTCATAATATTCAGCAATAAGACATGTCCGTAGAGGAGTATTATTGTACTTTCACTATCATTGCTGGCCCTCTAGTGTATATGACACCGAAGGCTACTACTGCTTGTCAGTCCTGCGTTGCCAAAGAGGAGTATGCTCAACAGGTATTTATGTATCAGTTTGTGATGGTGCTTCAATCAGAGTTTAAGCCAGTTCATACTTAGCTGCTCAACTATCCTACTCCACCAACTTTGAATAAGGCACTATCCAATTTGATTGCAGAGGAGACTCATCTTCACTCACTTGTGCCTGCCTCAGGATGCTCACCACATGCTGTCCTGGGCCTTTCACAGTGGTTTGGATCCACCAGAGCTACATCAACGAGTGTTGTTTTGTTCTCATTGCAAGAGGACCGATCATCTTATTGACAAGTGCTTCAAGTTACATCCAGACTATTGTTGACTATCATACTAGACATCCATTTGATCATCGCCATATGGCACCTACTGAAGTAGTCACTGCAGCCACACCTCCTATGACTTCTGGATCAATGTCTGCTTTGACTTCAATTGAATCATCTTCCTCTAGCATTGCTCATTCTTTGGTTTGGACTCGAGTGCCTCTTTTCATGTTATATCAAATAGCTCTTAGCTTGTTGCCTACAAGCTCGTGACTGATGGTGCTTATGTTCACACTACAGATTGTAAACCTTGCTTTATTACCCATCAAGGCATTGTCTCTACATCTCGCTTCTCTATTGCTAATGTGTCTTTTGTTCCTTAGTTATCTATGAATCTTCTTTCTATTGGTCAACTTACTGATATGATTTTTTTTCATTGGATTTGATGATTCTTCTTACTTCATTCAGGATTGTTAGAGCAGAAGAGTGATTTTTTCTGGCCATCGCCGTTGAGGCTCCCCTAGTCTCCATGTCTTAGACGACTCCTTGTCCCTTCCATCAATATGTTGAAGCCCTCAGTATTGTTAAGGATATAAGGGTATTAGTGTCTTCCTATTTTAGGGTTTGGTTTTGTGTCCCTTGAGTCTTGTACTATATATTGCCCCTTTGGGTTTCATCTATTCATCCATAGATCTGACACGGTATCAAAGCCAGCAGCTAGGGTTAGCGTTTCCCAACCCTAGCCGCCACCAGGCTACTGCTGCTACCGCCATCATCGGTCGTTGTTGCCACCGTCAGGCTGCCGCCTCTACTTCCTCTTCCACTACTGCTGCCCCTGGGAGGATCAATCTCCACTCTCGGGGGCAGCCATGTCTTTATGGGTGGAGCTTTATGGGCTGCCGCAGTCATCATCATCGTCGACAATCTCCTTCGCTTGCCAGATCTAGTCCGACTGTGGAGACCTGGGCTTCTTCCTCATGCCCTGGGTTATCGGGCTCGCCTACGAGTTCCTCTTTGTCTGCTTCGTTAGGGACCATCGTCGTCACCCATTGGTCGTACCGCCAATAGAGCTGACTACCGTGTGCTCACCCTAAATGCCGACCGGATTCGTACGCCATCTTCGGATTCTTCCCAGCCATCGTCCTCTCTAGATTTGGCCTCAGCATCCACCCCTCGGTCGCTGTGCCTTGGATCCGGCCTCTGCGCCAGATCCACCTCACCGCCGACTAGAGGCTTGAGTTTCATCTCCATCTCCTCCGCCTTCTTCTTTGTGTCGTCGGCGTTGGGGGAAAGTGGAGAGACAAGAGGCAGAGAGAGTGTGTCTTGGCTACTCTCCTGGCGTGACAACGCTTCTTCTCTATTACCTGCTCTCCAGGCGAGGAAGAGGCGGAACTGGTGGGAAGGATTCAACCGTACTCTTACATTTACTTCAGGATCAACTGTTTTGAGTGGAGTCACCGCAGAGGATCAAGATGTCAAGGTTGAGTAATCAGTTGTTTCTGAAGCCACAACTACTGTTGCTATTAGTATCTGCAGCTTTAGAATTTTGGTGTTTGTGTTTCTGCTGTTAGTATCTGCAGCTTTGCGTATTTACTTTTGAGTCTTCTATTGCATCTATCCAAATCCATAGCATCTATCTTTCAGTTTGTTCAAGCCATGCGAGTCCACAAATTTCTGTGTTAGTCAGTCGATTACTTTGCTAGCAATGGTCCATCCCCTTGGATTGAGTCTGGTCTTCTTTTTGTATGGCCGCAATTGCCGCTCTTCTCTCTAAGATGTTGCTGATCATAGAAGTTTTAAGGCTGCTACTTCTCTCTGAGATGCCGCCCCGAGTTTTAAGGCCGCCGTGCTTTCTTTTCGTGACGTCGTCGTCTCGGACTTCGATCTGTGCCGCCATGCTTTATAGGCTGCCGTACAACCCCAAATGGAGATCTTCTAGCCTCGATACAATTTTCAAGAGCTGCATGCTACGACATCTTCAAGACTCGGATTTTGGATTTCCCTATTTTAGTGTCAACCCTTTCAAATGCAATGCTATTGCATACGCCTTGCATTTGAGGGAGTGTTAAGGATATAAGGGTATTTGTGGTATTTTCTAATTTCTAGGGTTTAACCTTATGTGTCCTATGTACTGTATGTATAGCCCTTTGGGCTAAGATCAATACAACTAACCTTTGTTCATCCTTCAACGCATCTAACATGGTATCAGATCTAACAAGTACCATATGCTATGTCATCATCTCATTCTCCAGTTGGTTCTTCCTCTAGCAAGTGGCATCATAGACTTGGTCATCTGCGTGGAGCTCACCTCACTACTCTACTTCAGCAGTGTTCCTTAGGTTGTGTCACTGTTGAGTCTAGTTTCACTATACCAATTGTAAATTGAGGAAACAACTACAATTGCCATGTTCTAGAAGTACCTCTATCTTGTCGTCCTTTTGATTTGGTACATTCTGATGATTGGGGTCCTCCTTTTGCTTCCAAGGGTGGTCACAGTTATTATGTCATATGTATTGATGATCGCTCCAAATATACGTGATCTACCTTATGAAACATCGTTATCAGTTGGTTTCTATTTATCAATATTTCGCTAAGATGGTTCATACTCAATTTTCTTCTTCCATTCGTGTTTTTCATTCTGACTCTGGAAGAGAGTATATTTCATTAGATTTTCATCAATTTCTTTCTAATCGTATTCTCCCTAAGCTCTCGTGTTCAGGTGCTCATGCTCAAAATGGTGTTGTTGAGTGAAAGCATTGTGACATCATTAAGACAGCTCGTTCTCTTCTTATTTCATCCTTTGTTCCCTCTCTTTTTGGGGGGAAGCAGTCTCTACGGCGGTCTATCTCATCAATCTTTAGCCTTCCTCCAAACTTCAGGGCAAGTGTCCTGGTGAGATCCTATATGGAGCACCTCCTCGATATGATCATCTTCTTGTTTTTGGTTGCACCTGCTATATTCTTTTTGCACCTCATGAGCGTACAAAGCTAAGCGCTTAGTTAGTTGAGTGTGTCTTTTTGAGTTATAGTCTTGAGCATAAGGGTTATCGTTGCTATGATCCTTCGGCACGTCGTATTCGCATATTTAGTGATGTGACCTTTATTGAGTATCGACCCTTCTTTTCTCATCCTTCCACTCGTCCCACTTCTTCCATAGATTCAACCTCTTTTTTGTGTCTACCTCCCATTCCTTAAATAGATTTGTCGTCTTCTGTTCATTCTTAAAATACATCTTCTCCACCAATTTCACCTTCTACTATGTCTCCTCCACCAACTCCACCAATTTCTGACACTTCCACTTTTCCCTTTCACTATCATAGCCGACAAAGAGATCCTTCTGATCCTCAATCCTTCGCTCCTCCACTTGACCCTTCGGCCAGTACCACGTATTCTGACGATCGTTCTACTACATCACGGTATGTCCTACGTGATCGTTCTTCTATTCAGGCACCAAAGAGATGGGGTTTCCCTCCTACAAGTGCAGTATCTATTCCACCTATCAGGAAGCAGCCAGTGTACTTGAGTGGCAGTTGACTATGACCGAGCTTACAACGCTAGAGCATATAGGTACTTGGGATCTTGTTCCACTATCATCTGGAGCTGTTCCTATAACTTGGAAGTGGGTGTACAACATAAAGAATAAGTCCGATGGTTCACTGGAGCAATACAAAGCTCGTCTTGTTGCAAGAGGTTTTCAGTAGGCTTATGGAAACTCATTGTGATGAGACTTTTCCTCCAGTTGCTCATATGATTACAATCTGTACTCTCATTGCTATTGCAGTGGTACGCTCATGGGCTATATCTCATATGGATGTCAAGAATGCCTTTCTTCATGGTGATCTACATGAGGAAGTCTATATGCAGCCATCCATAGGTGTTGAGGCTCCTACAGGATATGTTTGCCATCTTTGATATGCTCTATAAGGTCTCAGCCAAGCTCCATGTTCTTGGTTTGAGCATTTTAGTTCTATAATTTGAGTTGCTGGTTTTTCTCTGAGTAAGCGTGATCCTGCCTTGTTCGTTAACACTTCTCAACAGGGTCATACATTGCTTCTGTTGTATGTGGATGATATGCTGATCATAGGAGACATGGACTATGTGACATTTGAAAGAAGAAATTGAGTGAATAATTTATGATGTTAGATTTGGGACCACTCAGCTACTTCTTGGGGATTGAGATTCATTCTGATGGTGATGGCTATTATCTATCTCATCATCGATATGTTCAGGATTTGCTTGCTCGTTCTGGCCTAACTGATACTCGCAATGCTGCCACACCTATGGAGCTTCACTTGCAGCTTTGTCCTACTGATGGTGCACCATTGACTGATCCTTCCCACTATCATCAGCTTGTTGGGAGTCTTGTTTATCTCACGATGACCAGGTCGGACTCAGCTTGTGGAATCATCAAGAACCACAACTTGCAATGGCGTGTAGTTGATTTTAATATCTAGTACCTTGCACAATTCAGGAACCAAGTCTTGTTTATCTCAAGCTCTCTATTAGGTTGGGACTTCTTAAACAACTCAGCTACACACACAACTTCCTAAATAATTCAGTTGAAAAGATAGAAACTAAATACTCGGCATATCCTTTTACATCTCGGATTGCCTTTCCTAACAGCAATTTGAAGCAATTTCCAAAGCCAACTTGATTTTAATATCTGGTGCGCCATCTTGACTTGGTGTTCTCAGATTGCAGGTGAACCCCACCCTAAATTGTGCAAGTAGAGAAAGAAATGAGGATTTGGTCTTGGTTGTGCCGGTCCCATTATGCATGCATATGGCACCAAGAAACTCCCTCCTAGTTTATCTGAAAAGATTGCATGGAATTCTCCATGTTTCTCTTGGTTGTTTTCCTTAACTGTAGCCCAACTTCTTTTTGTTTGTGCATTGCTTTTATTCCCCACATGCAAAACATCTCTATTTCCTTTTAACTAAACTGAAGCACAATTTGTTGTGTTGCATGCGCCCATCTTGCATGCATCGACTGCATGCTGCAAACGAGCCCATCTTCCATGCATGTGGCCCATGCATGCGTTCCTCTCTTTTTTTCCTTCTTCTCATGCATCACATCTTCTCTCTTTAGTAGATCCTGAACTTAATTCATGTGGAACAATTTGAACACAAGTATTAAATTCAGAAGCACGGTTCATAACTATGGCCGCATCATCCTCCGCTCCTTCAAGTGAAACAATCATTGGTTTCCAGTTGGTCTTTGAGTCTTCATCTGCAACTTGTATGGGGGGCCGAAAAAATTCAGCAGCTTGGACCGCCTTCTTCATTTTGTTCCTCATGACCTTGGTGTTAGTAATGCGTAAAGATATTGTGTCAACACCTTCATCTCCCGGGTTGTGCAGAACGGATCGCCTTGTCGATCCCGATTCAATTGTAAGTTAATCCACTGTTACAATGCATCACTAATCAATGCTGTCTTGGCCAGTCTCATTTTCTTTTTAGAAGAGCATTTCCAACCCTAGAAAAAGTCTTCCAAATCTTCTACCCACTTGCACTAGTCCTCCGTAGTGCCCCTGGCGAATAGTGGCATTATGCGAGCCGTTAACCTCAACACACGCCAATCATCAAACACCATCATCTTCTTCCACCTGCGAGCAACGAAAGCACTGATACCAAATGTTGCCCATGGTGGAATAGCGATAGAGATAAGTAGAATGGTGTTGAATCAATCTAGAAGGGAAAGAAACAATGCCGCGCAGCAAGCACCACCAAACCGTACCATTGATTTAGGCACGAATTAGTGAGTTGAACCACAAGGATTTTGCACGCAGCCCAAGAATACGCTTCTTGATCTACGAAGCAAATACAAACCCCAGATGTGAAACTCTTGACTAGTAACACAACCACAGGGAATTCAACCCTAATGCCCAATGGCCAACACACATGGTGTCTAATTCTTTATCAAAACTCTGCCTTTACATGACGCACCGACTAGGCTATTTATAGCCACACAAATGCACACAACTTACTAAACAACTCAGCTTAAATGATAAAAACTAAATACTCGGCCTATCCTTGTACATCTCGGATTGCCTTTCCTAACAGCAATGTGAAGCAATTTCCCAAGCCAACTTGATTTTAATATCCCGTGCGCCTCGGACTGCAGGTGGACTCCACCCTAAATTGCGCGAGCAGAGAAAGAAATGAGGATTTGATCTCAGTTGTGCCGGTCCCATTATGCATGTGTATGGCACCAAGAAACTCCCTCCTAGTTTGTCCCCAAATATTGCATGGAATTCTGATCTATCTCGGTTGTTTTCCAAACCTGTAGCATGTGTTCTTTTAATTTGTGCATTGCTTTTATTCCACGAATGCAAAATATCTCTATTTCCTTTTAACTAAACTAAAGCACAATTTGTTGTGTTGCTGTGCCCATCTTGCATGCATCGACTGCATGCACGCAAACGAGCCCATCTTCCATGCATGTGGCCTGAAATTAATTCATGTGGAACAATTTGAACAAAAGAATTAAATTCAAATGAATGGTTCATAACTATGGCCGCATCATCCTCCCCTCCTTCAAGCGAAACCATCCTCAGTTTCAAGTTGGTTTTGGAGTCTTCATCCGTAACATGTACGGGAGCCAAAAAATTTCTATAACTTGGACTGCCTTCTTTGTCTTCTACCTCATGGACTTGTGTGGTGGCGATGCAAATTGGTATCGCATCAACACCTTCATCTCCTCCCAGGTGGTGCAGAATGGATCACCTTCTCGATCCTGATCCCATATAAGTTTATCCACCATTGCAGTGTGTCGCCGATCAATGCCATCTTTCCTAGTCTCATCTTCTTGCTAGAAGAGTCTCCAGCCCTAGAAAAAGTCTTCAAGATCTTCCATCCACTTACAGTAGTCCTCCAGAGTGCTCCTGGTGAATAGTGCCATTATGCGCGACGGTAACCTCAACACGTGCCTATCATCAGGCATCATCATCTTCTTCAACCAGCGAGCAACAAAAGCTTTGATACGCAATGATGTGTATCAAACCTCGAGAGGAGATTAAATCCACAGGTTGCCCAAACTTTCACGGTGGAGATAAGTAGAATGACGTTGAATCAATCTACAAGAGAAAGAATGCCACGCAGCAAGCACCACCAAACTGTACCAATGATTTAGGCACGAATTAGTGAGTTGAACCACAAGGATTCAGAATGCAACCCAAGAATAAGATTCTTGATCTACAAAGCAAACACAAACCCTAGACTGGAAACTCTTGATAGGTGACATAGGGAATTCAACCCTAATGGCCAATGGCTAACACACATGGTGCCTAATACATTATCAAAACTACCTTTACATGATGCACTGACTGGTCTATTTATAGCCGCACATGCACACTTCTTCCTAAAAAACTCAGCTATGCACACAACTTCCCAAACAACTCAACTAAAAAGGTAGAAACTAAATATTCGGCATATCCTTTTACATCTCGGATTGCATTTCCTAACGGCAATTTGAAGCAATTTCCTAAGCCAACTTGATTTTAATATCTGGTGGTACAATTTGACTTGGTGATCTTGGACTGCAGATGGACCCCACGCTAAATTGCGCAAGCAGAAAAAGAAATGAAGATTTGACCTCAGTTGTGTTAGTCCCAATATGCATGCGTATGGCACCAAGAAACTCCCTACTAGTTTATCTCCAAATATTGCATGGAATTCCTCTTGGTTGTTTTCCTTACCTGTAGCTTAGCTTCTTTTTCTTTATGCATTGCTTTTATTCCACGAATGCAAAATATCTCTATCTCCTTTTAACTGAACAAAAGCACAATTTGTTGTGCTGCATGCGCCCATCTTGAATTCATCAACTACATGCATGCAGAAGAGCCCACCTTCCATGCATGTGGCCATGCATGCATTCCTCCTTTCTTTCTTTTTCTATCTTCACATGTAGCACGTCTTGTTTCTCTTGCGTAGATCCTGAAATTAATTCATGCGGAACAATTTGAACACAAGAATTAAATTCAGAAGCATGGGTTGTAACTATGGCCACATCATCCTCCCCTCCTTCAAGCAAAACCGTCCTCAGTTTCAAGTTGGTCTTTGAGCCTTCATCCACAACTTGTGTGGGGGCCAAAACATTTCTGCAGCTTGGACAGCCTTCTTCGTCTTCTTCCTCATGGGCTTGCATGGTGGCAGCTCAAATTGATGTCACGTCAGTGCATCACTTTTGTTAAGGAGCATCTTAGCAGTTTCTCCTATCTGATCTGGGTTATTACTGGAGATGATTCTCAGTACGTCTCGCTACTTTCTTGGGATTGAGGTTATTTCTACACCTGAGGGCTTCTATCTGTCCCAAGAAAAGTATATCCAGGATCTTCTTGATCGTGCTTCTTACTGATTAGTGCAAAATAGACTCCTAGTGAGCTTAATGTTCATCTTCAGCCACTGATGGTGAGCCTCTTACTGATCCTACTCGCTATCGTCACCTTGTTGGGAGTCTTGTTTATCTTGGTGTCACTCATCCTAACATTTCATATCCTGTGCATATCTTGAGTCAGTTTATCTCTGCTCCCACTCAACTCCACTATAGTCATCCTCGTGTTCTACGATATCTTAGTGGAACCATCACTCACTGTCTCTTTTTCCCTCGCTCCAGCTCTTTACAGTTCCAAGCATATTCTGATGCCACCTGGAGTAGCAATCACTCTGATCACCTCTCTCTCTCTCTGCCTATTTTGTCTCTGCCTATTTTGTTTTTCTCTGTAATTCTCTCATTGCTTGGAAGACTAAGAAGCAGACAGTAGTTTCTCTTCAAGTGTTGAGGCTGAGTTGCGAGCTATGGCTTTGTTGACTGTAGAGGTTACTTGGCTATGGTATTTACTTGAGGATTTTGGTGTTTATGTTTCTATACCAACTCTTTTGTCTGACAGTACAGGTGCTATTAGCATTGCTAAAGATCTAATGAAGCATGAGCTTACCAAGTATATTGGTGTTGATGCTTCTTACATGCGGACATGGGTGTAGGACCAGGTTGTTGCTCTTCAGTATGTGCCTTCAAAGCTTCAGTTGGCAGACTTCTTCATGAAGGCACAGGCCAGAGCCCAACACAGCTTCTCTCCAAACTTCATGTTAATCCACCATAAATTTGAGAGGGGTGTTAGATGTGTATTATTAGCTGTATATTTTCCCTGTTGTATAAGGGGTGTTCAACATATATGCCATACCTTTACTTGTATATACATTGGACTCATAATGAAAACAAGGGCTATTCATAACAGTAGTAAGCTATGGTTGAGTTGGTTGCCTTGGATCGTACTGGTACGTGGGATCTTGTTCCTTTACCTACTCATGTTGTTCCTATTACTTGCAAGTGGGTGTTTAAGGTTAACACCAAGTCCGACAGCTCTGTTGAGAGGTGCAAGGCTCAACTTATTGCTCATTTTTAGGAGGCACATGGTCGTGATTATGATGAGACATTTTCTCCTATTGCTCATATGACAATAGTTCGCACACTCGTTGTTGTGGCTGATGTTTGCTCTTGGACAATCTCTAAGATGGATGTGAAAAATGCTTTTCTTCATGGTGATATGCACAAAATTTAGGGGGAGCGAGTCTTCTGTGTGACAACACTAGTGCTATACAGATTGCTACTGGTCCAATGAGGCATGACCTTACTAAGCACATTGGTGTGGATGCGCCCTTTACAAGTTCTCATTGTCAGCAGAAGACTATTGCTCTCCAGTATGTGCCATCTGATATTCAAGTTGTGGATTTCTTCACCAAGGCTCAAACTAGATAGCAACATCACTTCTATATCTCCAAACTCCATTTTTCACATCCTCCTAACCCATGTGAGTTGAGGGGGTGTTATGTATAAATGTATATATGGCCCACTAGGCCCATTAGTCCAAGAGTTGTACTGTACTATATAAACCTATTGGTATTCATCTAATAGAATTGAAATCTTTAGATTGTTACAATACATACTTAGAGAAGCATTGGAAGCTTGGCTCCATGAAGAGGTGGACTCCACCATGTGCAAAATTGCGATGATCATTTCACATCATGAATCAATGCTATCTCAGTAACAAGTATCCACATTAAAGTATTTAACCTCTAGCCTTGTGTAGGTTGCATTGCATGAAATTTTTCTTCAAAAGTGTGTTCTTGCTCTTGTTCAAAAACTTCATTATTGCAATCTCAAGTAAGATGGGCAATGGCACATTAACGGGGAATGCTAAATCATAATCATGTATATCACATCTCTAAGTGTGTCCAAATTAATTAAGTGCTAGTATTTAATTTCCAAATTTGAGCCTTTTAGCCAAAAGTCAAAATTTTAAAAATTATTAGTATATCTTTGAAAAACTAGATGCAAAATGTATACAAATGCATTTCAAAGGTTTCCCAAACATTTTGATTTTAGAATAATTATGTTCATGAAAAAATGAGTTTCTAACCCAAAACTAGCTATATAGTATCTTCTTTTGGCTTCGAACTAAAAAATTGCCCAAAATCAATTCTAAAAGGAATTTGAAAAAGTGTTCAATACCAAAAACCTAGAGTTTGCTATTCTAAACAATTTTGGTATTCAAAAGTTTTCCAAAAAAACAACCAAACAAAAGTTATTTAGTTTTGAAACTCATCCAAAATTCTAGTTCAACCTAAGTGGTCACAATCTAGCACTTAAGTGAGTTTTGCCATTTGAGCCAAAAATATTCACATATATTGGTTCACAAGGGTATTTATAACATATACATGCAAATAGATGCTCAAAATACCCTCACATGCCCATGTTGGCAATCCTGAAGAATTTTCTTGAAAATGTGCTAGTTTTGCAAAAATGAAAGCATAATTTGGTTAAAAACTATCTTCAAAAGGAATTTATCTTTGGCATATAGTTGGAAATGCTCCAAAAGCAGTTTGTGTTCCTTTGTGAAAGTTTTGGAGCAAATTACATCACTATCTAATTTCTCCTCAAATTTCATTCTTTGGTGTGCATTTGTTGAACCCCGGTTTAACCAGACCCCCTCATCAGTCTGAACGGTCGTTCCCAGCGGTCGGACCGGTCCTTCACAGCGGTCAGACCGCCCCTTTGAAGTTGGTTTGACTGAGACCTGGGATGTTTGGCTGATGCTGTCTCATTTGTTGATTTCCACCTCCTTGAGCCATTTTTTGTTGCTTCCAAAGTCAAGTTGACCCTTATTTTCCTTGCTAGCAACCCTGAAGTGATTTCCTTAATTCCAAATGCCATCATGATCATATTTGTGATACTTATTAGTGGTATTTTCTCAACAGGTAGCAATTTTGATCATGTTGATCTCGACATTTCCTTCATCTAATTCTTTTTTTGCCAACCAAATTTCTGTGACCAAACTCAACCTCTCCTAGTTGTCAGATTTCAAGTTTTTCAAGTGGTTTACATGTGATACCCCCATTGTTCAAGTGACATCTTCAAGTGGTGCTCACAAGTGGATTTCAATTTTCCAAGAAAAAATCAAGTGCCCAAAATCAATTGTCCCTACAAGCAGTATATGTGTCAATTTGGAAGTTACTTACAAGTCATATCTTTTACTCATGGCATCATATACAAATTGAGTATTCAAGTGAGTTTTCATGGAAAGATTTTCATCCAAAAGGAAAATACCACAAGAATCACTCTAGGACAAACATAGAGAAAAGAAGAAGTTTTGGTGCTTGATGATAAAGGGGGAGAAAAATCTACAATTTCAAATTGGTCATTAGTAAAGGTGAAATTGCAAAATGGAGTTTACATAAGATTTAGGGTGGTAGAAAAAACCTTTGTGACAAGGAGAAGAACCTTTGTGTAAGGGAGAGTTTTTCTCTAAATGGGTTTTTCTTAGTGAAAAACATATTAAACATTTTGGACTGGCTCAAAAAGGGGTAAATATTAATATTGGGAAAACTATTTTATCTATTCACCAAAAGTGGTTAATGGATCTTGTGAATTCATGTTTTACATTCTCTATGCTTAATTGTCTTTTATTTAATTGTTACATTCCTTGGATTCAAAATATAGGCTGAACTCCACTTCTAGCCAAACTTGGATATGTGCATATTGTTCAAGCTCACATTCTTGTATGCACATATTTAGGGGGAGTTCACTCTATATTTTAAGGTTTTATTCGTATTGATCCTTGTTCTCCATCTATATATATTAAGGATCCTTACTTTGAAACATATCCCTTGTGTATATAAAGCTTGTGTTGTTCATATATACTCAAGTTCATTAAATTCAATTATTTGCAATCGTGTTGAATCAGTTTGTCACCAATCATCAAAAAGGGGGAGATTGAAAGATTTGGACACTTCATTATGTCTTACTGATGAGTTTTGGTGATTTGTAACAAATGGATTTTTGTGTTGCCATCAATTATCAAAAAGGTGGAGATTGAAGAATCTAGCCCCACCATTATGTGTTAATGGTGAGTTTTGGCAATTGATGACAACCGTTTGTGGGATTAACAATTTTCATTGAGTGTGTGAAACAGGTAAGGTCCCATGATGACAAACACCTTGGATGGCATCTTGTGTTCATGGTCATCAAGTCAAGGTTTAGAATGAAAGATGGCATTGTTAGATGTGTATTACATAGCTGTGTATTTACCCCATTGTATAAGGGGTTTCCTGCATATATGCCACCTGTACATGTATATATATTAGCCCTTTGGCCACATGATGAATACATGCGTTATTCAACATGGTATCAGAGCCGGTTTTGTCATACCTAGGGTTTCATCATACCTAGGGTTTTGCCTGCTTGTCGCTTGTTACCACTTTTCCACCACCACTCGTCGCCGTTTGGTGGCTGTCACTGGGTCCTTCACTCAGATCGGGACGCCGCCTCTTCTGGGTGACGCCAGATCCAATCGCGTGTCGCGGGCCGTCGCTCGCTCGGATCGTCGTCGTCACTGATTCTCGCTCGGGACCGCCACCAGCGTCGTCGTTGCCGACCCCGCTCGGGACTGCCGCCGATGTCGCCGTTGCTGGACCCGCTCACGCCGTCGGCTGTTACAGTCGCCGTCGACGACCCCGGCATCGTCGTCGCTGACCCCGCCGTTGCCATCGCCGACCCCGACCCCGCCGTCACCATCGCCGTCGCCATCATCGCGCGGGCTGGGCAGGCCGGCGCCCCTTTTTCTTCGCTTCCTTCTGCGCCTCATGCCCTCCTTTTGGTCTTCTTGATCGAGTCGGTCATTTGAGAGCACGAACTGTCGGTCGGTTGTATTTGACCGAACAGAGGAGGTATAAAAAAAAGCAAAAAGAGAGAGAGAGAGAGAAAAGCAAAAAAATATGTCTTCTTCTGCAGGCACCGTTTCTGTTCCTCGTTGCCGGGTGATCTTCGATGGTCTCAATTATCGGGACTGGTTTCAGCACATGCGCATCCACATACGTGGTCAGCGCCTTTGGGAATTTCTTACGGGCGAGTTGCCTTGCCCATCTCGTCCTACTCCACCTGTTGAGCCTGTACTCCCGAAGGATGCTTCCAAAGATGCTCGTATAAAGGCTTCTGAGGCTTTTGAGAATGCCATGGAGACTTTTCAGACTCAGTATGCTGCTTACAAGACATGGATCGATGAAGATGCTCGTGCCTCTGCTATTTTGGTTGCTAGCATGGAGGTGCATCTCACTGGTGATGTTGTTGGACTGGCTTCTGCACATGCGATGTGGACGCATCTACGCAGCCGCTACGAGCCATCTGGTGATTCCTTATACCTTGCTGTTGTGTGACAGGAGCAGTCGCTGCAGCAGGGAGATACCACTGTGGATGAGTTATATGCTCAGTTGTCTACGATATGGCGTCAGATCGACTCTTTGGGGCCAGATGTTTGCCGCACCTGTCAGTGTTGTCAGCGTCAGCAGTCTCACATGGAGCTTCACCGCATCTATGACTTTTTGACACGCCTCCGGTCTGAGTTTGAGTAGACTCGTGCTCAGTTGCTGGCTCGCCATCCTCGTGTGACTTTGTTGGAGGCCCTTGCAGCTGTTCGTACTGAGGAGATTCGACTTCGTGGAGCGGGTCTGCTATCCTCATCATCATCACTTCCTTCGGTTTTGGTGGCTTCTCCGGCTTCTACACCCGCTGTGCCTTTGCCTCCACCAGCTGTGTCTTCACCAGTGACAGCTGCTGTTGGTAAGGGCCTTCACTGCACCTATTGCAACAAGGATGGATATGTGGAACAGTTTTGCTACAAGAAGAAGGATCTTCGCCGTGGTGCTCGTCCTCCGAGGGGCACTGGAGGTTCCTCCTCTCAGCAAAGTTCTGGTACCTCTGACACTCAGCAGCTTCTCACATTGCTAGGCTGCATGGTTGCTTCTGCATCGTCTGGTTCTGCTAGTTCTGCTGCTCAGTCTTCCGGTGAGAGACCACCTTCTACTTCTCCTTCCTCAGTTACATCACCTTGGATTCTTGATTCGGGTGCTTCTTTTCATATGATATCTGATTCCACCTGTCTTACTTCCATTAGTCCTTTAGCTGCTCCTATCACTGTCCACACAGCAGATGGTACCTCTCTTTCTGTCACAGGACGAGGCACTCTTTCAAATTCCTCTTTTCATGTTCCTGATGTTTCTCATGTTCCAAAACTAACCATGCAGCTCATCTCTGCTGGCCAGCTCACCGATCATGGTTGTCGTGTTATTTTCGATTCTGATTCTTGTTGTGTTCAGGATCGTCGCACGGCGACCTTGGTTGGTATTGGCCCTCGCCGCCGTGACTCACAACAGCTCTGGGAGCTTGACTGGCTTCGCCTTCCTTCCGCTGCCCCAGTCAGTCGTCTCGCCTCCACCCCTCTCTCTGCAGCCGCTGCATCCTCCACTGCATCGTTTGCTCAGTGGCATCATCGCTTAGGACATCTTTGTGGTTCCCGTATGTCTTCCTTACTTCATCGAGGTCTTTTAGGGTCTGTGTGTGGTGATGCTTCTCTACATTGTCAGGGTTGTAAGCTTGGCAAATAGCATCAACTCCCTTATCCTTCTAGTTAGTCAGTGTCTCAGCGTCCCTTTGATCTTCTTCATTCTGATGTATGGGGACCAGCTCCTTTTGTTTCGAAAGGTCATCGATATTATATCATTTTTATTGATGATTTTTCTAGACATACATGGATATACTTTATGTCATCTCGTAGTGAGGTTTTATCTATCTACAAGACCTTTGCCACCATGATTCGCACTCAGTTTGACTCTCCTATTCGTGTTTTTCGCGCTGATTCCGCTGGAGAGTACTTGTCGGGAGCCCTTCGTGGTTTTCTTGCTGAGCAGGGCACTCTCTCTTAGTTTTCTTGTCCAAGTGCTCATGCTCAGAATGGTCTGGCTGAACGCAAGCATCGTCATCTTCTTGAGACAGCTCGTGCTCTCATGATTGCTTCTGCTGTTCCACCACATTTCTGGGCTGATGCTGTTTCTACTGCCACTTTCTTGATCAACATTCAGCCTTCCTCGGCTCTTCAAGGTGGGATCCCAGTTGAGCATCTCTGTGGCCAGACTCCTGATTATTCCAGTCTTCGCCTCTTTGGGTGTGTGTGCTATGTTCTTCTTACACCTCGTGAGCGCACCAAACTAACCGCTCAGTCAGTTGAGTGCGATTTTCTGGGCTACAGTGCTGAGCACAAGGGATATCGTTGTTGGGATCCTGTTGTCCGACGAATGCGGATTTCTCGGGATGTTACTTTTGATGAGTCTCGTCCTTTCTATCCTCGTCCTTCTCCTTCCTCCACTTCAGCATCTGTTGTCGAGCCGCTTTCATTTCTGACTTTTCCTTCCAGTCCTATAGTCACCACTCCACCACAGCCTTTGGTCTCTCCGGTAGGACTGTGCGTTCGGTTAGTTCGGTAAAATCGGTTCGGTAAATACGGTATATACGGTAAATACGGTATTATTAGTTCGGTAGTATACGGTATTTTTGAAAATACGGTTCGGTATCGGTAAATCCCAATTTATTTCGGTGCGGTATCGGTAAATACCATATTTACCAAAGTTAACGCAAATTGCAAACAATATAGTGACTAGCGAGATGAGTAGATGACAGTGTATATAGCCTCTGCTAGCCTCCTAGTCTACTATTCGTATTTGTGAATCACCATGGCGAAATGAGATAACTTTTTGGCCTGTGCCATGTGTTAACTTAGCTCACTGGCTCACTGCCTCCTGCATGGAGCACTGAGCAAGGCAGACAGCCAAACACTCACAAAAGAAATGAAAGTTGCGCATCATATGGAGACTAGAGTAGTATCATCTGCACTGCATGAGATCACGGGAATTGGTTAATTTAATTGGGCCATGAAGAATTTTGGGCCAATATGGTCCTCTGCGACTCGCGAGCACGGCTGCGCGATTCTGCGCACCTCCGCCACGTTGAAGAATACGGTAGGACAAGCGGCGCTAAATCATGAGTGCTAGGCCGTAAACAAAGTTTCGGTTTTTTTCGGTTTTTTCGGTTTTAAATCGGTTTTTCCCGAAAAAACCGAATACCAAAAAACCTGAAATATAAAAACCGAACCGAATACCGAAAACCGGTCAAACCGAGTTGACCGGTTCGGTTCGGTTTTTTTCATCCGGTTTTTTCGGTTCGGTTTTTTTATGCACAGCCCTACTCTCCGGTGCCTCCTTCTCAGTCAGCACCTTCCTCACCACCGGCATCGTCTCCCGAGGTTGCTTCTGATCTTGTTCCTTCTTATCCTCAATACTATACTCGTCGCCCGCGAGTTGAGGTTCCTTCTGATATGCCCTCTCCTTCTGACGGGTCATCCCCTTTGGTCCCTCCTTGTTATTCACTTCGCGATCACCAGTCTATTCGGCCTCCTGAGCGTTTTGGTTTTGCTGCCGCTGCTCTTGCCCAGCCAACTTCTTATCATGAAGCCGTTGTTCATCAGGAGCAGCAGCATGCGATGGTGGAGGAGATCGCTGCCCTTGAGCATACTGGCACGTGGGATCTTGTTCCTCTTCCTGCACGTGTTACTCCTATCACGTGCAAGTGAGTCTATGAGGTTAAGACTCGCTCTGATGGTTCTCTTGAGCATTACAAGGCTCGTCTTGTCGCGCGTGGTTTCCAGCAGGAGCATGGCCGTGACTATGATGAGACTTTTGCTCCTGTCGCTCACATGACCACCGTTTGTACTCTTCTTGTTGTGGCCTCTGTTCGACAGTGATCTATCTCTCAGTTGGACGTCAAGAATGCATTTCTCAATGGCGGGTTGTGTGAGGAGGTCTACATGCAGCCACCCCCTGGGTATTCTGTTCCTGAGGGTATGGTTTGTCGTTTCGCCGATCTCTCTATGGCCTCAAGCAAGCTCCTCGTGCCTGGTTTGATCGTTTCTCCTCTGTTGTCACTGCAGCTGGTTTTTCGGCGAGTGCTCATGATGCTGCTCTTTTTATCCACACTTCATCTCGTGGTCGGACGCTTCTCCTTTTGTATGTTGATGATATGATCATTACTGGAGATGATCCTCAGTATATCACTTTTATCAAGGAGCGGCTTCATGAGCAGTTTCTTATGTCTGATCTAGGTCCTCTTCGCTACTTTCTTGGGATTGAGGTTATTTCTACTCCTGGGGGTTTCTATCTGTCCCAAGAAAAGTATATCCAGGATCTTCTTGATCGTGCCTCTCTTACTGATCAGCGGACAGCTGAGACCCCCATAGAGCTTAATGTTCATCTTCGTCCCATGGATGGTGAGCCTCTTGCTGATCCTACTCGCTATCGTCGTCTTGTTGGGAGTCTTGTTTATCTTGGTGTCACTCGTCCTGACATTTCGTACCCTGTGCATATCTTGAGTCAGTTTGTTTCCGCTCCCACTCAGCTCCACTATAGTCATCTTCTTTGTGTTCTGCGATATCTTCGTGGAACTATCTCTCGTCGTCTCCTTTTCCCTCACTCCAGCTCTTTACAGCTCCAGGCATATTCTGATGCCACCTGGGCTAGTGATCCCTCTGATCGCCGGTCTCTCTCTGCTTATTGCGTTTTTCTTGGTGGTTCTCTCATTGCTTGGAAGACTAAGAAGTAGACAACAGTTTCTCGTTCGAGTGCTGAGGCTGAGTTGCGAGCTATGGCTTTGTTGACTGCGGAGGTTACTTGGCTACGGTGGTTACTTGAGGACTTTGGTGTTTCTGTTTCTGCACCGACTCCTCTTTTGTCTGACAGTACAGGTGCTATTAGCATTGCTAAAGATCCGATGAAGCATGAGCTTGCAAAGCATATTGGTGTTGATGCTTCCTACATGCGGACACAGGTGCAGGACCACATTGTTGCTCTTCAGTATGTGCCTTCCGAGCTTCAGTTGGCAGATTTCTTCACAAAGGCACAAACCAGGGCTCAGCACAATTTTCATCTCTCCAAACTTCATGTTGTTGATCCACCATAAGTTTGAGGGGGGTGTTAGATGTGTATTACATAGCTGTGTATTTGCCCCATTGTATAAGGGGTTTCCTGCATATATGCCACCTGTACATGTATATATATTGGCCCTTTGGCCACATGATGAATACATGCGTTATTCAACAGGCATCATGTGTTGATAGTCATCAAGTTGAGATTTTGAAGTGGTAGATGGCTTCATGTGTTAAAGGCCATTACATCAAGAGGATGCATTATGTGTTAGATGCACGTCAAGACAAGGACTCGGACTTGAAGGTGTTCGCCATCAAGCTTCAAGATAATGCACAAAGCAAACATATAACTAGAATAGGTTAAGAATATGTTCGTAGTCTCTTACCGGTCTCGGTGTTTGGTTGGGAGAACGGATTGCTAGTGTAGGTTGCCGTACTATATGAGGGATCTTGTCTAGTAGCTTGAATCTCATTATGTGTTGATAGCTCAATATCACTTTCTCTAGCTCTCTGTGGCATGGTGCTATTATTTGTGAACGTATTTTGCAGATAGTTGAGACTCATGCATCTAATCCTTGTAGCAAGCGACTAAAGTTTGCAAATATGTTTTTACAAATGGTTGAAGTCCATGCACCTACTCCTTGTTGCATGATGCTAAGGTTTGCAAATGTGTTTTGCAAATAGTTGAATCTCATGTATAATCCTTGTAACATGTGACTTAAGTTTTCGAATGTGTTTTGCAAACAGTTTGAGTCTATGTCCCTCAACCTTGAGTCATGATTCTAAAGTGTGAATGTGTTTTGCACCTTGTCATGAATCATGTTTTAATCCTTGTGTGCACGGTACTACAATTTGTGAATGCGTTTTGCAAATTTGTCATGCATCACTGTCCCTGCTGGAAATTACACAACGATATGACCGCCATGTGTTGGCTGGTCTAACTAGACAACACTATGACCGAACATGTGTTGACAGATGTACAGCTGGGGAATTTTAGCATTGTCATGCAAGGGTAGTCTAACCAGCTCCATGAAAGCGGTATGACCGGTCGGCAGTATGACTGGCCATCGTGGTGGTCTGACTGGATCCATGCGAACGGTCTGACCAGCCCAAGCGGTATGACTACACTTTGTGTGCCGATTTCTTACTCCAGAACGCTATTTTTGTGCGACTTTGGTCGAGCGGTCTAACCAGCCTTCCTGGCAGTCTGATCGGCCGATGGTCGGACTGGACCTTGTGTGGATGGGCAACGGCTGTAATGGCTATTTTTCTAAATGTTGCAGAGGACGGCGGTACGACGGGCCATTAGTTGGCAGTAGTACATGCCACAGCTGTTTTTGCTGAAATGTTGTCCCAACAGCTAGTTCTGTGTGTGGGCTATAGATGCCCACCATGGCTGGTTGGGACAAAGGTTGATGTATTCCATCTTATTCTCTTAAGTTAGTGTGAGTCTCTCCTTTTAATTGTGCATGTGTTACAACTTGTGAGCAAGGAGAGAAGTCTCTAGTTGCATTTGTTGCTTCTATAGGTGGATTGAGAATCCATTTGTGCATGTGTTGCACTTGGTGAGAATCAAGCAAGAGGCTTGACTTGACACTCTTGGAGGTTGCCGACTCCTAGACGGCGTGTAGGCATTGTTGTTCAGCGATCTTCTCAAGAAGCTTGTGAGAAGGCATGGAGTGCTGTGAAGGTTGAAGCTCACCTACCTAGAGGGAGAAAGAGCTACCACTAGTGGATTTGAGGTGGTTTCTTTAATTCGTGGAGTCAGTCCAATTCGTTTAGGCTTACCTCAACATTAACTAGGGGAGACCGGCAAATCTCTGAACACCACGGTAAAAAGAGACCGTGTCAATTGTGGTTTGCTTTCTTGTGCTCAATTTACATTCATAGAATTGAATTGCTCTCTTGTCACTCTAGGATTGCAAACCTTGACTTAAAATTAAGTTGTTGGTGCATTTAGTGAGAATAGTTGATTTAGGCCTTAATTGTGCGAAACCGATTTGATTTACACTTCCGCATATAAACATGGTTTACCCAAAGAGAATTTTACAAGCGCCTACTCACCCCCTCTAGTTGGCCTCCTCGACCTTACAAGTGATACCAGAGCTTAGTATCTTATTCTATTAGGCTCCACCGCCTAGAGAGTAAAGGATGATGACTACCAGTATAGTGCACCTTAGTGAGACATCAATTTAATGGTACAAATTACACTCTTGGAAAATCTGTATGTCATGTTACTTTAAGGCCATGAGCTCTAAAATATGGCAGATTGTACATGTGGGTTTTTCTCCTATTGATCCTCTTGCTCCAACAAATGAGGAAGAGAAAAACTTACATCTTGACACTCAAGCAATTAATGCTTTATTTAGTGCATTGGAGTGTAGAGGTGTTCAATGATGTATGCAATCTCAAGAGCACTCATGAAATGTGGACACAACCTCAACAAACTTATGAAAGGTCCACCTCAACCAAGGATAATCGCATAGAAGAGTGGATGTCGGGAGAAGAGTGCTCAATGCCTAGCTCCGACAACGATGATTCCACAAGCCCATCCACATCACCTCATTGCTTTATGACCAACAGTAATCAAAAGAATTCTTGTGAGGAGCTAAAGGAAGCTCACGAGACTCTCCTTCTCAAGGACCTCACCAAGCCTAAGGTGGATATAGGCATTACATGTGATCTACTAGTTGACATGCCATGCATGGCTCCTAACCCTTTCATTTCATCTAAGGTTAGTATATCCACCTCTTGCAATGATTTAATTGACATACCTTGTTGCTCTAAATTAGATACCTCTATTTCCTCATTGTGAGACTAACCTTGTAGAGGAAAATGAAGAGCACAAGGTCCAAGTCACGAAATTGAACAATGACTTGGAAAGGTGTTATAATGGGAAGGCCTCTCTTGACAAACTCTTACGCAATCAAAGGAAATCAGACAACAACAGAGGAATTGGTTTCATCTCCAAGAAGGAGAAGAGCAAAACAAAGCACAATGCAAGACACATGAATAACATCAAGTGCTTTGGAAGCAATGGGAAGGGACACAATGCCTTGGTGTGCCCTAGCCAAGTGGATGACAAGTCAAGATCATGAAGCAAGAGGCATGCCAGCAATGAGCAAGATAACAAGACAAGAAAGGGAAGCACAGGCCAAACTTGCTACAATTGCCGGGAAAAGTTACACATTGGCAAAGAGTGTCCAATGGGTAAAACTCCCAAGCCTACTCTTTATAATGATCAATACTTGCTTTGGAGGGATGGAAATGGCAAGGTGATTGCTAGATGTGTTAATTCACATAAGTCTATTGCTAGGACCATTTGGGTGCCCAAATCTCTTGTGACTAACATCTATGGATCCAACCAAGTTTGGGTACCAAAAAAGTGCTTAAATGCTTAATAGGTACTTTGAGGAGCATTAGAAGCTCGGCTCCATGAAGAGGTGAACCCCACTATGTGCAAAATTGGAACCAAACTTTAGGATAATCATTTCACATCATGAATCAATGATATATAGCCTCTAGCCTTGTGTAGGCTGCATTGCATGAAAATCTATTTCAAAAGTGTGTTCTTGCTCTTGTTCAAAAACTTTTTTTATTGTAATCTTGAGCAAGATGGGTAGTGGCACATTAAGGGAGAGTGCTAACTCACAATCATGAATATCACATCCCTAAGTGTGCCTAAATTAATTAAGTGGTGGTATTGAATTTCCAAAATCGAGCCTTTTAGCCAAAAGTCAAAAAGTTCGAAATTGTTAGTATATCTTTGAAAACTAGATGCAAAATGTGTTTTGCTATTTGTGCCAAAAAATATTGAAATATATTGGTCCACAAGGGTATTTGTAACTTATACATACAAATGGATCCTCAAAATACCCACACATGCTCATTTTGGCAATCTTGAAGAATTTTCTTGAAATGAGCTTGTTTTGTAAAATGAAAGCATAATTTGGATAAAATCTATCTTCAAAAGGAATTTATCTTTGGCATATAGTTGGAAATGCTCCAAAAAGTAGTTTGTATTTCTTTGTGGAAGTTTTTGGGCAAATTACAATACTATCTAATTTCTCCTCAAATTTCATTCTTTAGTGTTCATTATGTTGCACCCCGATCTAATCGGACCCCCTCAGCTATCAGATGGTCCTACCTAGCGGTCGGTCAACCCCTTCGAAGCTGGTCTGACCAGGACCTGGGAAGTTTGGTTAATTTTGTGTCATTTGTTTTTTTCCATCTCCTTCAGCCATTATTGTTGCTTCCCAAGTCAAGTTGATCCTTTTTTTCCTTGCTAGCTACCCTCACGTGATTTCCTTGATTCCAAATGCCACCATGATCATATTTGTGATATTTACAAGCGGTATTCTCTCAAGAGATCGCAATTTTGATCATCTCGTCCTTGGCATTTGCTTCATCTAATTCTTTCCTTGCCAACCAAGTGGTTTACAAGTGATACCCTCATTGTTCAAGTGATATCTTCAAGTGGTGCTCACAAGTGGATTTCAATTTTTCAAGAGAAAATCAAGTGCCAAAAATCAATTGTCCCTACAAGTGGTATATGTGTCAAATTGGAAGCTACTTAAAAGTGATATCTTTTACTCATGGCATCATATACAAATTGAGTATTCAAGTGAGTTTTCATGGAAAAGAGTTTCATCCAAAAGGAAAATACCACAAGAATCACTCTTGGACAAACATAGAGAAAAGAAGAAGTTTTGGTGCTTGATGATAAAGGGGGAGAGAAATCTACAATTTCAAATTGGTCATTAGTAAAGTTGAAATTGCAAATTGGAGTTTACATAAGATTTAGGGGGTAGAAAAAAACCTTTGTGTCTCAAAGGACAAGAAAGAGATGGCAAGGAGAAGAACCTTTGTGTAAGGAGATTTTCTCTAAAAGGGTTCTTCTTAGTGAAAAACATATTAAACATTTTGGGCTGACTTAAAAAGGGTAAAGTATTAATATTAGGATATTGTTTTATCTATTCGCCCAAAATGGTTTATGGATCTTGTAAATGCATGTTCTACATTCTATAGACTTAATTGTCTTTTATTCAATTGTTGTATTCCTTGGATCCAAAATGTAGGTTGAACTCCAATTCAAGTCATACTTGGAAATGTACATATTGTTCCAACTCAGATTCTTGTATGCACATATTTACGAGAGTTCACTCTATATTTTGAGGTTTCATTCATATTGATCCTTGTTCTCTCCATCCATATATATTAAGAATCTTTACTTTGAAACGTATCCCTTGAGTATGTAAAACTTGTGTGGTTCATATATAATCAAGTTGATTTAAATTCAATTATTCGCAATCGTGTTGAATCGGTATGTCACCAATCACCAACAATGGGGAGATTGAAGGATCTAGACATTCCATTATGTGTTAATGGCAAGTTCTGGTGATTAGTAACAAACTTATTTTTGTGTTGCTATCAATTACCAAAAGGGGAGATTGAAGAATCTAGCCCCGCCATTATGTATTAATGGTGAGTTTTGGCAATTAATGACAACCGTTTGTGGGCCTAACATTTTTCATTTTGTGAAATAGGTAAGGTCCCACGATGATGAACACTTTGGATGGCATCATGGGTTGATGGTTACTTTAAGGCCATGAGCCCTAAAATATGGTGGATTGTAAATGTCGGTTTTTCTCCTCCTATGGATCCTCTTGCTCCAACAAATGAGGGAGAGGAAAACATACATCTTGACGCTCAAGCAATTAACACTTTATTTAGTGCTTTGAGTGTAGAGGTGTTTAGTGATGTATGCGATCTCAAGAGCACTCATGAGATGTGGATACAACTTCAAGAAACTTATGAAAGGTCCACCTCTACTAAGGATACTTGCATAGAAGTGTATGTCGGGACAAGAATGCTCAATATCTAGCTCCGACAATGATGAGTCCACAAGCCCATCCACACCACCTCATTGCTTTATTGCCAACAATAATGAAAAAGATTCTTATAAGGAGCTAAAGGAAGATCATTGTTAGCGTGTATACGTGAACAGGCACATGTGCCTTTGTCTCCTGTACATGGCGCACTCCAGGCGACACCACGATGCGCACAATCACAGGAGCGGCCTGCCACAATTCCAGGAGCCAGGATTGGATACGGCAACAACCTAGGATTATTCCCATGCTTAGCCATTCTATGTTTAGCATGCATGCATGCGTATCGCGTGTATTGCTCCTAGTCTGTTGCCTCCTCTCTCATGTAATCTATATATGTACCATTCCTTGGCTAATGGATATTGTTGTGTGAGTATCCTATTCTTGCACGCTTTTACTCATGAGACTCTCCTTCTCAAGGACCGCATCAAGCCCAAGGTGGATATAGGCATTACATGTGATCTACGAGATGATATGTCATGCATAGCTTCTAGCCCTTGCATTTCATCTAAGGTTAGCATATTCACATCTTGTGATAATTTAATTGATATGTCTTGTTGCTCTAAATTAGATGCTTCTATTTTCTTTATGCATTGTGAGACTAACGTTGTAGAGGAAAATGAATAGCAGAATGCCCAAGTCACAAAATTGAACAATAACTTGGAAAGGTACTATAATGGGAAGGCCTCTCCTGATAAACTCTTGAGTAATCAAAGGAAATCAAACAACAAGAGAGGAATTGGCTTCATCTCCAAGAAGGAGAAGAGCAAAACAAAGTACAATGCAAGACACATGAAGAACATCAAGTGCTTTGGAAGCAATGAGAAGGGATACTATGCCTCAGTGTGCCCTAACAAAGTGAATGACAAGTCAAGATCATCAAGAAAGAGGCAAGCTGGCAATGAGCAAGATAACAAGACAAGAAAGGGAAGCAAAGGCCAAACTTGCTACAATTACCGGGAAAGTTGCACATTGGTAAAGAGTGTCCTGAGGGTAAAACTCCCAAGCATACTCTTTATAATGATCAATACTTGCTTAGGAAGGATAGAAATGGCAAGGTGATTGCTAGATGTGTTAGTTCACATAAGTCTATTGCTAGGGCCATTTGGGTGCCAAATCACTTGTGACTAACATCCATAGACCCAACTGTGTTTCTTCAAAAACTTCATTATTGCAATCTTGAGCATTATGGGTAAAGGCACATTAAGGGGGAGTGCTAAATCATAATCATGTATACCACATTCCAGTAGTGATTCTTGAAGATTTTTCAAGCGGTTTACAAGTGATACCCTCATTGTTCAAGTGATATCTTCAAGTGATGCTCACAAGTGGATTTCAATTTTTCAAGAGAAAATCAAGTGCCCAAAATCAATTGTCCCAATAAGTGATATACGTGTCAAATTGGAAGCTACTTACAAGTGATATCTTTTACCCATAGCATCAGATACAAATTGATTATTCAAGTGAGTTTTCATGGAAAAGAGTTTCATACAAAAGGAAAATAGCACAAGAATCACTCTTGGACAAATATATGGAAAATAAGTTTTGGTGCTTGATGACTAATAGAGAGAGAACTCTACAATTACAAATTGGTCATTAGTAAAGTTGAAATTGCAAATTGGAGTTTACATAAGATTTAGTGGAAGTAGAAGAAACATTTGTGTCAAAGGACAAGAAAGAGATGACAAGGAGAAGAACCTTTGTGTAAGGGGAAGTTTTCTCAAAAAGTGTTTTTTTAGTGAAAAACATATTAAACATTTTGGGCTTGCCTTAAAAGGGGTAAAGAATGAACATTGGGAAAACTATTTTATCTATTCGCCCAAAATGGTTTATGGATCTTGTGAATATATGCTTTGCATTCTCTATGCTTAATTGTCTTTTATTCAATTGTTGCATTCCTTGAATCTAAAATATAGGTTAAACTCCACTTCAAGTCAAACTTGGATATGCGCATATTGTTCAAACTCACATTCTTGTATGCACACATTTAGGCGAGTTCACTCTATATTTTCTGTTTACATTCATCTTGATCCTTGTTCTCCATCCATATATATTAAGGGTCCTTTCTTTGAAACATATCCCTTGAGTATATAAAGCTTCTGTAGTTTGTATATACTCAGGTTGATTTAAATTCAACTATTTGCAATCATGCTAAATCAGTTTTTCACCAATCACCAAAATGGGGCAGATTGAAGGCTCTGGACACTCCATTATGTGTTAATGACGAGACTTGGTGATTAGTAGCAAACTGATTTTTGAGTTGTCATCAATTACCAAAAAGGGGGAGATTGAATAATCTAGCCCCACCATTAGGTGTTAATGGTGAGTTTTGGCAATTAGTGACAACCATTTGTGGGACTAACATTTTTCATTGAGTTTGTGAAATAGGTAAGATCCCGTGATGATGAACACCTTGGATGGCATCATGTGTTGATGGTCATCAAGTCAAGGTTCAGGATGGCATTGTTAGAATATTAATTCCTTTGTATTTTCTTGTATGTGTATAGCATATTCCCTTGTAATATCCACTTGTACCCTATATTTATACAGCCCATTGGGCCTCATAAATATATACACAATATTCATAACATGGTATCAGAGTTAGGGCACTAACCTATCTCCTTCCACTTCCATACTGCCGTCGCCGTCGTCAAAAGCCACCACCGATCAGGTCACCACCGTTGCCACCCGAGGACGCCGTCGCCCAACACCGCCGCCGCTATGCCATCCCGCTATAGTCGTCGTCGTCATCGACCGTCGCAATACAGTCCAAGGCCGTTGCTCCTAGGGACCGCCGCGGCCGTCAATCGGGACCACCTCTTTCCACATGACACCGGACCCACATCTCTCACTTCAGTAGGACCTATTTTTCCTATCTCGGTTCAAGCAATTGACGATACTCCTATATCAGTTGTCAGGGCACTCTTTTGTTCGCTGACTTTTCTGTTCTAGCTGTTTCTCATGCTCCCCAGCTTACCATGCAGCTTCTCTCGGTGGGTCAGCTCACCGATCTCAGCTGTAGGGTTGGTTATGACTCTCACTCTTGTTTTGTCCAGGATCGATAGGGATGGTACTTGGGACTAGTCGGTATCGTAGGAATCGTCAGGGTCTCTACATCCTCGACCACCTCCACATTCCATTCACCTCAGTTGCTCCTATCACCTCTATGTCTACCCCCACCGCCACTGCTGCCACTACCTCTGGAGGTTTTGCGCAGTGGCATCACCATTTAGGTAACTTGTGTGGGTCCCACCTTTCTTCATTAGTTCGTCTGGGCGTTCTTAGATGTGTTACTATTGACATGACCATGTTTTGTCATAGTTGTAAACTGGGCAAGCAGCTACAACTTTCTTATCATTCTAGTGAGTCCTTGTCTTCTCATCCTTCTGATTTAGTTCATTCAAAATATGGGGACCTGCGCCTATTATCTCTAAAGGCGAACATAAATTCTATGCAATTTTTATTTATGATTATTCATATTTGACATGGCTTTTCCCTATGTCAAATCGTGATCAGTTTCTTGTGATCTATCGTAGCTTTGCAACAATGGGTCATACTCAGTTTGAGTCTTTATTTATACTTTTCACTGTGATTCTGCTGGCGAATACTGTTCTGGTGCTTTTAGACAATTTCTTTTTGAGCAGGGCACTCTTTAGTAATCTTCTTGTCTTGGTGCCCATACTCAGAATGGAGTTGTTGAGCGCAAACATTGTCATCTAATTGAGACTGCCTGCATTCTCCTTGCCTCTCATGTTACACCATAGTTCTGGGCTGAGCCTATTTCTACGGCTGCATATCTCATTAATATGCAGTTGTGTAATGCTCTTAAGAATGTCAGTCCTATAGAGCATCTCTACTCTCAAGCCCCCAGTACACACTTTCGTGTTTTTGGCTACACCTATCTTGTCCTGTTGCAGCCTTGTGAGCACACCAAACTATCAATTTGGTCAGTTAAGTGTGTTTCTTGGTTAGAGTTTTAAGCATAAGGCTCGATGGATCAGGATCTCACAAGGCGTTGTCTTTGACGAATATCGACCCTTCTTCTATCGAGATTTGACTCCTTGTCCTGTTTCCATTGATGACACAATCTCATGGTTGTCTCTTTCTGACTCTTCACCCATTTCTCCACTATCATATTCTTCCCCTGGTCTGTTTCCAGTGGTTCCTTCTGTACACCCGCCTCTTGTGCTACCTCCTGTAGAACTACATCTTGTTCTTGCAGCATCACTGTCTCGTTTCTCTAGTGTTCACTACTCTAGATGTCCTCACCCTTCACTAGCCTCCTTTTCTGTTATCTTGCCGACACCAACATCTGATCCTCCTGATGAGGTTCCTCGTTATGCCCTTCATGATTGGACATCCCTTCAGCCTCCTAATCATCTTGGTTTTGCTTTGATAGCTCATGCTCTCTTTGTCACTAAGCCTAGTTATTATCGTGAGACTGCTCCTCATTCTGAGTGGCAGCTCGCTACGGCAGAGGAGCTTGATGCTCTTCGACGTATGGAGACTTGGTACTATCAAATGTACAAGGCTCGTCGGCCATGACTACAATGAGACTTTTGTCTCTGTTGCCTATATGACCACTATTCACACTTGTTGTGGCTACTTCTATTCGCTAGTTGTCTATCTCAGCTGGATGTTAATAATGTCTTTCTTAATGGTGTTTTGCATGAGGAGGTCAACATGCATCCACCACCTGGGTATTCTGATCCAGATGGGCACGTCTGTCGTCTTCATCGTGCTCTTTACAGCCTCAAGCAGGTTCTTCGTAACTGGTTTGCGTGTTTTACCTCAGTGATTACCGTTGTTGGTTTCACTATTAGTTCCCACGATCCAGCTATTTGTGTCCACGTCATACCTCAGGGTAGGACACTGCTTCTTCTGTATGTGGATGACATGCTCATCACTGGTGATGACTTCTCGTTCATCACATATGTAAAGAAATATCTCAATGAGCAATCTCTGATGACTGATCTTGGTTCTCTTACGTACTTCCTTGAGATTGAGGTCACTTCCACACCTAAGGGATACTATCTCTCCCAACGAAAGTATATCCAGAATCTTCTTGATTGTTCTGGCCTGACTATCACTCGCACTGCTGAGACTCCCATGGAGTTATCTCTTCAGCTTTGGGCCACTGATGGTGATCTTCCGGAGGATCCTACTCGATATCACCATCTTGTTGGGAGTCTAGTGTATCTTGTGAGCACTCATCCTGATATTGCTCATGTTGTTCATATCTTATAGAGTGTTCGTGGCTCGTCCTACCCACCTTCATTACAGTCACTTTCTTCGGGTTCTTCGCTACTTGTGTGGGGATATCTCTCGTTGTTTGTTTTTCCCTAGCTCCAACTCATAACAGCTTCACGCGTACTCTGATGCGACCTGGGCTAGTGATCCTTCAGATCGTCATTCTCTTTTTGCTTAATTGTTTTTTGGCTTCTCCCTGATTGCCTGGAAGACAAAGAAGCATACTGCAGTTTCCCGTTCAAGTGCAAAGGCTGAGTTGAGAGCTATGGCAGTAGTGACAGCAGTGGTTACTTGGTTGAGGTGGCTACTTGCATATTTTGGAGTACTTGTGTGGGACCTACAACTTTTGTCTGATAGTACAAATGCTATCAGTATTGTCTGTGACCCAATGAAGCATGGGCTCACCAAACACATTGGTGTGGATGCTCCATACACTCGCTCAGAAGTGCAGGAGGGAGTGCTTGTTTTATAGTTTGTGCCCTCGAGTTACAAATTGCTGACTTCTTCACGAAGCCACAGACTAGGGTGCAACATTTGTATTTTTCTCTCCAAAGTGTGTGTGATCCACCATGAGTTTGAGGGGGTGTTAGAATAAGAATTCCTTTGTATTTCCTTATATGTGTATAGCATATTCCCTTTATAATATCCCCTTGTCCTCTCTACATATACTGCCTATTGGGCCTCATGAATATAAACACAATATTCATAACAGGCATCGTGTGTTAATAGTCATCAAGTCGAGATCTCGAAGTGTTGGATGGCTTCATGTGTTCAAGGCCATCAAGTCAAGAGGATGCATCATGTGTTGATGCACATCAAGACAAGGACCTAGACTTGAAGTGGAGGTGTTTGTTATAAAGCTTCAAGAGGATGCGCAAAGCAAAGGTATAATTAGCATAGGATAAGGATGTGTTACTAGTATTTTACCAGTCTCGGTATTTGGTTGGAAGACCGGATTGCTAGTATAGATTGTCGTACTACTATAGCTCGAGTCTCATCATGTGTTGATAGCTCAATCTCACTTGCTCTAGGTCTCTGTGGCATGATGCTATTATTTGCAAATGTGTTTTGCAAATAATTGAGGTTCATGCATCTAATCCTTGTAGCATATGACTAGAGTTTTGCAAATGCGTTTTGCAAATGGTTGAAATATCATGCATAATCCTTATAGCATGTGTCTTGAGTTTGCAAATGTGTTTTGCAAACGGTTTGAATCCATGTCCCTAAACCTTGAGTCATGATTCTAAAGTGCCTGAATGTGTTTTACAACTTGTCATCAATCATGTTTTAATCCTTGTATGCATGATACTAAGATTAGCGACTGTGTTTTGCAAATTTGTTGAAGTACACGCATCTCTGTCCTTGTTGGAAATTGCACAGTGGTATGACTACCATGTGTTGGTTAGACTGACCGTTGTCCGATTTGACCGCCATGTGCTGGCCGGTCTGACAGGGTAACAGGATGACCGGACATGTGTTGACGATTGTACCGCTAGGGAATTTTCAGCATTGCCATGCATTGGTGGTCTGACAGGCTCCATGCGAGCGCTATGAACGGCCGATGGTCTGACCGACCATCATGGCAGTTTGACTGGGTGGCGGTCTGACTAGATCCATGCAAGCAGTTTGACCAGCCCAAGCGGTATAACCGCACAGCGTGTCGATTGCTTCTCTCCAGAACGCTATTTTTATGCGACTTTGGTTGAGCGGTCTGACTAGCTGGTGGTCGAACCAGAGCCTGTGTGGGCAGTCTAACTAGCAGCGGCTATAACTACTATTTTTCTAGCCGTTGCAGAGGGTACGACCGGCCGTTAGTTGGCGGTAGTATTGGCCCCAGTTGTTTTTGCTAAAATATTGTCCCAACGGCTAGTTTTGTGTGTGGGCTATAAATACCCACCATGGCCGGTTGGGAGAAAGGCTAATGTATTCCATCTAATTCTATTGGGCTAGTGTGAGCCTCTCCTCTCAATTGTGCATGTGCTGCACTTTGTGAGCAAAAAGGGAAGTCTATAGTTGCATGTGTTGCTTCTAGAAGGTGGATTGAGAATCCGTTTATGCATGTTGCACTTGGAGAGTCAAGCAAGAGGCTTGGCTTGTTCCTCTTAGAGGTTGCCGACTCCTAGACGACGTGGAGGCGTCATGGTTCAATGATCTTCTCAAGAAACTTGTGAGAAAGCCTAGCGTGTTGTGAAGGTTAAAGCTCACCTATCCGGAGGGGGAAACAGCTACCACTAGTGGATTTGAGGTGGTTGGCTTAATTCTTGGAGCCAGTCCAATTCGTTTGGAATTACCTCAACATAGACTAGGAGAGATCGGCAAGACTCCGAACACCACAGTAAAAAGAGACAGTGCCAATTGTTGTTTGCTTTCTTATGCTCTATTTACATTCCTGTAATTTACATTCCTAGAATTGAATTGCTCGCTTGTCATTCTAGGTTTGCAAACCTTGACATAGACTTAGGTTGTTGGTGTGTTTAGTGAGACAAGTTGGTTTATTAATTGTGTGAAACCGATTTGATTTACCCTTCAGCATATAAACACAGTTTTAGCCAAAGAGAAATTTACAAGCGCCTATTCACCCCCCTCTAGTCAGCCCCCTCGACCTTACAAATGGTATCAAAGCTTGGTCTCTCATTCTATTAGGCTTCACCGCCTAGAGAGTAAAGGATGGTGACTAGTTATGTAGTTCACCTCGGTGAGAAACCTCAATTTAATAGTACAAATTATACTAACTGGAAAATATGCAAGTCATGTTGCTTTAAGGCTGTGAGCCCTAAAATATAGCGGATTGTAGATGTGAGTTTTTCTTCTTCTATGAATCCTCTTGCTCCAACAAATAAGGAAGATAAAAACTTACATCTCGACACTCATACAATTAATGCTTTATTTAGTGCGACTTTGGTCGAGCGGTCTAACCGGCCTTCCTGGCAGTCTAATCGACCTTGTGTGGACAGGCAACGGCTGTAACAGCTATTTTTCTAAATGTTGCAGAGGACGGTGGTACGATCGGCCATTAGTTGGTGGTAGTACATGCCATAGCTGTTTTTGCTGAAATGTTGTCCCAACGGCTAGTTCTATGTGTGGGCTATAAATGGCCGATTGGGAGAAAGGTTGATGTATTCCATCTCATTCTCTTAAGCTAGTGTGTCTCCTTTCAATTGTGCATGTGTTGCACCTCGTGAGGAAGGAGAGAGGTCTCTAGTTGCATTTGTTGCTTCTTGTGGTGGATTCAGAATCCATTTGTGCAAGTGTTGTACTTGGTGAGGGTCAAGCAAGAGGCTTGGCTTGGTACTCTTGGAGGTTACCGACTCCTAGACGGCATGGAGACGTCATTGTTCAGTGATCTTCTCCAAAAAGCTTGTAAGAAGGCCCGACGTGTTATGAAGGTTGAAGCTCACCTACCTAAAGAGGGAAAGAGCTACCACTAGTGGATTTGAGATGATTGCCTTAATTCGTAGAGCCAGTCCAATTGGTTTGGGCTTACCTCAACGTGGACTAAGAGAGACCGGCTAGTCTCTGAACACCACGGCAAAAAGAGACCGTGTCAATTGTGGTTTGCTTTCTTATGCTCAATTTACATTCTTACAATTTACATTCCTAGAATTGAATTGCTCTCTTGTCACTCTAGGATTGCAAACCTTGACATAAACTTAGATTGTTGGTGCATTTATTGAGACTAGTTGATTTAGGCCTTAATCGCGCAAAACCGATTTCATTTACACTTCCGCATATAAACACAATTTTAGCCAAAGAGAATTTTACAGGCGCCTATTCACCCCCTCTAGTTGACCTCCTCGACCATACAAGTGGTATTAGAGCTTGTTCTCTCATTCTATGAGGCTTCACCGCCTAGAGAGTAAAGGACGGCGACTAGTGGTATAGTGCACCTCAGTGAGACACCTCAATTTAATGGTACAAATTATACTCATATGAAAATCTGCATGTCATGTTATTTTAAGGCCATGAGCCCTAAAATGTGGCGGATTGTAGATGTGGGCTTTTCTTCTCCTATAGATCCTCTTTCTCCAACAAATGAGGAAGAGAAAAAACTTACATCTTGATGCTCAAGAAATTAACACTTGATTTAGAGCTTTTGAGTGTAGAGGTGTTCAATATGTATGTGATCTCAAGAGCACTCATGAGATGTGGACACAACCTCAACAAACTTATGAAAGGTACACCTCAACCAAGGATAATTGCATAGAAGAGTGGATGTCAGGAGAAGAGTGCTCAATGTCTAGCTCTGACAATGATGATTCCACAAGCCCATCCACATCACCTCATTGCTTTATGGCCAACATAATGATAAGAATTCTCATGAGGAGCTAAAGAAAGCTCAAGAGACTCTCTTTCTCAAGGACATCACCAAGCCCAAGGTGGATATAGGCATTACATGTGATCTAGATGATATGCCATGCATAGCTCCTAGCCCTTGCATTTCATCTAAGATTAGCATATCCACCTCCTACGATGATTTAATTGCTATGCCTTGTTGCTCAAAATTGGATGGCTCTATTTCCTCATTGTGAGACTAACCTTGTAGAGGAAAATGAAGTTCAAGGCCCAAGTCACGAAATTGAACAATAACTTGGAAAGGTGCTATAAAGGGAAGGCCTCTCTTGATAAACTCTTGAGTAATCAAAGGAAATCAAATGACGAGAGAGGAATTGGCTTAATCTCTAAGAATAAGGAGAAGAGCAAGACAAAGCAAAATGCAAGACACATGAAGAACATCAAGTGCTTTGGATGCAATGAGAAGGGACACTATGTCTGCCCTAACCAACTGGATGATAAGTCAAGATCATCAAGAAAGAGGCAAGCTGGCAATGAGCAAGATAACAAGACAAAAAAGGGAAGCAAAGGCCAAACTTGCTATAATTACCAGAAAAAGGGACACATTGGTAAAGAGTGCCCTACGGGCAAAACACCTAAGCCTACTCTTTATAATGATCAATACTTGCTTAGGAAGGATAGAAATGGCCAGGTGATTGCAAGATGTGTTAGTTCACATAAGTCTATTGCTAGGGCCATTTGGGTTCCCAAATCTGTTGTGATTAACATCCATGGACCCAACCGAGTTTAGGTACCAAAAAGTGCTTAAATGCTTAATAGGTACTTGGAGAAACATTGGAAGCTTGGCTCCTTCATGAAGAGGTGGGACTCTTACCATGTGCAAAACTAGAACCAAACTTGAGGATAATCATTTCACATCATGAATCAATGATATGTCGGTAACAAGTATCCACATTGAAGTATCTAGCCTCTAGCCTTGTGTAGATTGCATTGCATGAAAATCTATTTCAAAAGTGTGTTCTCACTCTTGTTCAAAAACTTTATTATTGCAATCTTGAGCAAGATGGGTAATGGCACATTAAGGGAGAGTGATAAATCACAATCATGTATATCACATCCCTAAGTTTGCCTAAATTAATTAAGTGGTGGTATTGAATTTCCAAAATTGAGCCTTTTAGCCAAAAGTCAAAAATTTCAAAATTATTAGTATATCTTTGAAAACTTGATGCAAAATGTGTTTTGCCATTTGTGCCAAAAATATTGACATATATTGGTCCACAAGGGTATTTGTAACACATGCAAATGGATCCTCAAAATACCCTCACATGTTTATTTTGGTAATTTTGAAGAATTTTCTTGAAAATGAACTTGTTTTGTAAAATGAAAGCATAATTTGGTTAAAATTATCTTCAAAAGGAATTTACCTTTTGCATATAGTTGGCAATGTTCCAAAAGTAATTTGTATTCCTTTGTGGAAGTTTTGGATGTTGCACCCCGGCCTGACCGGACCCCCTCAGTTGTCAAACATCCTTGCCCAGCGGTCGGTCCACCCCTTTGAAGCCGATCTGACCGGGACCTAGGAAGTTTGGCTTATTTTGAGTCATTTGTTGATTCCCATCTCCTTCAGCCATTTTTGTTGCTTCCCAAGTCAAGTTGATCTTTTTTCCTTGCTAGCTACCCTTATGTGATTTCCTTGATTCCAAATGCCATCATGATCGTGTTTGTGATATTTATAGGTCATATTCTCTCAAGAAGTCACAATTTTGATCATCTTGACCTTGGCATTTGCTTCATCTAATTCTTTCCTTGCCGACCAAATTTCTTTAACCAAGCTCAATCTCTCTCCTAGTTGTTTGATTTCCAATAGTGATTCTTGAAGATTTCTCAATCGGTTTACAAGTGATGCCCTCATTGTTCAAATGATACCCTCATTGTTCAAGTGATATCTTCAAGTGGTGCTCACAAGTCGATTTCAATTTTTCAAGGAAAAAATCATGTGCCCAAAATAAATTGTCCCTACAAGTGATATATGTGTCAAATTCATGCCTGTCACAGCGTTGCCTTTGCGACGCCTTGGCGTCCAGGCGCCAGGGAGGATCGCCTCGCCTTGGCCCGAACCCTAGCTTCACCGCCAGGTACGCCGTCCACCTCTCTCCTCTCCGGCCGCGCCGCCTCCCTCCACCCGCGCCGCCTCCCTCCCTCCCGCCGTGCCGCCTTCCTCCCTCCCGTGCTCCGGCCACCTCCCTCCAGCGTGCTCCCGCCGTCAGCTTCCCTCTCCAGCATGCTCCCGCCGCCGAGGGGAGGGGAGGCGTCGGGGAGGGGAGGCGCCGAGGGGAGGAGGTGGCGCGCCGGGGAGGGGAGGGAGGCGTCGGGGAGAGAGCGGGAGATCGGCGCCGGGGAGGGAGACGAGTGGGAGTCGGGAGAGAGAGTCAGCCGTCGGGAGATGGGAGTCGGGAGAGAATCGGGAGATGAGAGTGGGAGTCGCGAGAGAGAGGAAGTCGGGAGACGAGAGAGACAGGGGGAAGACGAAAGAGGGAGTCGGGAGACGAGTGGGAATCGGGAGATGAATACGCACATATACACGTCCGTCGCTGTGCCCCTTGCCTAGGCGTCGCCGGGCCCTCGCCTAGGCGTCCCGGCGCCTAAGAGGTGCCGTGGTCGCCAATTACGCCGTGACAACCATGGTCAAATTGAAAGCTACTTACAAGTGACATCTTTTACATGTGATCTACTAGATGATATGCCATGCATAGCGTCTAGCCCTAGCATTTCATCTAAGGTTAGCATATCCACCTCCTGCGATGATTTAATTGTTATGCCTTGTTGCTCTAAGTTGGATGCCTCTATTTCCTCATTGTGAGACTAACCTTGTAGAGGAAAATAAAGAGCTCAAGGCCCAAGTCACAAATTTGAACAATGACTTGGAAAGGTGCTATAAAGGGAAGGCCTCTTTTGATAAGCTCTTGAGCAATCAAAGGAAATCAAATGACAAGAGAGGAATTGACTTCATCTCTAAGAGGAAGGAGAAGAGCAAGACAAAGCACAATGCAAAACACATGAAAAATATCAAGTGCTTTAGATGTAATGAGAAGGGACACTATCCCTCGGTGTGCCCTAACCAAGTGGATGACTAGTCAAGATCATTAAGAAAGAGGCAAGCCGGCAATAAGCAAGATAACAAGACAAGAAAGGGAAGCTAAAGTTAAACTTGCTACAATTGCTGGAAAAAGGGACACATTGGTAAAGAGTGCCCTATGGGCAAAATTCCCATACCTACTCTTCTATGATGAAAGGACATGGATACATCGACACGACATGACACCGGCACAGGGATTCACCGTTTTCCCAAAAATACCAATACAGTGACATAGCTATATATATATATATATATATATATATAATAAGAATAAATTACATATATGTATTATTTTTTATGTTTCTTCATGCTTGTCAAACTAAAATAATTTAAAGTGTAAAGTAAACTCGGAATATGTACCTCTCAAAGATGATTGACCCTTGCCTATTCATTCTTCTTGCAGTCAATTCATGATATGTTCAATTGTTCATGTGAATACCATTTCCAGAAATAAGAATTCCATTAACCTGGGAAAAAAGTAAGATGATCATTGATCAAAAAGACTACAAAGATAACATGTATATTTGATTCTTGAATAATCAAAGCAATAGAGAAACAACAATTGATATTTGATAAGTGATCAAAATTAATAAGTAGCCAAGTTCGAACATGGAAACTTAAATGTAGGGTTCAACCAAAAGCAAGTAGCCACTAGCCAACATAGGAGTGGTTCAACTTAAGTTACATAACAAACTCAAATTCCAGTGGCAAGACTAATTAAAAGACAGCATGAGACTCTTGGACTTCAAACTTCATCCTCATTTTCTTCTTGGATCATCACAATAAAACTCATCTTCAAACAACACACTCTCCAACTCTGATTCTTCAAGAGAGCTGAGCAATCATGCTGAAGAGCCTTAAACCACTGAAGAAATAAAGGATTAAATGCAAAACATACCCCTCTTCAGACCTTTGTGAAATGGACACGTCCCAGACAAATCCTACAAAACTAAACATATCCATGATCTCCTTTACTATAATCTGCAACAATGAAACATGCACACATAGCTTCTATTTCGTCTGCACTAGAAAATAAAGCATGGAAAAGGTGAATTTTGCATTTAATGAAGCACCCAGAATGGTAGATTCCTGACTATCACTCTCCATTTCCTAATATTTGAACCCTGAATAGCAAAAGACATGCTTCAAACACTTGCAAGCTAATGAGGAAATGATACGATCGGCATGGTTGTAACAGAAACAGGACAGTAGTTCTATAGATAAACAAACATGTCTCCTACTCTCCTCTTATGCAAAAGGGAAAAACACTCATCAACCAAGAGTTTGGACTTTATGTAAATCTCATGCCATGTCCTACTCGCACAGTTGCACTAATAGCTAGTGAAGAGCATCAGTGCATCATTGCATCAATAGATTCATTTATTTAGAGAATGAGAATGAAGATTAAAGAAGTGAAGAATATATTGAAGCTCACTTCATCACTTACATTACTGGGATAGGAGGTGCGGCGGAGGTCCGAAGGTGGTGCTAGAGCCGGCAGCGGAAGGGAGGAGGCGTGACGGAGGTCTAGAGGTGGTGCTGGAGCCGGCGGCGCGAGGGAGGAGGGCTCTCGAGGGAGGGGTGGCACAGCGCGAGGGAGGGGCTGCGGGAGCTGGCGGCGTGAGGGAGGAGTGCCCTTGAGGGAGAGCGGCGCAGCGTGAGGAAGGACCGAAGGAGGTACGGGAGCCGACAGCGTAGTGATCCGGCGGCGTGAGGGAGGAGGGCTTTCGAGGGAGGGGCGACATGGCACGAAGGAGGAGCTACAGGAGCTGGCGGTGCGAGGGAGCAGCTACGGGAGCCAATGCCCACGAGGAGAGCGAGGCAGAAAGCGTGGGGGATTCAGGGTCGATCGGGAAATAGGGTTAGGGTATACGCTTGGTGGGCCATGTCAGACTCATGATCACGCTGTGTCCGACACGTGTCAGGAATTTCAAAAATTAAATTTTTTTTAAATCAACCGACACGTCACTAACACGTCTTTGCGATGTGTCCGTGTCGTATCCATATTAGACACGGTGTCAGACACAAACAGCAGTAAACCAGCATGTCCGTGCTTCAGGGCTACTCTTAATAATGATCAATACTTGCTTAGGAAGTATAGAAATGGCAAGGTGATTGCTAGATGTGTAAGTTCACATAAGTCTATTGCTAGGACCATTTGGGTGCTCAAATCTCTTGTGACTAACATCCATGGACCCAACTGAGTTTGGGTACCAAAAAAGTGCTTAAATACTTAATAGGTACTTGGAGAAGTATTGAAAACTTGGCTCCTTCATGAAAAGGTGGACTCCACCATGTGCAAAATTGGAACCAAGCTTGAGGATAATCACTTCACATCATAAATTAATGATGTCGCGGTAACAAGTATCCACATTGAAGTATCTAGCCTCTAGCCTTGTGTTAGTTGCATTGCATGAAAATCTATTTCAAAAGTGTGTTTTTGCTCTTGTTCAAAAACATCATTATTGCAATCTTGAGCAAGATGGGCAGTGGCACATTAAGGGAAGTGCTAAATCATAATCATGTATACCACATAACTAAGCGTGCCATTAATTAAGATCTAGTATTGAATTTTCAAAACTGGTCCTTTTATCCAGAAGTCAAAAAATTTAAAATTATTAGTATATTGTTGAAAACCTAGATGCAAAATGTATACAAATGCATTACAAAGGTTTTAGTTTTGGGAAAATTATTTTCATGAAAAATGAGTAACCCAAAACTAGCTAAATAGTATCTTCTTTTGGATTTAAACTCAAAAATTGCCCAAAATCAATTCTAAAAGGAATTTGAATTTGAAGAGTGTTCAATACCGAAAACCTAGAGTTGGCTATTCTAAACAATTTTGGTATTCAAAATTTTCCCAAAAAACAACCAAACAAAAGTTATTTGGTTTTAAAACTTGTCCAAAATCCTAGTTTGACCTAAGTGGTCACAATCTATTACTTAAGTGAGTTTTGCCATTTGAGCCAAAAATATTGACATATATTGGTTCACAAGGGTATTTATAAGTCATATATGCAAATCGATGCTCAAAATACCCTCACATGCTCATTTTGGCAATCTTGAAAATTGGCTTGTTTTGCAAAAATGAAGGTGTAATTTGGTTAAAACTATCTTCAAAAGGAATTTATCTTTGGCATATAGTTGAAAATGCTCCAAAAGTAGTTTATATTCTCTGTGGAAGTTTTGGAGCAAATTACATCACTATCTAATTTCTCCTCAAATTTCATTCTCCAGTGAGCATAATGTTGCACCCTGATCTGACCGGACCCCCTCAACGGTTGAACGATCCTACCCATTAGTCGGAATGCCCCTTTGAAGCCGGTCTGACTGGGACTTGGGAAGTTTGGCTGATTTTCTTATTTGTTGATTTCCATCTCCTTCAGTCATTTTTGTTGCTTCCCAAGTCAAGCTGATCCTTATTTTCCTTGCTAGCTACCCTCACATGATTTCCTTGATTCCAAATGCAATCGTGATCATATTTGTGATATTTACTAATGGCATTCTCTCAAGAGGTAGCAATTTTCATCATCTTGACCTCGGCATTTGCTTCATCTAATTCTTTCCTTGCTGACCAAATTTCATTAATGAAGCTCAAGCTCTCTCCTAAGTTGTTTGATTTCAAGTAGTGATTATTGAAGATTTCTCAAGTTGTTTACAAGTGATACCCTCATTGTTCAAGTGATATCTTCAAGTGGTGCTCACAAGTGGATTTCAATTTTTCAAGGGAAAATCAAGTGCCCAAAATCAATTATCCCTACAAGTGGTATATGTGTCAAATTGGAAGCTACTCACAAGTGATATCTTTTACTCATGGCATCATATACAAATTGAGTATTCAAGTGATTTTTCATGGAAAAGAGTTTTATCTAAAGGAAAATACCACAAGAATCAGCCTTGGACAAATATAGTGAAAAGAAGAAGTTTTGGTGCTTGATGACAAATGGGGAGAGAAATAAACAATTGCAAATTGGTCATTAGTAATATTGAAATTGCAAATTGGAGTTTACATAAAATTTAGGGGGAGTAGAAGAAACATTTCTGTGTTAGAGATAAAGAAAGAGATGACAAGGAGAAGAACCTTTGTGTCAGGGAGAGTTTTTCCTCAAAAAGGTTTTTTCTTAGTAAAAAAACATATTAAACATTTTGGGCTTGCTTGAAAAGGGGTAAAGTACTAATATTGGGAAAACTATTTTATCTATTAGCCCAAAACGGATTATGGACCTTGTGAATGCATGCTTTACATTCCCTACGTTTAATTGTCTTTTATTCAATTGTTGCATTCCTTGGATCCAAAATATAGGTTGAAGTCCACTTCAAGTCAAACTTGGATATGTGTATATTGTTCAAACTCACATTCTTGTATGCACACATTTAGGGGGAGTTCACCCCATATTTGGAGTTTCCATTCGTATTGATCCTTGTTCTCTATCCATATATATTAAGGATCCTTACTTTGTACTGTATCCCTTCAATATATAAAGCTTGTGTAGTTCATGTTGTTACATGTATTATTACTTATATAATTATCCTACTGTATAAAGGTTACCTGCATATATACCATACCTGTACAAGTATATATATTGGCCCATTGACCTCGTGATGAACACAAGCGCTATTCATAATATGGTATCAGAGCATTACCTAGGGTTTTTGTCAAGCCACCGCCACTGCTGGTTCTCTTCTCTAGTCGCCGTAGTCACCTGATTTTTCATATGGCCACCGTTCTTCCTCAGCCACCACTACTCTCCATCTACTTCTTGCTACCACTGCTCATCTTCTCCATTAGCCAAGCCACATTGGTGTCATTTTCCACCCGCCTATGAGGCCACCGCCCATCCGTGGACGCCGGTGAACTGTCTGCCGATTCATCCGGTTGATAGATCTTCATCTTCGGATCATCGGATCTTCGTTTTCGGTAGCCCGATCGCCAGCTGCACGGGGAAGATTCATCTGGTCGCCAGATCTTTGTCTTTTAGTCACCGGATCTTCATCTTTGGTAGCCCGATCACCGACCGCACGGGGGACACCGCTAGATTTGCACACACCTAGCGTTGTCTGTTCGTGAGGCTACCGTCCAGGTCGCCGATGAGGTCTTTCGGGCAACAGCCAATGAGATCTTCCGCCGTCGGGATCTTTTACACGCTGGCCACCCCCGCCGAAGCTGCCACTGCCTGGTTGTATGTCGCCCAACGCCTATGCCTTTGGATCCAGGGCTTCCCCTTTGCTGTCGCTACCGCTGGCCACCGACCACTAGGGAGTTGTCGTTGCCGCCGCTGGGGAGCTTCCACCATCACCACCGCCAGCACCTCTACTTCTATTGCTATGACTCATGCACTCTTTGGTATTGTTTCCTTCCGTATCATATAAGAAAGCAGAGTCATTGAAGGGAAAAAAAGAAAAAAAGAAGAAACAAAAAAGTTGTTCTCTTCAGGCACCGTTTTCGTTCTTCGCTACCCAATGATCTTTGATGGTCTCAATTATCGAGACTGGTCTCAGCACATAAGCTTCCACATGCGTTATCATCTTTGGGAGTTTCTCATAGGCGAGTTGCCTTGTCCACCTCGCCCTGCTCCACCTGCTGAGCCCACGCTCCTAAAGACTACTTTTGACGACGTTCGTAAGGAGGCATCTATTGCTTTTGAGGATGCCATTGAGACTTCAGACTCAATATGCTGCCTACAAGACAAGGACTGATGAGGATGCCCGTGCCTCTGCTATTCTGGTTGCTAGCATGGAGGTGCATCTCACTGGGGGTGTGGTTGGTTTGGCTTCAGCACAAGCGATGTGGGCGCATCTGTGCAACCACTATGAGCCTTCTGGTGATTCCTTATATCTTACTGTTGTGCATCAGGAGCAGTCGTTGCAGTAGGGAGATGCCACTGTGGATGAGTTCTATGCCCAGCTGTCTGTGGTGTGGAGTTAGATTCACTCTCTAGGACTGAATGTTTGCCACACGTGTCAGTGCTGTCAGCATCAGCAGTCTCACCTGGAGCTTCGTCGAATCTACGACTCCTTGACACGTCTCTAGGTTGAGTTTGAGCAAACTCATGCTTAATTGCTGGCTCGTCGCCCTCATGTGACTCTGTTAGAAGCCCTTGTAGCTGTTTGCACTGAGATTCGCCTTCGTGTTGCAAGTCTGCTGTCGTCACCATCGTTTCCTTCGGTTTTGGCAGCTCCTCCAGCACTACACCTGCTATGCCTCTAGCTACTCCTTCACTAGTGGTGCCTCCACCAGTGACAGCTGCTATTGGTAGGGGCCTCCATTGCACCTACTACAATAAGGATGGACATGTGGAGCGGTTCTGTTATAGGAAGAAGGATTTATGTCGTGGTGGTCATCCTCCAAAGGGCACTGGTGGTTCCTCCTCTCAAAGGAGCTTTGGTGCTTCAGATACTCAGGAGCTTCTTACACTGCTACGTCACATGGCTGCTTTTACACCATCCTGTTCTGCTGGTTCTGCTACACAATCTTCTAGTGAGAGACCACCTTCTACTTCTCCTTCCTCAGGTATATACATTGGATTCTTGATTCTGCTGCTTCCTTTCATATGACATCTGATTTCACTAGTCTCATCTCTGTTAGTCCTCTAGCTACTCCCATCACTGTTCAGACAGAAGATGGCACCTCTCTTTCTGTCACAGGATAAGGCACTCTTTCAAATTCCACTTTTCAAGTCCCTGCTATTTCACATGTTCCTAAACTCACCATGCAACTTACATCTGTCGATCAACTCATTGATCATGATTGTCGTATCATTCTCTATTTTGATTCTTGTTGTGTTAAGGATCGCCACACAGGGACTCTGGTTGGTAATGGCCCTTGCCGTCGTGACTCACGGCATCTCTGAGAGCTTGACAGGCTTCATCTTCCTTCTGTTGCCCCTGTTAGTCTTGTCGTCTCCACTGCCTCTGCATCTGCTGTATCCTCCACTGCATCTTTTACTCAGTGGCATCATCGTTTAGGACATCTTTGTGGGTCACGTCTATCTTCATTAGTTCATCGTGGTCTTTTGGAGTTAGTCTGGTGATGCTTCTCTCAATTATCAGGGTTGTAAGCTTGGTAAACAGCTTCAACACCCTTATCCTTCTAGCGAGTCAGTGTCACAGTGTCCTTTTGATCTTTTTCATTCTGATATATGGGGCCCTGGTCATTTTGTTTCAAAAGGTCATCAATATTATATAATTTTTATTGACAATTTTTCTCGGCACACATGGATATACTTTATGTCATCACGTGGTGAGTTTCTCTCCATCTACAAGACTTTTTCCACCATGCTTCGTACTCTACTTGACTCTCCTATTCGTGTTTTTCATGTTGATTCCACTGGGGAGTACTTGTCAGGAGTTCTTCATGGTTTTCTTGTTAACTAGGGCACTCTTTCTCAATTTTCTTGCTCCGGCTCATGCCCAGAATGGTGTGGCCAAATGAAAGCATCATCTTCTTCAGGCAGCCCATGCTCTCCTACATGCTCCTGCTATTCCACCACACTTTTGGGCTGAGACTGTTTCTACTGTCACTTTTCTGATCAATATTTAGCCTTCTTCTGCTCTTCAGGGTGGGATCCCACATGAGCATCTCTGTGGCAAGACTCATGATTATTCTAGTCTTCGCCTCTTTAGGTGTGCGTGCTATGTTCTTCTTGCACCCCGTGAGCGTACCAAGCTGACCGCTTAGTCTGTGGAGTGCGTTTTTCTAGGCTACAGTGCTGAGCATAAGGGATATCGTTGTTGGGATCATGTTGGCCAACGAATGCGAGTTTCTTAGATTGTTACTCTTGATGAGTCTTGTCATTTCTATTCTCGTCCTCCTTCCTCCACTCCAGCATCTCTTGTCAAGCCACTTTCTTTTCTGACTTTTCTTTCCACCCATAGTCACCACTCCTCCACCACAGCCTTTGGCCTCTTTGGTGCCTCGTTCACCGTCGACATCTCCTTCACTGCCCGTGCCTCCTTCGCCACCCACACCTTCTCCAGAGTTCTATCCCAAGTTGTTTGTGGTGTGGCGTCGGATTGATTCTTTGGGACTGGATGTTTGCCACACTTGTCAATATTGTCAGCATCAGCAGTCTCATATGGAGTTTTGTCGTATCTATGACTTCTTGACACATCTCTGGGTTGAGTATGTGTAGACTCGTGCTCAGTTGCTAGCTCGCCACCCTCGTGTGACTCTGTTGGAGGCCCTTGCAGCTGTTCGTACTGAGATTCATCTTCGTGGTGTGGGTCTACTACCATCACCATCATTTTCTTTGGTTTTGGCAGCTCCTCCAACTTCTACACCCGCTACGCCTCCAACTACTCCTTCACCAGTGGTGCCTCCACCAGTGACAGTTGTTGTTGGTAGGGGCCTCCACTGCACCTACTACAACAAGGATGGACATGTGGAGCAGTTCTGTTACTGGAAGAAGAACGATTTATGTCATGGTATCCATCCTCCAAAAGGGCACTGGAGGTTCCTGCTATTAGAGGAGCTCTCGTGCTTCAGATACTCAAGATCTTCTCACACTATTGCATCGCATAGCTGCTTTTACATCGTCCGGTTCTGCTACATAGTCTTCTACTGAGAGACCACCTTCCTCAGATATATCACCTTGGATTCTTGATTCTGGTGCTTTCACATGACATCTGATTTCACTAGTCTCTCCTCTATTAGTCCTCCAGCTGCTCCTATTACAGTTCAGATAGAAAATGGTACCTTTCATTTTGTCACAGGACGACGCACTCTTTTCATTTTCGCTTTTCATGTTCCTGCTATTTCTCATGTTCCTAAACTCACCATGTAGCTTAGATCTATCAGTCAGCTCACTGATCATGGGTGTCATGTTATTCTCAATACTGTTGGCCGACGGATGCAGATTTCTTGGGACGATACTTTTGATGAGTCTTGTCCCCGTCCTTCTCCTCCCTCCAATCTAGTATCTCTTGTTGAGCCACTTTCTTTCCTGACTTTTTCTTCCACCCCCATAGTCATAACTCCTCCACCAAAGCCTTTGGCCCTCTCCGGTGCCTCCATCACCATTGGCATCTCCTTCACTATCGGTGCCTCCTTCACCACCCACAACTTCTCTAGAGTTCTATCCCAAGTTGTCCATGGTGTGGCATCAAATTGATTCTTTGGGACTAGATGTTTGCCACACTTCTTAGTGTTGTCAGCATCAGCTGTCTCATCTGGAGCTTTGTCTCATCTATGACATCTTGACATGTCTCCGGGCTGAGTATGAGCAGACTCAGGCATAGTTACTGGCTCGCCACCCTCGTGTGACTCTATTGGAGGCACTTGCAGTTGTTTGTATAGAGAAGATTCATCTTCGTGGTGCAGGTTTGCTGCCGTCACCATCGTTTCCTTTGGTTTTAGCAGATCCTCCAGCTTGTACACCCACTACGCCTCCATCAACTCTTCCACCAGTGGCTGCTGCTGTTGGTAGGGCCTCCACTGCACCTATTGCAACAAGGATGGACATATGGAGCAGTTTTGCTATAGGAACAAGAAGGATTTACGTCGTGGTGGCCGTCCTCCGAAGGGCACTGGAGGTTCCACCACTGCCTCCGTTTCTCTTGCATCTTCCATTGAGTCTTTTACTTAGTGCATCATCATTTGGGACATCTTTGCAGGTAGCGTCTATCTTCTTTAATTCGTCATGGTTTTTTAGGGCCTATGTTTGGTGAAGCTTCTCTAAATCATAGGGTTGTAAGCTTGGCAAACAACGTCAACTCCCTTATTCTTCCAGTGAGTCAGTGTCACAGCGTCCTTTTGATCTTGTTCATTCTAATGTATGGGGTGCAGCTCCTTTCATTTCGAAAGGTCATTGATATTATATAATTTTTATTGATGACTTTTCTCTGTGCACATGGACATACTTTATGTCATCTTGTAGTGAAGTTCTATCCACCTATAAGAATTTTGCCACCATAATCCTTACTCAGTTTAACTCTCCTATTCGTATTTTTTGTGCTAATTCTGTTAGGGAATACTTGTCGGGAGTTCTTCATAGTTTTCTGACCGAGCAGGGCACTCTCTCTTAGTTTCTTTGCCCTAGAGCTCATGTCCAAAACGGTGTGGCTAAACGAAAGCATCGTCATCTTCTTGAGATAGCCCGCGCTCTTATGCTTGCTTCTGCTGTTCCACCTTACTTCTAGGTTGGGGCTATTTCTACCGCCACTTTCCTAATCAATATTCAGCCTTCTTCTGCTCCTCAGGGAGGGGTCCCAATTGAGCGTCTCTGTGGCAAAACTCCTAATTATTCTAGTCTTCGCCTTTTTGGGTGTATGTGCTATGTTCTTCTTGCACCTCATGAGCGCACCAAGCTGACCGCTCGGTCTGTCGAGTGTGTTTTTCTGGGCTATAGTGCTGAGCATAAGGGATATCGTTGTTGGGATCCTGTTGGCCGACGGATGCCGATTTCTCAAAATGTTACTTTTGATGAATCTCGTCCTTTCTATCCTCGTCCTTCTTCCTCCACTCCAACATCTCTTGTCGAGCCAATTTCTTTCCTCACTTTTCCTGCCACCCCTATAGTCACCACACCGCCACTATAGGTTTCAGCCTCCCCTTCACCATCGGCGCCTCCTTTGCCACCAGCATCCCCTCAAGAGGTTACTCCTAGCCTTGTTCCTTCTTATCCTCTCTACTACACTCAAAGTTTGTGAGTTAAGGACTCTTCTGATGCATCATCTTCTTCTGATGAGTCATCTTCTTCGGCAGCTTCTCCTTGATATGCTCTTCTTGATCGCCAGTCTATTCGACCTCCTAAGTGCTTCGGTTTTGTTGCCGCTGCTCTTGCCGAACCGACTTCTTATCATGATTATGTTGTTCATCAGGAGTGGCAGCATGCGATGGTAGAGGCGATTGCTGCCCTTGAGCGTACTAGCATGTGAGATCTTGTCCCTTTTCCTACGTGTGTTACTCCTATCACATGCAAGTGTGTCTATAAGGTTAAGACCAGCTCTGATGGTTCTCTTGAGCGCTGCAAGGCTTGTCTCATGGTACCTGGGCCTCAACAGGAGCATGGTCATGATTATGATGAGACTTTTGCTCATGTGGCTCACATGACCACTATTTACACTCTTCTTATTGTGGCGTCTGTTCGGGCATGGTCCATCTCTCAGCTTGATATCAAGAATGCCTTTCTCAATGGTGAGTTGCACGAGGGGGTTTATATGAGCCACCACCTAGGTATTCTGTTCCTGAGGGTATGGTTTGTCACCTTCGCCGATCTATTTATGGCCTCAAGCAAGCTCCTCATGCCTAGTTTGATCATTTCTCTTCTATTGTTACCACGGCTGGTTTCTCTGCTAGTGCTCATGATCCTGCTATTTTTATTCACACTTCACCTTGTGGTCGGACGCTTCTTCTTTTATCTGTTGATTATATAATTATTACTAGAGATGATTCTCAGTACATCACTTTTATCAAGGAGCGTCTTAGTGAGCAGTTTCTCATGTCTGATCTGGGTCCTCTTGCTACTTTCTTGGGATTAAGGTTATTTCTACACTGAAGGGCTTCTATCTATACCAAGAAAAGTATATGCATGATCTTCATAATCGTGCTTCTCTTACTTATTAGCGCATAGCTAAGACTCCCATAGAGCTTAACGTTCATCTTCGGCCCACTGATGGTGAGCCTCTTACTGATCCTACTTGCTATTGTCACCTTGTTGGGAGTTGTTTATCTTGGTGTCACTCATCCTAACATTTCGTACCATGTGCATATCTTGAGTCACAGGATAAGAGTAGGGTGGGTGAAATGGCGCCAAGCATCTAGTGTCATGTGTGACAAAAAAGTCCCTCAAAAGTTAAAGGATAAGTTCTATAGAACGGCGATCAGACCCGCGATGCTATATGGAGCAGAATGTTGGGCGACTAAAAGACAACATATACAGAAAATGAGTATAGCGGAGATGAGGATGCTGCGGTGGATTTGTGGCCACATAAGGCGGGATCGCATCTTCAATGATGATATACGTGATAGGGTGGGGATAGCACCAATTGAAGAGAAGTTTATCCAACATCGCTTGAGATGGTTTGGACATCTCCAACGAAGGCCTCCCGAGGCACCGGTATGTAGTGGAATTTTAAGACGTACTGAAAACGTAAGAAGAGGCAGAGGTCAACCAAGACTGACGTGGGAGGAAGTCGTTAAAAGAGACTTGAGGGATTGGAATGTATCTAAAGAATTAGCTATTGATACGAGCGCATGGAAGTTAGCGATCCACGTACCGGAACCATAAGAAAGTTAGGGGCAGTGTTTTAGGCTATCGGCTCAGATAGCAGGTTGTACGGCTTAGGGTTTTAGTATTGTAGGTTTTATTTCAAGGCTCTCAGCTCTTTGATCTTGAGAAGGTTTCATTCCTAACCTACCCCAACTTGTTTGGGACAAAAGGCTTTGTTGTTGTTGTGCATATCATGAGTCAGTTTGTTTCTGCTCCCACTCTGCTCCACTATAGTCATTTTCTTTGTGTTCTACGATATCTTCGTGAAACTATCACTCGTCGTCTCTTGTTCCCTCACTCCAGCTCTTTATAACTCTAGGCATATTCTGATGCCACCTGTGCTAGTGATCACTCTGATCATTGGTCTCTCTCTGCCTATTGTGTTTTTATTGGTAGTTCTCTCATCGCTTGGAAGACTAAGAAGCAGACAACAATTTCTCATTCGAGTGATGAGGCTGAGTTGCGAGCTATGGCTTTGTTGACTACAGAGGTTACTTGGCTATAGTGATTACTTGAGGATTTTTGTGTTTCTATTTCTGCACTGACTCCTATTTTGTCTGACAGTACGGGTGCTATTAGTATTGCTAAAGATCCGATGAAGCATGAGTTTACAAAGCATATTAGTGTTAGTAATTTTACTGCATTTTCAATATGCTTAGCACTGCATGTTATTTTGTCTTTAGTCTGCATAGTCGGCATTGAGTAGCCCTGCATTGCGTGCAAGCGAGAGCGATGAGTCTGCGTTGTGTTTTTGTTTTTTCAGTACTCGATGCGAGTGCAGTGCGGCGATTTGGATCTGAGTAAAATTCAGTTCACTAGATGTGGTTAGAGTATAAATAAGAAGAAAAACCGAAAAGCTGTGGTTTGGTTGCACAGCACAAAAATCGCATCTGTCAACAGAACTAGTTTCTGAACTTTGCCTCTCCATCGAAGATCAATAGCCTGAAGAACACTGTTCATTATCTGGCACGATTTAGAGTTAAGTATTCTCTGTCTTTCTTTGGTTGCGTAACTCGTTTTTGGTGGTATTGCTGACATTTGGTATCAGAGCGGTTGTAATCAACCCTGAGGCGATGGTGCAAGGAGGAAGATCCATGTCACCCACCTATACGAGGAGTTCTGGCGGCAGTGGTCGCGGTATCGTGAGCGAGCAGCGGTGGAAGTTCGCGCGGTGGTCGCGTGCGACGGCAACCAGGATCTGGTGGCGCAGATGGCGCCAAGGGAGACGGGGGTATCACTGCGATATCCCGTACTCACGCGAACCAATTACAATGATTGGGCGCTGCTGATGAGGGTGAATCTCCAAGCGCAAGGGGTGTGGGAGGCGATTGAACCGGGCGGCGCCGAGTTTCGCGTGGATCGGATGGCGCTGGCTGCCATTCTACAGGCAGTCCCTCCGGACTTGCTGGCTTCATTGGCAACCAAGAACACGGCCAGATCGGCGTGGGAGGCTATCCGAACGATGCGTATGGGAGCCGATCGCGTCCAGGAGGCACGGCTGCAGGCACTGTGCAAGGAATTTGAAGCAGTCCGCATGAAGGAAATTGAGATGATCGAAGATTTCTCCATGCGGCTTACTGGTCTTGTGAACAACATGCGCCTTCTTGGTGACGATCTTGAAGAGGAGAAGGTGGTGAAGAAGTTCTTGCGTGTGGTGCCCGACAAATACTCTCAAGTTGCAATCTCAATCGAGCAGTTTTTGGACCTCAGTACCATGACAGTTGAAGAACTCACCGGAAGATTAAAAGCTGTTGAAGACCGGTGGAGTGGAGAACATACAGATGGAGCCGGAGGTTTACTGCTGACAGAAGAAGAATGGCTTGCTCATGCAAAGAGCAGGCAAGGGAGTTCTTCTCATTCGTCAGGAGGCAGGAATTACCAAGACCAGAATCGAGGCAGTGACAAGCAGTCAAGCCAAGGAAAGTTCTCCACCGACGCAAGAGACAATGCTGCCACGGCTCCGAAACGAAACAAATCCAAGGTAAAATGCTTCAATTGTAATAACTTTGGGCATTTCGCCAAGGAGTGTCGAAAACCACCACGCTGGCAGCGCAAGGAGCAGGTAAATCTGTCCCAGGTTCAAGATGATGAACCGACTCTTCTTATGGCTCAAGTCTATGATGTCACTGGGAGTGCTGAGAGAATTACTGAACAAGTAGAGCTGAATGAGATGCATGCTCAGGTGAATTTGAACAATCCAAAGGAGAGCTGTGATAACGAGTGGTTCCTTGACACAGGAGCAACTAATCACATGTCAGGCTCCAAGGAGTTGTTTGCTGAGTTGGATACAGGAGTGGTGGGCATGGTTAAATTCGGAGATGGGTCTCTAGTAGAGATATGTGGCCGTGGTACTGTAATCTTCACTTGTGCAAATGGAGATCAACGAATGCTGACAGAAGTTTACTACATTCCAAGGCTCAGAAATAACATTGTCAGTATTGGGCAGCTAGATGAACGGGGATGCAAAATTCATGTTGAAGGTGGGGTGTTGACAATATTTGATCAGCAGAACCAACTGCTTGCAAAGGTGAAGAGGTCAAAGGGGCGTCTGTATGTCTTGAACCTCGCTTTGGCACAGCCCGTTTGTTTGAAAGCCAGCTGCAAAGAGGAAGCTTGGAAGTGGCACGCTCGGTTCGGGCATATTAGCTTCCAATCCTTGAGAAATTTGGAGCAAAATGGAATGGTAAGAGGACTTCCCAAGATACGGCATGTGGAATAAATCTGTGATAGCTCTCTTGTGGGAAAACAAAGGCAAGCTCCATTCCCATATGAAAACACTATTGGGCAAGAAAGATACTTGGATTGGTGCACGGAGATTTATGTGGCCCAATTGCGCCGATTACTCCAGGGGGTAAGTATTTTCTTCTTCTTGTGGATGACCTAACTTGGTATATGTGGATAACCTTGCTGAGTTCTAAGGATCAGGCAGCAGAAGCCATTAAAAACTTTCAGGCTACAGCTGAAAGGGAGAGCAATGCCGAGCTGAAAGTTTTTCGCACAGACCGAGGAGGAGAATTCAACTCTGGGGAGTTTGGCCATTTCTAGGCAGATCAGGGAGTTCAACGTCATCTAACAGCTCCATTTTCGCCGCAGCAAAACGGTGTGGTAGAGAGGCAAAATCAGACTGTTGTCGCAATGGCAAGAAGTTTGCTCAAAGCAAAAGGAGTGCCAGGTCGCTTTTGGGGGGAGCCGGTCACTACTGCGGTGTATTTGCTTAACCGGGCTCCAACTCGCAGTGTTGAAGGAATGACACCCTATGAGGCCTGGTATGGTAGAAGTCCATCTATTCATCATCTCAGAACTTTTGGCTGTATCGGTTTTGTGAAGAACACCAAGCCCAATCTTAAGAAACTGGAGGACAGAAGCAAACCAATGGTTTTGCTTGGAAATGAACCGGGTTGTAAGGCTTATAGAATGTTTGATCCGGTTGGCAACAAGCTTCACATCTCCCGTGAAGTAGTATTTGATGAAGAGTCCAGTTGGGATTGGGAAGCTACCAAAAATGATGAATTTTCAGGCAATACAAGGGATGTCTTCACTGTCCAGTACATAGTGTACCCTTTTGCATCTACCGGGAGTGCAAATGCTAGGAGTGCAGAGACAGAAAATTCAGATGTAGCAGAAGATGGAAATGCAACTGAAACCGAGATGGCAACACCCAATCCAAGCCTCATACCAAGGCCACGCTCTGAAGGTGAGCAGTTGTCGTCTGATGCAGTAGGGTCTGCAGTACCTGAATCAAATCCAGCAGGTATTCATTTTGTTTCTCCACCAAGTGCACAATCTTCTGCCACTACAGATGGGCCTCGTCGGTACCGAACGGTGACAGATTTGTATGACAATATTGCCATGCAGAACCTGACTGAATCATTCAGTGAGATGTGTTTGCTACTGGCTGAAGAACCTGAATCTCTTTCAGAGGCAGAAAAACACACTTGTTGGAAGAAAGCAATGATGGAAGAGCTTAAGGCCATTGAAGATAACAACACCTGGTGCGCGGTAGACCTTCCTCCAGGACACCGACCAATCGGTTTGAAGTGGGTTTTCAGAGTAAAACGAGATGCTCAAGGGAACATTGTGAAGTACAAGGCTCGGTTGGTCGCCAAGGGATATGTGCAGCAGCACGGTGTCGATTTTGAGGAAGTTTTTGCTCCGGTAGCGAGGATGGAGACAGTCCGAGTGCTGATTGCACTTACTGCAGCAAAAGGGCATGAAATACATCACATGGATGTAAAGTCAGCTTTTTTGAATGGAGAGCTGCAGGAGGAGGTCTATGTGATTCAACCACCGGGTTTTGGAGATAAAAACCATCCTCACAAAGTAATGCGGCTCAACAAGGCGTTGTATGGGTTGAAGCAAGCTCCGCAAGCGTGGAATGAAAAGCTGGACAAAACTCTCACCTCACTTGGTTTTGAGAGAAGCTCTTCAAACCATGCTCTGTACAGAAGAGGTACAAGCTGTTCATACTTGCTAGTTGGTGTGTATGTTGATGATCTAGTTATTGTCGGGCCAAGATCTCAGGAAATCCAGAAATTCAAGGAGGAAATGAAGAGATCATTTGAGATGAGTGATCTTGGACAGCTCAGCTATTACCTGGGTTTGGAAGTGCATCAATCCAAAGATGGTATCAAAATCTGTCAATCAGCATATGCACAAAAGATATTGGAGAAGGCCGGTATGGTGGACTGTAATCTGTTACTCGCTGGATTCTTGCTGTTGGTGATAGCAAGATCCTCACTTTCATCGAGAGGATGACACTTGGGGATGGGGCAATTTTTCTTGTTTATTTCTCACACAATGCCATACCCACCTGAGGGGTTGGGGATACATATTTATAGGCTGCTAATCAGCCAAGCATATGCCAAGATGCTAGTCCTAGATGCTAGTCAAAAGCTGTCCTAAAGCTAGTCTAAGATGCTAGTCAAAAGCTGTCCTAAAGCTAGTCTAAGATGCTGTCCTTGACACAAAGACTTATCCATCATTCTCCCCCTAAGTCTTGTGTGTCTCCTTGTGAGGAAGGTTGAACCAGCCCGATCCTAGAGCAGAGCTCGAGGAATTTGACCCTCCCAAGAGGCTTGGTGGCGAGTCCGCAAGCTGATCCGTGGTGTTGATGTAGCTCGCCTTGATCTGCCTTCATCCAACAGCCTCGGATGAAGTGGTACTTCACCGGATGTGCTTGCTCCGTTCGTGGAAAGCGGGGTTCTTTGCCGAGCGGACTTCTTTGTCCACCACGAGCGCCACCGCTTGGTGTCTCGCCAGGAGATCACCAGCGATCGAGCAAGCAGGCGCTGAGTCAAAGCGGTGGAAGCGCTATGTACTCGGCCTCACGGTAGACAGGCCACCACTGTTGCTTGGTGACCGCCGACTAACGAGGCACTTGCCGAGGAAGAAGAGAATCCCGCTTGTGCTCTTCTTTGGTGTCATTGTCGCTGCGTGGTCATTGTCATTGTGCCCGATGAAGTCGCGCGCGGCGGGACACCTCGGGTAGTGCAAGCCGTGGTCGGAGGTGCATAGCGTGGCGAGGATCCTCTTCACGGCCTGCTGATGCTCGTCGTCGGTCATTGCATGAACCGACCGGCGTGGCGACGGCGAACGCCAAATCGGACGTGTGTGGGCGAGGTAGCGAAGGCGCCCACGATGCGCCCGTGTGCGTCGCGTCCACCTCCTCCGCCCGTCTTTGTCGCGGCTCGGCTTCACCTTTCCTCCATAGGAGTGTGGGTTGGGTTGCGATCGGTGAGCCCGCCCGGCTCGGCGGTGCGCTTGGCGTGGCGATCGGCGAAGGAGATACGGAGCTGTCTGGTGGACCTCGATCCCGAGTAGAAGGAGAGAGCCCCAAGTCGCTCATCCGGAAGGCGGTCTTCATCTCGCCTTGAGCGCCTCGACCTCGGCCTCCTTGGGCGGTGATCGCAAGTCGTCGGCGTGAGCGCCCACCGCAGGCGTTGCGCCTTTGCCCGCCGGTAGACCGCGACCTCGTGTGCGCTCTGCTGGAACCCCATTTGCTTGAGGTGGAGTCGGCTTAGCGTTCGGGCTCGTGGTGCTCGCCGCCAAACCGTAGAGGGCCTTGCGCAGCGGAGAACCTTGCCCTCCTTGCGGGGATGGCGAATCCCGGTGGCGGGCGTAGACCTCCTCCTTCAAGTCGCCGTTGAGGAAGGCGGACTTGGCGTCCATGTGATGGGCGCGCCAATCCTCTGGGCTGCAAGTGCGAGGAGAAGGCGAGCGGACTCCATGCGCGGCGGGTGCGGCGTCATCAAAGTCAACCCCTCTCTGCGCACGAAGCCTCGTGCCACCAAGCGAGCCTTGTGCTTGAGCGATGGCACCGGCTTCATCCGCTTCGGCGAACACCCACTTAAGGGTGATCGCGCGGTGGCCGGCGGAAGATCCGCCCGCTCCACGTCGGTTCCGCTCGGCGGCGTCCATCTCTGCTTCATCGCGACACGCCACGCCGCGTCTCCCTCGCCTCGGTGAAGGAGGCGGGGCTCGCCGTCGTCGCCACGCCAAGTGTAGCTCGCCTCGAAGTCGTGCTGCGCCGATCGAGGGCGGCGGCTCGCCGAGATGTTGTCCATGGTGCGATAGCGCGAGGCTCGCGTCGTCGTGGTAGGCGTCGACGCGGTCCTCGTTGTGAGGCAATGAGTAGCGAACTCCACCATGCGCTGCTCGTTGTGGACCAAAGCTGTGGGGCCAATCCGGTGGTGTGGCGCGGTGCGAGAGAGTGGTGGCCGGTGCGGGAGAGTGTGGAGTGGCGGTGGTGAGGAGTGGGCGTGGCGGTGCGAAGGTGGTGGAGCACTCGCGAAGGCGGTGGCGAGCAAGGTGTCGAGGTGGGCGAGCTCGGTGAGGCCGAGCTCGGCTCCCGGCTCTCTCAAAGTGGGCGTGAGTCGACAACAAAGTCCACGAGTCGAAGTCAAACCGTCGTCCACCGCCTTGTCCCACGTCGGCCTCGCCGCCGTCGAACACAGCGTCCACGTGAGATGCGGGCCTTGCTGTGTGCGGTCGAGGATGCGGTGAGGCCTTCGAGCCCTCCGCGTGGCCGATGAACACTCGAGTGCTCGGCGTCGAGCTTACCGATGTGGCCAAGCTCCTTGGCGACGCGAGGAGCGAAGACCGCAAGTGGGAGACCGCCCGCTTGCGCCCATGCCAAGCCTCGTGCGGCGTCCTGCGTTGGCGCCTTGGTAGGCGGCGGTTGAGGATGTAGGCGGCCGTCACCACCGCCTCTCCCGAGAAGACAGCCGGCATCCCCTGCGCGAGGAGGGCGAGCCATCCCCGGCCGTGCGGTTGCGTCGCTCGGCGATGCCGTTCGCTGCGGGCTGTACGGCGCGGAGTAGTGGCGCTGAATGCCCTCATCGGTGCGATGCGGCCGGAATTCAGCCGCCGTGAATTCGCCGCCGTTGTGCGTGCGCGGCGACGCGCAGCTGCGGCCGCGCTCTGCCTCGCGGCGGCTGCGTCGCGCTGATGGCGTCGCGGCCTCTCCTGCTGCCGAGGACCATCACCCACATGTAGTGGGAGAGGTCGTCGACGGCGGCAGGAAATAGCGCGTCGTCCTCGGTGTGGCGGTGTCACGGGCCACACAAGTCCCGTGCGAGCTCGAGCCTCTCCTTGGCTCGGAAACTCACCTGGGAAAGGAGTCGCCTGCGCCGTCAACACGCAGACATCGCAGAACTGCTCCAAATGGTCAAGGCACGGCAGGCCTCGCACCATTTCCGTGGCACTGAGCCGCCGGGGCCTCGAGTGAAGGTGCCCAAAGTGCTCGTGCCCGCGCCACGCCTCGTCGTCCGACGAGCGGCGAGACAGAGGGTTGTGCCACTGCATGTGAAGAATGTAGAGTCGATTTGCGCCTCTGGTTACCTTGGCAAGAAGGTGACGGCGAAGATCCCAAATCCGCGGCACCGTGCTCGATCTCGACACGCGAGTCGTTCTCATCCGGTGTCCCAAGGCGATGATGGAGTTCCACGATCGGGGATGTAGTAGGCGTCGGTGGCGGCTGTGCTCACGGACACGGTGGTGAAGATGGCGGGCCGGCGCCCTTGATTTCCACGCGGGCGTCCCCAAACAGCGGAGCCTCGGGCGCTAGAGTCAAACTCGGCGAAGAACTCCGTCGACCGGTCATGTGATGGGTGGCGCGGTGTCGAGGCACCACCCGTCGATCTTGTCGTTGCGGGCCGTGGCCGTGGGGCGTGTGCTTTTGGCTCGTCAAGGTGGAGAGAGCCACTGCGGCGGTGTCGTGGAGGTAGTTCGATGCTCGCATGAGCAATGAGCGAGCGGCTGCTCTCCTCCTCCTCGCTGCGCGGCGTGGGCACGGCGCGTCGTGGTGTCGACAATCCACGGCCCAATGACCAAGCTTGCGCGATTGTGGCAAGAGTCGTCTCGTCTGCGCTTTGCTTGCGAGGCGCCGCCTGGCGCCTCACGGTCATCACCCTCGGACGTCCTCGCGCCCTGCACGGCGTCTTTGCGCGACTTGCCGCGCTGCGCCGCTGTCGTGGAAGAAGACTCCCCTTCTTCCTGTCACCTTGGCCGGCACCCCTTTGCTCCCAGTGAGGAGGAGCTTCCGCCAATGGTGACGGGTCCCGAGGCGCGTGGCTCATCATCAGCGACCTTGAGGTGACCGCGCCTCCTCGATCGTCATCATGGAGAGGTCAGCGAGACTCGATCGGCGAGCCATGCGCTTGTACTTCTCGGGGACGCGGCGGAAGAGCTTCTCCACGCTCTCTCTTCGCCGTAGGTGTCGTCACGCGGCTGCACCAACTTCGCAGCGAGTGTTGAGGCGAGAGCAAAGTCATCAACGTCCTCACCGGCGAAGGCGGGTTCTCCCCTCCGCGCGTAGTGCGCAATGTAGACTTGCGGCGCGGTCACTGCCGATCGTCTTTGCGGCGATGGCGTCCCAAGCCTCTTTGGCGATCCGCTTGTTGGTAGCGAAGCGCATCTCGGGCGAGCTGCGGCGATGAGAGCATCTAGCGCCGTCGATCCTGGTGCGTGGTCGGCGTCGCCGTGCGGATGCATCCCACATATGCCGCACTGGAGCTTTACCTCATCACCGCAGCCCACTCGGCGTAGTTGGTCTTGGTGAGGTAGGCCACCGCCGGGCCGGCGGCGTCGACGGCGACACTGGTACTCGTGGTGACCACGATGCCGAACCGGGAGAGAAGCGCGTTGCTGTGAAGGCGCGCTCTCCGTCGACCGTCTGCCGCCGCCGTGCATGCCTCCTCAGGGCGCCACCGCGCGTCGCGCTGTCTGGCTGCCGCCGTGCTCGTGGCGTCGCGGCTACCCTGCGCGCTTCGCCCTCGCGCTGCCTCCGCGCTCAAGATCGCGTCGCTGTCATCGCAGAGATGGAGCTGCTTGCTTTGCCGCGCAGAACCTTGACCTCGCTGCCGCCGCCGCGACGCTGCATCTGCCGTCGCCGCCGCTTCCACCTCCGCTTTGCTGCTGCCGGCTCCGCCGCCCGCCTTAGCGCCCTTTCGCGCGCGCCGTCTGCCGCCGCTTCGCTCGCGCTGCTGCTCGCTGCGGCGAGCTCGGCCGTCTGCGGCGCCGCGTGCTCGAGGTGACCGGCGCCGAGGCGCCTGCGGACATGGCGCTCTTCGGGGCTGTTGCGTGGAGAGGGCTGCCGGCAGTGCTGCCGTCTCGAGAGAGTGGCGGGACGGCGGAGCCGCTGCTACCGGTGGGGGCTGCTGCGAGGCCGAAGAAGGAGATGAGCGAGGAGATGCTCGGGCTACTGAGGATAGTATAGCTCGATACCACTTGTTACTCATTGGATTCTTCTTTGTTGGTGATAGCAAGATCCTCACTCTCATCGAGAGGATGACACTTGGGGATGGGGCAATTTTTCTTGTTTATTTCTCACACAATGTCATACCCACCTGAGGGGTTGGGGATACATATTTATAGGCTGCTAATCAGCCAAGCATATGCCAAGATGCTAGTCCTAGATGCTAGTCAAAAGCTGTCCTAAAGCTAGTCTAAGATGCTAGTCAAAAGCTGTCCTAAAGCTAGTCTAAGATGCTGTCCTTGACACAAAGACTTATCCATCATAATCCAAGCCAAGTGCCCATGGATGCTAGACTGAAATTGAGCAAGAATAGTGAAGGTTCTTTTGTAGATTCTACTTTGTTTAGAAGTCTGATTGGTAGCTTGAGATATTTGGTGCATTCAAGGCCGGATATAACCTTTTCGGTAAGCTATGTTAGCCGGTTTATGGAAGAGCCGACAGCTGAGCATATGGCAGCACTAAAACATATCCTTCGCTATGTTAAAGGAATAAAGAATCTTGGCTGTCACTACAGGAGGGCAGAAGATGGAGAGCTGCAACTAATCGGTTTTAGCGATAGCGATATGGCGGGTGATCTAGATGACAGGAAAAGCACTTCGGGAGTGCTGTTTATGCTGAATGGAAATCCAATTAGCTGGCAATCTCAAAAGCAAAAGGTGGTCGCGTTATCAACCTGTGAAGCTGAATATATAGCAGCAACTGCAGCTGCTTGCCAAGGGGTATGGTTAAGCAGATTATTCTCTGAAATGTTGCTGACAGAACCTGAGAAGTTCAGACTGCATGTTGACAACAGATCGGCGATTTCGCTATCCAAGAATCCAGTGCTGCATGACCGGAGTAAGCACATTGATACGCGCTATCACTTCATTAGGCAGTGCATTGATGAAGGGAAGATCGAGCTAGAGTTTGTCAACTCGGAAAATCAGCTGGCAGATGTTTTGACAAAGTCGCTCGGACATGTTCGCTTTCAGAAAATAAGAAGTAAACATGGGATGGTTGAAGTGCAGCAAAATTAGGGAGTGATTGTTAGTAATTTTACTGCATTTTCAATATGGTTAGCATTGCATGTTATTTTGTCTTTAGTCTGCATAGTCGGCATTGAGTAGCCTGCATTCTGGAAGCAGTAGCAGTAGTCTGCGTTGTGTTTTTTTGTTTTTTTTCAGTACTCGATCTGAGCTGGTGCGGCAGTTTCGGATCTGAGTAAAATTCGGTTCACTAGATGCATGTAATCTCAGTTCTGTAGTTAGAGTATAAGGGCCTAATTGGACTGCTCCGCTCTAGCTTTTTCAACTCTGCTCCAAACTTGTCTAGCCAAACAGGTCCAACTCCAAGAACTCTGCTCCAAGAAAAAGGTGGAGTTGAAGGCCTACTCCACGTTTTTTCTGGTGCTCCCAAGGGTACTCAGCGAAGTTTTGTATCTCCTCATGGAGTTGGGGGAAAATTACCCACCACTGCCATTACACAACTCCTCCGCCCCCCCCCCACCCGCGCGTCACTCTCCTCCGCCCCCCACCCGTGCCGCCCCTCTCCTCCGCCCACCCGCGCCGTCCCTCGTCTCCGTTCCCCCCGCACCGCTCTCCTTCGCCCCCACCCGCGCTGCTCTCCTCCCCCACCGCGCGCGCTCTCCTCCGCCCCACCCGCGACGCCCGCTCTCCGCCCCCCCCGCACCGCCGCTCTCCTCGCCCCCGTGCCGCCCCTCTCCTCCGACCCCACCCGCGCGCCTCCCTATTCCAGCCACCCCAGGCGACGCTCCGGCGAGGTGATGGCTGGGATGGATCTCTATGCCTGTGTTATCATCAAGGCAATTCAGCAAAACAGAGAGATGACCTTTTTCTTTGAAGCTTTACAATTATTCGGTAATGTATATGTCATGTATCATTTAGCTTGATCAATAGAGCCAATTCTTATTTCCTGAATCTTTTTTTAGCATGGCTTATGTTCTGTGTTGTAATTACATAAAAATAAAACGATTACACATGATGAGCACGGCAGCGGAGTTTTGTTTTTCATGACATCTGAAAGATTTGTCTCAAATATGGGGTACAATTGAAATCTTCATACAGGAGGTTTGAAAAGCATGACATAAGCTGGACTTGGAAAAACTTGAACATTTGATGAAACATTAACAATGCGGTCTGATAAAATTTTTAGCTCATTTCGAACTTCTAATCATATCAAATAAAATCTGATCTCAAGTATGGGTAGCAATGCAAATGAGCATCTTTGGCAAGGAGTAGATTTTGTTCTGATAGATTTAAAAGCTTGACATGAATGAGTTGAAAAATTCGAACATTTGAGAAAACTTTGGCAATGCAGTGCAGCAACCTTGCCATTACCTGGAAGGCTGCAACACTGAAGTATGAGGCACAAGCTGTATATGTATCTGCAGCAAACATCAGCAATTCAATTCTCTAGCTTGGAGCTAGAATTATGTATCGGAACACTTGCATTTGTAGTCATTTTGGTTTAAACTACTCTCTAGTTATCTATGGACAATTATTTGTATTCGAATGATGGACTTTGTTAATTATCTATCATGCACGTTGCAATTTATGGGACAAAAGGATAGAATTATTTGACCAAAATATTTGTTTTTTTGGTTTTCTCGAATAAATTAATTGCGATTATAATATTTTACATCATATTTCAATTGGCAACAAAAAAAATTCAGTTACATATGCTCATGACATCAAAACATACACCAAACATCATTGAGGGCACATTGGACCTTTCTCGTGAAACCTCACATTCTGGAGTGGAGCTAGCTGCGTGCCAAGCAGGACCACTGCTCCGAAACTCCACATGGAGCTGCTCCATGGTGGAGTTGGTGGAGCAGAGCTGAAAAAACTGGAGCAGAGCAATCCCAAACAGGCCCTAAATAAGAAGAAAAACCGAAAAGCTGTGGTTTGGTTGCGCAGCACAAAAATCGCATCTGTCAACAGAACTAGTTTCTGAACTTTGCCTCTCCACCGAAGATCAATAGCATGAAGAACACTGTTCATTATCTGGCACGATTCAGAGTTAAGGATTCTCTGTTTTTGCTGGTTGCAGAACTCAGTTTTTCAGTGGTATTGCTGACAATTAGTGTTGAATGAGGACACAGGTACAGGACCAGGTTGTTGCTCTTTAGTATGTGCCTTCAAAGGTTTAGTTGGCAGACTTCTTCATAAAGGCACAGGCCAGACCCCAGCACAGCTTCTATCTCTCCAAACTTCATATTGTTGATCTGCCATAAGTTTGAGGGAGGTCTTAGATGTATTATTACATGTGTAATTACTCTGTTGTATAAGGGGTTACCTACATATATGCCATACCTATACGTGTATATATATTAGCCCATTGGTGTTTTGATGAATACAAGCTCTATTCATAACACATATATACTCATGTCTATTTAAATTTAATTATTTGCAACCGTGTTGAATCGGTTTGTCACCAATCACCAGAAAGGGGGGATTGAAAGATCTGGACACTCCATTATGTGTTAATGACGAGTTTTGGTGATTTGTAACAAATGGATTGTTGTGTTGCCATCAATTACTAAAACGGGGGAGATTGAAGAATCTAGCCCCACCAATATGTGTTAATGGTGAGTTTTGGCAATAGATGACAACTGTTTGTGGGCTTGTTAAGGATAGAATAGGAGATAGAATAGGATTGTTATTTCTTTCCTTATATACCCCTTGTATACCCCCTTGTACTCTCTATATATATTGCCCTTTGGGCCTCATGAATACATGCACAATATTCATAACATGGTATCAGAGCTTAGGTTAAAACCCTAACCTCGATCTACTTCCGCTCTAGCCGCCGCCGCTCGGGTCCTCTGCTCGAGCGCGCTGCTACCGCGACGGGTGTAGCCGCGTCGCTTGAGCCGTCGTCGCCGAGCCGCCAGTGCGCCGAAAGCCGCCGTCGCCCGGCCTGTCGCCGCTCTACTAGATCCGGCCGACGCCGAGCCGCTAGATCGATCTAGCGCCGCCGCCGGGTTGCCACCACCGACGCGCGCTCCGCTAACCCGCGGGTCGCCGCCGTCGTTGCCGCTCGCCGCTCTGCCGGGTTGTCGCCGCCATCACCGGTTCCGCCGCTCGCCGTCGCCGCTCGGCCGGCTGCACAGTCGCCGCGCGCGATCCGCTCGCTCGCTCCGCTCTCTGCGGCTCCAAGTGAGCGATGGAGTGAAACTCTTTATAGTTTTACGGAAAAAAGCAAACAAAAAAAGCAAGAAAAACGTTGTTCTAACCACCGCGCCGTCCAGCGCCGCCTATTAGATTTCGTTGCCTTGGTCGCCGTGCTGTCCAGCGCCGCCTACCGATGGCTTCTGTTCCATCTGCTGCGATCCCATTCTCGGGAACAAAGCTCCATGGAACGAACTACAGGTTATGGTCTTCCCTCATGGAGATCATGCTTGATGGTGTCCGTCTTTGGGGACATGTTACCGATGCCCATCCTTCCCCACCACCACCGGTTCAGCCTCCTTCTAGGCAGTCTACTTCTGCATCTCCTGGAGAAGATGAGGCTGCTAAGAAGAAGGCAGAGGCTGACGCTGCTACCGCTGATGCTGCTGATGAGGATTTTCAGTATGCCATTGATTCTTTCGAGCGCTGGTGTGCTGATGAGGCACGTGTTCGTGCCATCCTTGTGGTCAGTGTTGATGACTCCATTCAGCCAGATATTGTTGGTCTGCGGTCTACTCGACAGATCTGGGAGTACTTGCGTGAGCGATACCAACAGAGCAGTGATGCTCAGTTCTTTTCGCTTCAACGTGAGTTGGAGACGCTTCGCCAGGGAGATTCTTCCATCGACAACTTCTTCCGAGCTCTGGCTAGTCTCTGGCGACAACTAGATGAGCTGGCTTCTCCGCTGTGCCAGGAGTGCCACAACGTTCAGAAGGCAGATCATGATCGCCTTCGTCTTTATGATTTTGTCTGCCGTCTTCGCCCAGGGTTTGAGCCTGTCAGAGCTCAACTGCTGAGCCACTCGCCACGACCGATTGTCACTGAGGCTCTTTCGACACTTCGGGCTGAGGAGCTTCGTCTTGGGTTAGCAGCGCAGTCCGTTCCGACTGTGCTTGCTGCTCCTTTGACTACACCGACGGTTCCTGCTACGACTACGGTTCCTTCCCAGATGCCTGTTTCCGCTCCTGCTTTTGCACCAACTGGAGTTCAATGCAACTACTGCAAGAACTTCGGGCATGACTACTAGAGTTGTGCAGTGCGGAAAAAGTGGAATAAGGCGCGTGGGAGTGGACGATCTAAGGGGGGCAGGGAGGCCCTTCCTTCACAGGAGGACAGACCAGCTCATCAGGATCTCGGCAAGTGACTCGTCGGCGGCTCTGCCGAGCTCTCTGCCAGCGGCTCTCTCACAGCTCAGCGGGTTCTGCCAATCTAGCTCAAACGTCTCCCCCAGGTACCTCTTGGGTTCTCGATTCTGGTGCCTCTTTCCACATGACACCAGATTCCACATCTCTCACTTCAGTAGGACCTCCTGCCCTTCCTATCTTTGTACAGACTGCTGATCGTACTTCCTTATCTGTTAGCTGTCAGGGCACTCTTTTGTCCACTGATTTCTCTGTTCCAGATGTTTCCCATGTTCCCCAACTAACCATGCAGCTTCTTTCAGTGGGACAGCTCACTGACCTTGGTTGTAGGGTTGCTTTTGACTCACACCTGTTTCGTTCACGATCGACAGACAGGGACGATACTTGGGACTGGCCGGCGCCGTAGGGATCGCCAAGGTCTCTACATTCTCGACCGTCTTCATCTTCCGTCCCCTTCAGTTGCTCCTACCACGTCTTCTGCCACGTCTACCTCCACTGCCACTGCTGCCACCACTCCTGGAGTTTTTGCGCAGTGGCATCACCGCTTAGGTCACCTGTGTGGGTCTCGTCTTTTGTCATTAGTTCGTCAGGGTGTCCTTGGACGTGTTACCGTTGACACGTCCATGTTTTGTCGAGGTTGTAAGCTGGGCAAGCAGCTACAACTTCCTTATCATTCTAGTGAGTCCTTGTCTTCTCGTCCTTTTGATTTAATTCATTTAGATGTATGGGGACCTGCGCCTATTATCTCCAAAGGCGGGCATCAATTCTATGTTATTTTCATCGATGACTATTCCCGTTTTACTTGGCTTTTCCCTATGTCTAATCGTGGTCAGTTTCTTGTGATCTATCGTAGCTTTGCCATGATGGTTCGTACTTAGTTTGAGTCCTCTATTCGTACCTTTCGATGTGATTCTGCTGGCGAGTATTGTTCTAGTGTGTTCAGACAATTTCTTTCTGAGCAGGGCACTCTTTATCAGTCTTCTTGCCCGGGTTCCCATGCTCAGAATGGGGTTGCTGAACGCAAGCATCGTCATCTGATTGAGACTGCTCGCACCCTTCTTCTTGCTTCTCACGTTCCCCCACAGTTCTGGGCCAAGGCTATTTCTACGGCTGCATATCTCATTAATATGCAGCCTTCCACTGCTCTTAAGGATGTCAGCCCTATAGAGTGTCTCTACTCTAGAGCCCCGATCTGATCATCTTCGTGTTTTTGGCTGCACTGTTTTGTCTGCTGCTTTGCCTCGTGGCGCACTAAACCGCGGCCGATCGATCAGTGTGTGTTTCTTGGGTACAGTTCTGAGCATAAGGGTTATCGTTGCTATGATCCTTCTACTCAATGGATTAGGATCTCACGGGATGTTGTCTTTGACGAATCTCGACCGTTCTTCTATCGAGATTTGGCTCCTCACACTGCTTCCACCATCGAGATGATCTCCTGGTTGTCTCTCCCTGACTCCTCACCCATTCCCCCCTCCCCCCGCCTTCGGTACCTTCACCTCCTGTGTTGCCTCCTGCAGCACCGCCTTTTGTTCCTATGGCACCATCGTCTTGTTTCTCTGAGGTGCACTATTCCAGACGTCCTCGTACTTCACCAGATCCCTCTCCTGGTCTCTTGCCGACGCCGACGTCTGATTCATCTGATGATGCTCCTCGTTACGCCCTTTGTGACCGGGCAACCATTCGGCCTCCTGATCATCTTGTTTTTACTTCGATAGCTCATACTCTCTGTCACTGAGCCTAGTTCTTATCGTGAGGCTGCTTCTCATTCTGAGTGGCAGCTTGCTATGGCAGAGAAGCTTGATGCGCTTCGTCGTACAGAGACTTGGGATATTGTACCGACACCTGTGCACGCTCGTCCTATCACGTGCAAGTGGGTGTACAAGATTAAGACCAGGTCTAACGGTACTATTGAGTGCTATAAGGCTCGTCTTGTGGCTCGTTGTTTTTAGCAGGAGTATGGTCGAGATTACGATGAGACATTTGCCCCTGTTGCTCATATGACCACTGTTCGCACTCTTATTGCGGTTGCTTCTGTTCACCGGTGGTCCATCTCTCAGCTGGATGTTAAGAATGCCTTTCTTAATGGCGTCTTGCATGAGGACGTTTACATGCAGCCACCACCCGGGTATTCTGTTCCAGCTGGTCATGTCTGTCGTCTTCGTCGTGCTCTTTATGGTCTAAAACAGGCCCCTCGTGCCTGGTTTGCGCATTTTACCTCAGTGATCACCGCTGTCGGTTTCACTGTCAGTGCCCATGATCCTGCCCTATTTATCCATATCTCACCTCGAGGTAGGACGCTGCTTCTTCTATATGTGGATGATATGCTCATTACTGGTGACGATCCCTCCATCGCATCTGTAAAGAAGCATCTCAGTGAGCAGTTTCTGATGACTGACCTTGGCTTGCTTACATACTTCCTTGAGATTGAGGTTTCTTTCACGCCTGAGGGTTACTACCTCTCCCAGCAGAAGTATGTCCAGGATCTTCTTGATCGGTGCAGTTCGATGATACTCGCCTTCTTTGAGACTCCTATAGAGCTCTCTCTTCAGCTTCGTGCTACTGATGGTGATCTTCTTGAGGATCCTACTCGGTATCGCCATCTTGTTGGGAGTTTAGTATATCTTGTGAGCACTCGTCCTGATATTGCTCATTCTGTCCATATCTTGAGTCAGTTCATGGCTTGTCCTACTCATCTTCACTACAGTCATCTTCTTCGTGTTCTTCGCTACTTGCGTGGGACCATCTCTCGTCGCTTGTTTTTCCCTAGCTCTACCTCACTTCAGCTTCAGGCGTACTCTGATGCGACCTGGGCTATTGATCCTTCTGATCGTCGTTCTCTTTCTGCTTACTGTGTTTTTCTTGGCTCCTCCCTGATTGCCTGGAAGACAAAGAAGCGCATCTGCGATTCCGTTCGAGTGAGAGGTGAGTTGAGAGCTATGGCAGCTGTGACAACAGAGATTACTTGGTTGAGATGGCTACTTGCAGATTTTGGTGTACCTGTGAGGGGACCTACTACTCTTATGGTGACGATGCAGGAGCTATCAGCATTGCTCGTGATCGGTGAAGCATGAGCTCACCAAGCACATTGGTGTGGATGCTTCATACACTCGCTCCCAGGTGCAGGAGGGTGTACTTGCTCTTCAGTTTGTGTCCTCATAGTTACAAATTGCTGACTTCTTCACGAAGTCACAGACTAGGGCACAACATTTGTATTTTCTCTCCAAACTCAGTGTGTGTGAACAACCATGAGTTTGAGGGGGGTGTTAAGGATAGAATAGGAGATAGAATAGGATTGTTATTTCTTTCCTTATATACCCCTTGTATACCCCCCTTGTACTCTCTATATATATTGCCCTTTGGGCCTCATGAATACATGCACAATATTCATAACAGGACTAACATTTTTCACTGAGTTTGTGAAATTGGTATGGTCCTATGATGATGAACACCTTGAATGGCATCATGTGTTAATGATCATCAAGTCAATTTTCGGAATGAAGGATGGCATGATGTGTTGATAGTCATTAAGTCAAGATCTCAAAGTGGTGGATGGCTTCATGTGTTGAAGGTCACCAAGTCAAGAGGATGCATCATGTGATGATGCACATCAAGACAAGAACCTAGACTTAAAGTGAAGGTGTTCGTCATCAAGCTTCAAGAGGATGCGCAAGGCAAAGGTATAACTAGCATAGGCTAAGGATGTGTTCCTAGTCTTTTACCGGTCGGTGTTTGGTTAGGAAACCAAATTGCTAGTGTAGGTTGTCATATTATTAAGTGGGTCTTGTCTAGTTGTTTTAGTCTCATCATGTGTTGATAGCTTAATCTCAGTTGTTCTAGATCTCCATGGCATCATACAATTATTTACAAATATGTTTTACCAATAGTTGAGGCTCATACATCTAATCCTTGTAGCATTTAACTAGATTTTGCAAATGGTTGAAGTCCATGCACCTACTCCTTGTGGCATGTTGTTAAGGTTTGCAAATGTGTTTTGCTAATACTTGAAACTCATGCATAATCCTTGTAGCATATAACTTAAGTTTGCGAATGTGTTTTGCAAATGGTTTGTGTCCATGTCTCTAAACCTTGAGTCATGATTCTAAAGTGTGCGAATGTGTTTTGCAACTTGTCATGAATCATGTTTTAATCCTTGTGTTCATGGTACTACAATTTGTGAATGTGTTTTGCAAATTTTTTGAATACCACTGGGGAATTTCAGTAGTGCCATGCAAAGGCGGTCTAATCAGCTCCATGCGAGCGGTATGACCGACCGGCGGTCTGATCGGCCTTTGTGGCTGTTTGACCGGCTCCATGTGAGCGGTCTGACTGGCCCAAGCGGTATGACTGCACTTTGTGTGCCAGGTACTTTTCACCAGAACGCTATTTTTAGGCGATTTTGGTCGAGCTGCCTGACTGGCCTTCGTGGTGGTCTAACCGGCCGGTGGTCTGACCGGCAACAGTTGTAACGGCTATTTTTCTAGCTATTGCAGAGGACGACAGTACGATTGACCATTAGTTAGCGATAGTATCAACCCCAGCTATTTTTGCTAAAATCTTGTCCCAATGGCTAGTTTTATGTGTGTGGGCTATAAATACGCACCATAGCCAGTCGGGAGAAAGATTGATGTATTCCATCTCATTCTCTTGAGCTAGTGTGAGCCTCTCCTCTCAATTGTGCATGTGTTGCACCTTGTGACCAAGGAGATAAGTCTCTAGTTGCATGTATTGCTTTTAGAGGTGGATTGAGAATCTATTTGTGCATGCATTGCATTTGGTGAGAGTCAAGCAAGAGACTTAGCTTATTACTCTTAGAGGTTCCGACTCCTAGATGGTGTGGAGGTGTCGTGGTCCAGTGACCTTCTCAAGAAGCTTCTTTGAAGACCCGGTGTGTTGTGAAGGTTGGAGCTCACCTACCCAGAGGAGAAAGAGCTATCACTAGTGGATTTGAGGTGGTCGGCTTAATTCGTGGAGCCGGTTCAATACGTTTAGGCTTACCTCAACGTGGATTAGGGGAGACCAACAAGTCTTCGAACGTCATGGTAAAAAGATACGGTATCAATTGTTGTTTTCTTTCTTATGCTCAATTTACATTCCTTAAATTGGATTGCTCGCTTGTCACCCTAGGATTTCAAACCTTGACATAGACTTAGGTTGTTGGTGCACTTAGTGAGACTAGTTGATTTAGGTCTTAATTGTGTGAAATCAATTTGATTTACGCTTTTGCATATAAACTCAGTTTTAGCCAAAGAATTTTAAAACGCCTATGCACCCCCTTATAGTCAACCTCCTCAATTTTACACCTATCTTGTCCTCAAGATAACCTATGCCTAAATGAGAGGCCGACCTAAAGCCATCAAAGAAGTCCTCAACAAGTTGTTCACTGTTAAGTGGAATGAAGCATGAAGCATTCAATACGATATTGCCTATGCCACCATCTTTGGGGATATTTAGTTGCACTTCAATAGTTCTTATAGATTTTTTTGCCACTCGATTGCCTCTTGAAAAGATAATTACATAACCCTATTGGTTCTTCACTTTGGATGATACTAGCCCTTCAACTACCTATCCTGGCATTTGCCCACCTTCTCCCCAACCTTAGAGGTTAGATGTGCCACTTGACTTTCTTACCTGTACCAGCTTTATTATTAGCTTACCGGCTTTAGTCACTTCCTCACTTGAAATCCAATCTACCCTTGCATTCTACTTGGTCGGCAATTTGTTTAGAGGACATGCTCCTCTTCCTTTACTCCCCTTACGTACGTGTCCTCGTAACTTTATATCTCATTGATTCTCTCCCTTGTGCCCTATTGAGCATGACCTTATTTAGGTGATTCCTTGTGCCTTGTTGAAAATGGCTGTTGTGTAACACCCCAGGGCCCAAAATTCACTAAAGTTTAGACCGCTTTGTAGAACAGGTCGACACATGTAGCAACTCATCTAGATTTGTATCCTCACATCTCCCAAAAGGATTTAACCCAAAGTTTACTCCCTTCCTTCCTCAATAGATGATATTGTGGGATTTTGCACTAAAACCAAGGGATGTATACAAAAGACCATATTACACTTTTTCATTAGGTCACTTATTACCCTGGGATGGTGTGTGTTGCTCTAATCCATAGTAGTAAATTACCTTGGAAATAGCCATGGACAATGGATGGGAGGGGTATACAAAGGGAAGACAAATGGTACAAAGTTACCATGAAATCATAGAATGACATGGGAATAAAATTTGAAAGCTAGAATGACATGTATTTGGGAATAGAGGGAGTGTATTTTGGTGAGTACATTTCACAAAATGACACTATCTTTAGCAAACTATCACAAGACCACAATTTTAACCACTAGTATCAAGGAACCACACTTCCCCTTGCGTAATATTATCCAACTGGCCTAACAGGTAGGACCCACTCGCTAGTCTCACTAGACTACCCTGTTTCCATTTGCTAACATGGAGGTAGTTGCCACGCTGGATAAGAGCTGACACGTTGTTTTCTAGTTTTAGCTAGGAATAAGCGCATTCCCGAGTCCGAAAATCAACCCCTCATTCCAACATCGAGCATTTGACACCCTTCAACAATCAAAATTGGGCAAGTCACCCCCTCCGTTACATGGCATTCCAATAAGCTTGGATACACTGACATGACTTACAAATCAGCCCAACGTGATTAAGTCAGCAAATTATCTCACCTACTTATTTTCCAAAATCATCATGAACCATATAATTACTTTTCATTAAGAAATATGTATAGCTGACTAGGAAGTGATTCAACACTAACGTGGTTGTCTACATAGCAAAAACTAGTGATGTGGCCGCCAATGTGGAAGAAACAAGCCTAGAGGTGAAAAGTGAACGGTTTTAAGAGTTGTAGGGTGTGAAATGTTAGGTGTCCATTATTATCTGTGTATTTTCTCTATGTATAAGGGGTTACCTGCATATATGCCATACCTGTACTTGTATATATATTGGCGCATTGGCCTCATGATGAATACAAGCGTTATTCATAACATGGTATTAGAGCAAACCTAGGGTTTTTCTACCGTCGTTGGTTCATCTTCTCCAGCCGCCGCCGCCTAGCTTTGCCTCCATTGCACTCATCTACGTTGCACGGATACTTCACAAAAGTCGTGTATCCATATCAGATATTGTATCATATATGGATACTCTGTCAATACGCTCCGATACATATCTTACATGTATCCATGATTTTTAACTTTTCAAGAAACGAAAATAAATCCTGATACTTCTCTGATAATTTGTGGATACTTTGTTGATACGGCTTGACCTAATACATACCATCCTTTAGTCGATCGAGTCGGTCATTCCCCAGTCCCCATGCCCGCATCTCACAACTGTCTCCCCACCCTCACCACCGCCAAGACGGCGCTATTGGCCCCTTAGCGCCGCCGCTCCCTCTGCGTCGGCTCCCCTTGCTGCCCCGGCCTCACCCCGTCACCTCCACGTCGCCAAGACCCTGGCGCCTGCACGTCGCCTCTACGCCGCAAAGACCCCGCCACCTGGACGCCACGAAGACCCCGCCGATCCCCTTCCCTCCCCGTCCAGCCGTGAAGATGCCTCGACGCCGCCCGGCTGCCGCACCTCCGATTTGATGCCTCCACGCTCCGGACCCCTTGGTAAGCCTGATCCCCTTCCCTCCCTGCCTTCACGCCAGCGCCTGCAGCGTCCACGCCGCCCAGCCGCCTAGAGGCTGATCCCCTTCTCTGAGTTGTAGATCTGTGGCGGATATAGGGTATATAAACTCACATAGCCAGAGTACACAAACATTACAGAGGCACCAAAATCATGGAGACGCGTGTTGGGAGAAGCAGCCAGGAGACCATGACATTGCGAGAGTGGTTTGAGTGGATGGAAAAGTACCTCCCAGGATGCTCAATGAGGCTGCTGATGAGATGATTGCGGCATTTCAAGAAAGACATCGGCTTGTCAATGAGTACATTTCAATGCTAAGGGAGAGTTCTGATCCTGCTTGAAATCTATGGTATCATGAATACAATTACAAAATTTTAATAACATTACAGAGGCACCATAATGTCAAATGTAGGTATTTTAATGAGTCTCATTTCTAGAATAAACATTATGCTGATTGCTGGATTGTATGGATCAATCTCAATAGAGACTTTTAATGATGTCTTTTATCTGGCTATCTTATTATGTAATAGTTTTGGTCTATTGAACTTGAACACTTGCACTAGTTGTGGTCTTTTGGACTTGTGCACTCTATGATTATCAGATTATGTACTAAGTAGTTGAACTATTATTTACTAATTGGTCTATCGAATACTTACTATCTGACTATCTATGATTCTGTTATTTATTTGTATACATGTACTTATTTATTCTCTCAATCTTCTTCGTTGATGGTTCATTATATTAGTCTAATAGCCAGGAGGGAGAACTGGAGAACCAAGCAATTTGCTACTTCAATATTAAAGTATTCTCAGTTTCTCAATTCCTTATAAGAATTCATTAATTTTGTAATGTTTTATCTTCATTACATATATATAAACTTATCATTGCATCGGCATTTTTTGGGAAAATAGCAAATCACAGTATCGCCGTATCGCGTATCCGTATCCATATAGGGGTATCCGGGCAACATAGGCGCTCGTCGTCGTTCGCCATCTGCCCTAGGCTCTCCACCGCCTGCATCAGTGCTGTCGATCTCATCCTCGTCACTGGCGCATCATCTGCTCTACATTGTCGGGTCTTCATCTGGGCCGCTACTCGGATCGGACCATGATGTCGCCAACTCTAGCCACCAAATCTGACGTCTCCTCGCTAGATCGGGCCACCACTGCGTTGCCCACTTTGCATCGCCGCTGCATCGCCACCGCCACTCCATCGCTGGGGCTCCACATCGCTGCCACCTGCGGAAGCCTAGCCCAGCGACGAGCAGGAGGCGAATGATAGCCAGGAGGAGCTGCGTCGCCAGGGCTTCACGTCACCGCCACCACTCCATCGTCGCTGCTCCGGTTAGATCCTGCCCATGGCCGCCTCCATCTCCGCCCGTGACTTTCGCTCTACCTATTGACTGACGGGTTTGACACCCGTCCGTTTTCAACAGCCGAAAGTAAGAAAAAAAGAAAAAATGTCATCTTCAGGCATCGTTTCTGTTCCTCATTGCCCGATAATATTCAATGGTCTCAATTATATGGAATGGTTTCAGCACATGTACCTCCACATGCATGGTCAATGCCTCTAGAAATTTCTCACCAGCGAACTGCCTTGTTCACCTCGCTCAGTTCCACCTGTTGCACCCGTGCTCCAAAGGATGCTTTCGAAGACGCTCAAAAGGAGGCATCTAAGGCTTTTGAGAATGCCATGGAGTCTTTTTAGACTCAGTATGCTGCCTACAAGACTTGAATTAATGAGGATGCCTGTGCCTCTGCAATTTTGGTTGCTAACATGTAGGTGTATCTCACTGTGGATGTGGTTGGCTTGGCTTCAGCACAGTTGATGTGGACGCATCTGCGCAACCACTACGAGTCATCTAGTGATTCCTTGTATCTTGCAGTTGTGCATCAAGAGCAGCCGTTGTAGCAAGGAGATGACCACTGTAGATGAGTTCTATGCCACGTTGTCCATGGTGTGACATTAGATTGATTCTTTGGGACCGGATATTTGCCACACTTGTCAGTGTAGTCAGCATCAGCAGTCTTATCTGGAGCTTTGTCACATCTATGACTTCTTGACACGTTTCTGGGCTAAGTATGAGTAGACTCGTGCTCCGTTGTTGGCTCACCACCCTCGTGTGACTCTGTTGGAGGTCCTCGCAGTTGTTCATACTAAGGAGATTCATCTTCGTGGTGCGGGTCTACTATCGTCATCATCATTTCCTTTGGTTTTGGCAGCTCCTCCAACTTCTACACCCGCTAGCTACTGTTTCACCAATGGCGCATCCAATAGGGGCCTCCACTGCAGCTGTTGCAACAAGGATGGGCATGGGAAGCAGTTCTGCTGCAGGAATAAGAAGGATTTATGTCGTGGTGGCTGTCCTCCAAAGGGCACTGGAGGTTCCTCCTCTCAGAGGAGCTTTGGTGCTTCTGATACTCAGAAGCTTCTCACACTGTTGCGTCACATAGCTGCTTTTGCACCGTCCAGTTCTGTCTAGTGAGAGACTACCTCCTACTTCTACTTCCTCAGGTATATCACCTTAGATTCTTGACTCTGGTGCTTCTTTTCATATGATATCTAATTCCACCAGTCTCACTTCCATTAGTCCTTTAACTGCTCCTATTGCTATTCAAACAGCAGATGGCACCTCTCTTTTTGTCGCAGGACTAGGCACTCTTTTAAATTCCTCTTTTCATGTTCCTGATGTTTCTCATGTTCCCAAACTAACCACATAGCTCATATCTGCTGATCAGCTCACTGAACATGATTGTCATGTTATTCTTGATTCTAATTCTTATTGTGTTCAGGATCACCGCACGGGAACTCTAATTGGTACTGGCCCTCGCCGCCATGACTCACGGCGTCTCTAGGAGCTTGACTGGCTTCATCGTACTTCTGCTACCCCTGTCAGTCTTGTCGCTTCCACCACCGCCTCTATTTCTGTTGCATCCTCCACTGCGTCTTTTGCTTAGTGGCATCATCGTTTAGGACATCTTTGTGGGTCGTGTCTATCTTCTTTAGTTCGTCGTGGTCTTTTAGGGTCTGTATTTGGTGATGCTTCTCTAAATTATTAGGGCTGTAAACTTGACAAACAATATCAACTCCCTTATTCTTCCAATGAGTTAGTGTCACCGCATCCTTTTCATCTTGTTCATTCTGATGTATGGGGTCCGACTCCTTTCATTTCGAAAGGTCATCAATATTATATAATTTTTATTGACGATTTTTCTCAGCACACATGGATATACCTTATGTCATCTTGTAGGTAGGTCCTATCCATCTACAAGAAATTTTCCACCATGATCCATACTCAGTTTGACTCTCCTAGTCGTATTTTTCGTGCTGATTCTGCTGGGGAATACTTGTCAGGAGTTCTTTATAGTTTTCTTACCGAGCAGGGCACTCTCTCTTAGTTTTCTTGCTCTGGTGCTTATGCCCAAAATGGTGTGGCTGGACGAAAGCATCGTCATCTTCTTGAGACAGCTCGTACTCTTATGCTTGCTTCTACTGTTCCACCTTACTTCTGGGTTGAGGCTGTTTCTACTACCACTTTCCTGGTCAATATTCAGCCTTCTTCTGCTCTTCAGGGAGGGATCCTAGTTGAGCATCTCTGTGGTAAGGCTCCTAATTATTCTAGTCTTCGCCTCTTTGGGTGTGTGTGCTATGTTCTTCTTTCACCTCGTGAGCGCACCAAGGTGACCGCTTAGTCTATCGAGTGTGTTTTTCTGGGCTATAGTACTGAGCATAAGGGATATCATTATTAGGATCCTATTGGCCGACATGGATGCAGATTTCTTGGGATGTTACTTTTGATGAGTCGTCCTTTCTATCCTTGTCCTTCTCCTTCCCTCCACTCCAACATCTCTTGTCGAGCCACTTTCTTTCCTCACTTTTCCTGCCACCCCTATAGTCACCACACCACCACTACAACGTCAGCAGTCTCATCTGGAGCTTTGTCGTATCTATGACTTCTTGACATGTCTCCGGGCTGAGTATGAGTAGACTCGGTACTCAGTTGCTGGCTCGCCACCCTTGTGTGACTCTGTTGGGGGCCCTTGCAGCTATTCGTACTAAAGAGATTCGCCTTTGTGGTGTGGGTCTGCTACCGTCACCATCATTTCCTTTGGTTTTGATAGCTTCTACACCCGCTACGCCTCTAGCTACTCTTTCACCAGTGGCGCCTCCACTAGCGACCACTGCTATTGGTAGGAGCCTCCACTACACCTATTGCAACAAGGATGGACAAGTGGAGCAATTTTGCTACAGGAACAAGAAGGATTTACGTCGTATGGCCATCCTCTGAAGGGTACTGGAGGTTCCTCCTCTCAGAGGGGCTCTTGTGCTTCTGATGCTCAGAGGCTTCTCACACTGCTACGTCGCATAACTACTGATGCACCGTGTAGTTCTGCCTAGTAAGAGACCACCTTCTACTTCTACTTCCTCAGGTATATCACATTGGATTCTTGACTATAGTGCTTCCTTTCATAAGACATATGATTCCACCAATCACACTTTCATTAGTCATTTAGCTACTCATATCACTGTTTAGACAGCAAATGGCACCTCTCTTTTTGTCGCAGGACGAAGCACTCTTTCCAATTCCTCTTTTCATGTTTCTGCTATTTCTCATGTTCCCAAACTAACCACGCAGCTCATATCTACCGATCAGCTCACTAAGCATGATTGTCATGTTATTCTTGATTCTAATTCTTATTGTGTTCAAGATCGCCGCACGGGGACTCTGGATGGAACTAGCCCTCACTGTCGTGACTCACGGCGTCTCTGGGAGATTGACTGGCTTCATCTTCCTTCCGCTACCCCTGTCCGTCTTGTTGCTTCCACCACCATCTCCATTTCTGTTGCATCCTCCACTGGATCTTTTGCTTAGTGGCATCATCGTTTGGGACATCTTTGCAGGTCGCATTTATCTTCTTTAGCTCATCGTGGTCTTTTAGGGTCTGTGTTGTAAGCTTGACAAACAACATCAACTCCCCTATTCTTCTAGTGAGTCAATGTCACAGCGTCTTTTTGATCTTGTTCATTCTGATGTATGGGGTCCGACTCCTTTCATTTTGAAAGGTCATAGATATTATATATTTTTTATTGATGACTTTTCTCGGCACACATGGATATATTTTATGTCTTCTTACCGAACAGGGCACTCTCTCAGTTTTCTTGCCTTGGTGCTCATGCCCAAAACGGTGTGGCTGAACGAAAGCATCTTCATCTTCTTGAGATAGCCCGTGCTCTTATGCTTGCTTCTACTGTTCCACCTCACTTCTGGGTTGAGGCTGTTTCTATTGCCATATTCCTGATCAGTATTCAGCCTTCTTCTGCTCTTTAGGGAGGGATCCTAGTTGAGCATCTTTGTGGCAAGACTCCTGATTTTTCTACTCTTTAACTCTTTGGGTGTGTGTGCTATGTTCTTCTTGCACCTTATGGGTGCACCAAGCTGACCGCTTGGTCTGTCGAGTGTGTTTTTCTGGTCTATAGCGTTGAGCATAAGGGATGTCATTGTTGGGATCCTGTTGGCTGATGGATTTCTCGGGATGTTACTTTTGATGAGTCTCGTCCTTTCTATCCTCGTCCTTCTGCTTCCTCCACTCTAGCATCTCTTGTCGAGCCACTTTCTTTCCTCACTTTTCATGCCACCCCTATAGTCACCACACACCACTACCGGTTTCGGTCTCTCCTTCAGACCTTCACCTCCGGCGCCTCCTTTGCCACCGGCATCCCCTCCAGAGGTTCCTTCTGGCCTTGTTCCTTCTTATCCTCTCTACTACACTCGACATTCGTGAGTTGAGGATTCTTCTGATCCGTCATCTTCTTCTGATGGGTCATCTTCTTTGGCAGCTTCTCCTTGATATGCTCTTTGTGATCACCAGTCTATTCAGCCTCATGAGTGCTTTGGTTTTGCTACCACTGCTCTTGGAAAACCGACTTCTTATCATGATGCTATTGTCCATCAGGAGTGGTAGCATGCGATGGTAGAGGAGATTATTGCCCTTGAGCATACTGGCATGTGGGATCTTGTCCCTCTTCCTGCGTGTGTTGCTCCTATCACATGCAAGTGGCTACA
>JAYEVI010000152.1:0-102292 GCA_036346575.1 Dendrocalamus sinicus
GTCCTCCACGGAACTACGTACAAGGGAAGCGTGATTCGATATCAGCAAAATGTGAAAGACGAGGATTCGTCATGCTCGCCATGAGAGCCGTGAAGGATTGAACACCCATAGCTCCAACGCCTCTCATTTTCAGATCTAGGTGAGCGCCTCGTCGACTAACCAGAGCCTCTACCTGGTTGGGGAATACATTCCAAGGCTCTCCCCTCCCCGCTGTGGATTCGAGTAGCTTCTGAATGTGAAAGACGTGGTTTGCTTTCCTTTCAAATGAAAGCTACAGCTGCAAAAGGATGAAAAACGGCTAAATAACTGGATCAAGTTACACGGCTAAATAAGTGGATCAAGGTACACCTGGAACCAGTGATTTTCGTCTCATTCTTTTTAGCTTATAGCATATGATTTCTTCTGAACAAATAAATAAGACAGCTTCTTCATTGATTTTTTGAAATAGTTTATCAGAAAAGCCTTTTCAAAATAATTTATCGACTTATCGATATTTAATTCTTTCACACAAAAGCTCGTGCTAGAACTAAAAGACATCACCTGCACCCAAAAGAACCTATCTTTCACTACGAATTCTAGGGTTAGCCATTTGTGCGTGTAGGCCCAAACTCTCGAGCACAAAATAAAATGGGTAGGATATCCAGTTTGGGGTGGAGAATGGGACAAGCTCACAAGCACCAGGAGACCAGAGGCGCGAGTTTGCTAATCTGCGTGGTTATTTTCTCATTTTTCCTCGTGTGTTCGAGTTTAGATGTTTGCGCCAAATTTAGGTGTGCTTAACGCAAATTTAGCACCCCCCATCCTATCTGCTCTCCCGTTCTTTTCGTTTTCTATATTTTTGGCTCCGTTTGCATGCGTTTGCTATCTTTGAGAGAGAAGCGTACGCCATATTTGCATCATGCGTTTTCTAGACTCCAAAGAACATGGCGCATAACTGGCATGAGCTTAGGGGCCATGGAAAAATACATTCTAGTTTTAGCTTCCCCCAAAAGCAAGATTAACGTCCGTCACAAATTGCTTTCTCTTGGGAAAAAGATCAGGGGGGATGAGAATTCCCGAAGTGTCTAGAAAAGCTACTTGAGCTCCATGCCTACTGGAGAGGCGTAGACACAACGAATCTCAACAGTTGCTGGCTGTGACGAACTCCGAGGGATCTTCTTTTTAGAATACTAGCGAAGTAACATGCCATGTTATAATTGAACTTTAATCCTGGAGGAGTAAGTAAAACTGCATCGCGATCATCATCCGATATTCCCATGAACCTATCTTCGTGGAACAAGCCATGTAGTGCATCAGGCACCAGTTGGCAATTAAGATCACTGTGATCACTTCACGGGGGGTATGTGTTCAAAGTTGCGAAGCATGTGACACCATGAGAGCCGGGGAACAAAGTGCCTAGCTGACCATGTCCATAGCTAGCGCGATCCGTGAACAAGAGAAATAACGTCTGTATCACACAAAAAAAAACAGCTAAAATTGCGTCATTTCTGTAAGCATTTCTTTAGTCTGTACACGGAAGTTACAGTACAGCGCTGGGACAGGTATGGCTAGAAACCGCCGAAACATCAGCTCCTGGAGGGACGAGGCGGGACACGTGTCGTGCATCGAGTCACCGGGTCTCCACGCCGAGCGCAGCGTGGCCCAATGCGCCGCCCGCGCCAAACACGTCGCCGTCCTCCACGACGCTTCGAGGCCGGCCGGTTCACGGGATCACGCCGTCCACTGCCCCCCGCCACCACCTCACGTTCCACTCATCGGCGCAGCGCGCGCCACGTCGCCCGCGCGCGTCGCTCGTGACCAACCGCCCTTATTTAACCCCGGCCTCCCTCCTATTCTCTCCCTCGTAATCCCATTCGATCGAGATCGTCGCAGCGGCGCAATAATCCAAGTCCAAACCAAATCCATTTCCGAATCCATTTCTTAGCGCTTTCTTCTCTTGGTGATCTGATCCAGACGGTGACTCTTGGAAAGCTTAGCTCCGTTCGACCGCTCACGTACGATGGCGCTCAACCTGGCCCACCAGACCGGCGCGGCGGCCGTGGCAGCCACACCGGCTGCGGCGCGCAGCCCCGTGGTCGCGGCGGCTGCCACCGCCACGGCGCCGAGCCTGCACCTGCAGACGCACAGGGTGGACGCGGCGACGCCGCAGGCGCCGGACGCGCTCTTGGTAGGCAAGCCGGACCTCGCCATCGCGTGCCAGGCGCTGGTCGAGAGCCTGCCGGAGGCGGAGCACCCGGACGTGGCCGCCGAGGAGAGGCGCAAGGTCGGGGTGCCGGTGTTCGTGATGATGCCGCTGGACACGGTACGCAAGGACGGGAACGGGCTGAACCGGAGGAAGGCGGTGCGGGCGTCCCTGGCGGCGCTAAAGAGCACTGGAGTGGAAGGGATCATGGTGGACGTGTGGTGGGGCATCGCCGAGAGCGAGGGCCCCGGCCGCTACAACTTCACCGGGTACATGGAGCTCATGGAGATGGCCAGGAAGGTCGGGCTCAAGGTGCAGGCCGTCATGTCCTTTCACCAGTGCGGCGGCAACGTCGGCGACTCAGTCACGTACGTTAGCGATCCATCCCTTCGATAACTCCTTTGTTATGTTCTCCTGCTTCTCCGTCCTTCCGCTTTTGTCTTCGCTTGGTTGGCTGGGATGGTAGACGATGACGGTGGATTGTGTTTAGCTCACCAAATTAGGCTAGAGAAAATTTAAAAAATATAATACAAATTACGACTTAATTTTAACCATCACTAATTAACTAAAACTATATACCCTTAACTTTCATTAATATCATTTTAATTATACACTAATTAACACTCATTAACACTAATTATGAATAACTATCACTTATCAGCAGTAACCACTAAATCACTAAATGTGCTAATCACTAATTTTCATGCTTAATTGAGGAGCTCATCCGGCATTTTTTTTCTTGTACCAAGCCATTCAACATATTGAGCCATCCCTCGTATTGAGGGAAATCTGAGATTCGACCTACTTATGCCAGATGACCCCGTCTCATTCACCCAACCGAACACAGAGATAACCTCTAAATTCTGGATGGAAACATACCATCCGCTATCCCCGCATGATTTCGTTCTATTCACCCAATCGAACAGACAGCCTCCAAATTCTATTTCTAGATGGGATCATACCATCTACGCTGGTTCATGAATCAAACACACCTAGCTAGCTGCTCGGCTTATTTTTATGAAAAAAAATCGATAACAAGATCGGTGTTCTGAAGTAGTAGTAGATAACATTGCTGTGGTCATGTTATCGTGTTTTGTCGGCACCAGCAAACAGGGTAATTTAAACGCCCGGCCGATTCTGCATGTGACTTGCCAGGAGATTTGTGATCAGAAGTTCAGAACCTCACCATCTTGCTACAATTTATCGGGGCTAGCTTTTTTTGGGTTATTTCCAGTCATGTGAGCTGACGTTGAATCGTAATCAAATTTCGTTACGTTGAAGTTAAGAAAAAAAAGTTCTTGTTGATGCCACCTGAAGTATACGTTGGAGTGTGCTTCGACTGTTGCGAATGGAGTGACTTGCAAGAGTTCTACGGCGCTGACGAAGTTGCGATTCGTTTGGTGCAGCATACCACTTCCGAAATGGGTATTGGAGGAGATGGACAAGGACCAGGACCTGGCCTACACCGACCAGTGCGGCCGCCGCAACTACGAGTACGTCTCTCTCGGCTGCGACACCCTGCCGGTGCTCAAGGGCCGCACGCCCATCCAGTGCTACGCCGACTTCATGCGCGCCTTCCGCGACCACTTCGCGCAATTCATTGGCAACACCATCGTCGTACGCCCCATTCTTTTTACTTGCTCTTCTTGGTTTGCCGTGCGCGCGTCCTCGCGCTAACGTGTGATCGTACGCACGTGCGTGCGTGCAGGAGATTCAAGTTGGCATGGGTCCGGCCGGCGAGCTGCGCTACCCGTCGTACCCGGAGAGCAACGGCACCTGGTCGTTCCCCGGCATCGGCGAGTTCCAATGTTATGACAGGGTATGCTCGTCTAGTCGTCTTCCGCTTTGGCTTTTAATTCTTCCTAGAGAACGCATCTGGTGCTGTTAATTGACGTGCGCTGTTTGATGTGCAGTACATGCTGAGCAGCCTGAAGGCCGCGGCGGAGGCGGTGGGCAAACCGGAGTGGGGCAACGCGGGGCCGGGCGACTCCGGCAGCTACAAGGACTGGCCCGAGGACACCCCCTTCTTCCGCCGCGAGGGCGGCTGGAACACGCCCTACGGCGAGTTCTTCATGAGCTGGTACTCGCAGATGCTCCTGGAGCACGGCGAGCGCATACTGTCTGCGGCGTCGGCCGTCTTCACCGGCACGCCCGGCATGAAGATCTCCGTCAAGGTGGCCGGGATCCACTGGCACTACGGCACCCGCTCCCACGCCGCCGAGCTGACGGCGGGGTACTACAACACGCGGCACCGCGACGGGTACCTGCCGATCGCGCAAATGCTGGGCCGCCACGGCGCGGTGCTCAACTTCACGTGCGTGGAGATGCGCGACCACGAGCAGCCGCAGGACGCGCAGTGCCGCCCCGAGGCCCTGGTGCAGCAGGTGGCGGCCGCGGCGCAGGAGGCCGGCGTGGGGCTGGCCGGGGAGAACGCCCTGCCGAGGTACGACGACACGGCCCACGACCAGATCGTGGCCACTGCCGCGGAGAAGGCCGAGGAGGAGCGCATGGCAGCGTTCACGTACCTCCGCATGGGGCCCGACCTGTTCCAGCCCGACAACTGGCGCCGCTTCGCCGCGTTCGTGAAGCGCATGTCGGAGTCCGGCGTGCGGGACGTGTGCCGCGAGCAGGTGGAGCGGGAGGCGCTCGGCGTCGCGCACGCCACCGAGCCGCTCGTGCAGGAGGCCGCCGTCGCGCTGAGCAACTGATCATCAGCCACGGCAGGGCGTGACATATACTAAGATGCCGTCGTAATCAGCGTCGATCCTGCGTGTTACCGTTGTTCCAAGTGTAATCTTAGATGCGAAAATAGGGGGCCGGGTGGTTTACAGGGTAAGTACCTGCCACGTTTCAAGCTTAGGTGCCGGTTTTGGCGTCGCTCAAAGCTTGCAGGGCATTGATGTACGTACTATGCTACAAAAGAAAAAAAAAATGTGAAGATCAAAATCCAAATGTAATATTTGTTCTGCTACAGTCCAATGAACAAACGAAATTTAATACCTATATGTATGCTCTGCCCGAGTATCTTCTGCGTTTTTTTGAGTTTGTTCGGTCGATCATGGGAAATGGATCATCCATCGGCCAGGCTCGTCGGTGCTGAGGAAAATTCACCACATGCTTTCGTCTGCTTCGAACGTGAATTGGGTGGGTTATTCAGCATCACCGCATGTTTGTGTGCAATGGGCTGGGCTTTAGCACAACTAGTGGATTGATATTGTAATGGGCCTCTGTTATCTACGCTCTTTTTTTTTTTTGAAAAGGTTATCTACGTTCAGGGCAGCCCATTATCGTTCAGTTGTTCGTATCATCTGGGATCTTTGCATTCATGACTTTTTTAGCTTGACTGCCTCCTTAGTGCTTACTGCTGGTATCTAGTATCCTAGTGCCATTTGAGTTCATACAGATTGATGATAGGGATTTCATCTCAGCGTCTTTTCTCAAGAGCATGATGGTAGGCATAAATGGACTTCTATGTTTTTAGGATTCACTAAGGCCCATTTGTAATGCAAAAAAATTTATATGAAAAATAAACTGATTCATGTGAAATTTGTGCATTTCAAATATGATCTAAGCTCCATAGAACTATAGAAGAATGACTTATGACTTATGTCTTCCCTCAAACAAATAAATAGAAGTCTCCACCGCTGTTTCAGAGTGGTTTATCAAAACAACACTAGTAGTGTGCCCGTACTAACGCTACGGTAAAAATACAAAACAAGATAAAATTTGTAAAAAAATAAAATAAACAATCAGATTCATTAAGATTCACGTCTCATATATTGTATAACCAAATATTTTTGTCACATAATGAATGTCACATAACGACTGATCCTTTGAGGAGACGACAACATCATTGGACTCACCCATCGACGACTTTCTCCATTCCCACATTGTTTACTCATTGAACCATATATTCCTGTTATTCTTGTTCATTATAATTAGTTGCTTTAGAAGTTTTCTTATGTAATCTTACTACGAACAATTTTTTCCACTGTTTAACAAATGGTGTGCTATTTGTTAACATTTTCCACTGTTTAAAAAATGGTGTGCTATTTGTTAATCTTACTAAACGTCAAGATGATGAAATCTGCTGAGCTTCAATGGGAGGGCCTGGATTAAAAGAACGTGAGTCGCTAACGGTTGAAGGATGTTGAATATCCGCTATCATGTTGATACGATTAAGTCTTTGGTAGTGTAGGTCATAGCATGATGGTCACTTGCACTCTTTCGCTTGGTGCTACCGCTTGGCGTCTTTGCAAGGCCATCGAGGCGACGCGTAGGTGTTGGGCGCGATGGCGGCACGCCTTGGCCCTCGCCGGTGCACAGGCGGTCAAAGCGAAGAGGAGGCGATCAAAGGCGGATTGAGGCGACTCGTGTGGCGGCCTGTAGGTGCTCGAGGTAAAAGTGCCCACATTAGATGGTTACGGAATAGCTTATGTATCGTAGTCGGAAGACGTTTGAAATATTAGTACCTATATATACCAAAAGGTAGTAGTAATATTTTTGATTCAAGTGCTTATATATATTAAACATAAATAGTGAGGGGCTACGAATACAAAGAGCAAAATGAATATAGGAAATGATATAAGTACTACTTAATGAATCGCACCATTTGAATGACAATCAAGGATGAGTAATTGGTACATACTTCGTTGTTTTTCTCATCGTCCATAACACCATTGTCTTCATCTTTCGGTGGAACATAGGAACCTCGATGTCTACTTCCCGCAAGTAATTGATCATTCAATAACAATTACAAACGTATTTAGGATCAAAATTTGTAATATTATTTGATACATCAAAGCTAAGTATGATTTTGATAAAGTTCTACATAACAAAGAAATAATTCTTCACTACACTAAGAGTAAAACAAGAAATTCACCACTTACGAGTTTATATTGCATCATTAGTTGCATTATTGCATAACTTACCTTAAAAGATGAAAGGAAAACCATTTCAAATACATTATCGCGATCGCACACATAAGTTGTTCAATCACAATCCATTACATTGTAGTAGTATTCAAGGTCATTTGACAAGTATCAAAGAACGAAGGAATCAACTTACCACCAACGCCTTTTCCCGACCATGTTTCTCGTCGAGAGCATCTTTGTGGACATGCAAGCGTTGGCGAAAGCCAAAGAATCAAGAATGCTCCACGGTCATTTGTTGAGCTAGCGGTGGCGGCAAGCAAAGCAGAGAGTCTTCAATGCCCCAAGTCCACGGTTCTTGACTTGTTGTGCGTGCAATATTGGTACTTCATAACTTTTTGGTTGCCAAAAATTCAGAAAAAGGAAAAAGTCCAATGAGATCGGCAGGTGGTAGAAACACTAATCGTAGCAACTTTGGGTGGTATTAAAGTGTACCAAGACCTTTGAGTGGTATTTTGCTAAAGTGGTCATCTTTGGGTGGTAAGAAACCAATTTTCCTTCATCTTTTCAGAGGTCCAGTAATGGATCTTCTTTTCATTCTTGACTCTAAGTAAATTGCTATTTATATTGTTTGCCATATCTGACCAGTCATTTCTAACACTCTATTTTGAGTTAGAATGAAAAGACCGGCCTAGCAGAACTAATAACTACCCATAGTTTGCTCATGCCAAGGTTTTAAGTCCTAACAAGAAACTACTCCTCACCATGAAATTTTTTTGACAAGATCAACAATGTGTCCATGCACAAAAGGACTGCAAGCTCCATCAATAAATAATCTAAGCAAGCAGATAGCCTAACATTCTTTAACAGCAAGGTCAATGACTAAATAATCGGATTCTACTCCATTGTGTAATTCCTATTAACAAAGAAGACTTTATGTAATTCCTTTCTCGGTGCACAACCGCACTACCAAATGACAATAGTAGATCTCTCCTAGATAGCATATTTGCTTTTAGTCGAACCATTGTGCAGTTGGGTTGAATTCGAGAAAACCAAAGAGCAAAATGTTCTAACAAAGATAAAGTAAGTTATTTATACATACCCAAAGTTGGGAGATTGGTGTATCAACATCATCCACAAGCAAAAGGATACTCTGCATCATCTAGATCATCTTGCCAAAGGGAATCACAAGAGGAGAGTGCAGAAACCCGCGATTCATCCTTCTGTCCTTGCCCCGCACATGGGAAGACAAATAATGTCAAGGCAGATCAACTCGATTAACATTTAACACATCACCCTCATAGCTAGAGGAAAGCTATTTCAATACAAGGGCGGACAAATATTGTAGTGGAAAGAGTTACTCCAAAGTTCCAAACTATGCACCGCGCCATCTCCGTCAAACATGGCAATTGAGCAAAAGTACAAGAATCGAGTTTTGCAACAAATCATGAAGCTTAGGTTACAAATAGAATTCGTGCATGAGTAAAATTGCCAAATGCCCTTAGTTTGTTAGATGTATTCCTCCAATAGACTATCAAGCAAAGGCTATTCAAGTTATGATTGTTCCCACTTTCAACATTCTCTCATACAAAGAAAATCCAATCTTTAATCGTGAGGTGTAAATATCGATTGAGCAAGTGCCAAAGCCATGAATCACCTTGGGTCCCGTGACAAGCTCGCATAGGGTTCCACCATCCAAGTCCTTCCGTCCTCCCAAACGACGGCTGCTCTCGATGGAGACTCTTGTGTGCTCGCTGCCTCGAGTCTCCTACTCTCCTCGGAGATGGCGGTGGCAAAATGAATCCTCTAGTGGGGTCCAAAGACGTTATGGCGGTGCACGGGCTCCTTCTCTCCCCACCGAGGTATGGTCACCGCGCAGACTCCTCCTCGACGCGATCGAAGGTACCCACCGTGAAAGGTGGGGCGAGGCGCCGGTGACGCGTAAAGCACCGGGCGGTGGCGAAAATCTCGCTTGCTGCGTCGCGCGTGCGGCGAGCGCAGCGGCACCCACTGTGTGGACGCCGCTGCTGCGATAGGACGGTGGAAAGCGGAGCCCGTAGCTTCCGTGAGTGAAGCGGGAAGGCGCGCATGGGCTCGGCGGCCGGATCGCCACATAGTCGGTGATTAACATCGAGGAAGAGAGGAGGAGATCTCAAGGTTGAAGGCGGCGAGGCGGGAAGTATCGAACGAGACGACGAGGCGGCGGGTTGGGTCTCGACGCCGCCGACGGGGACGGCGGTGGGAGCGCATGGCGGCCTCCTCGGCGCGGGAGAAGGGAACAGCGAAGGAGCCGACGCGGTGGCCCATCTCGTAGTTGTACGACTGGTTGGCGCAGAGGAGGCGGAAGACGCGCAGACGCCAGAGGAGGCCGAGGTCGTCCTCGAGGTCGCCGTAGGGCTCGCGCTCGGCGAGGGTCGCGCGCGTCGCGCGGGGTGGGAGGAGGAGGCGGCGCGCGGGTGGGAGGAGGGTCGGGACGTGTGCGTGTCCTCAAGAAGCTGCCGCCACCAAGAAGAGGGGAAACGGCCGCCACCGCAACCGCCCGATGGTCGCCTCCACCCGGCAGCCGAAGTCGCCGCGCCGGCTCGAGGCGCCGCCGCGCCGCGCTCGAGCCGCCTCCATCGCCGGACCACCAGCCGCCGCCGCGCTCGAGGCGCCACCGCTGCCTCCGCCTCCGCCACCGTTTGGCACCACCGCCTCCTGTTGCTCCCTTCCTCGATCCGATCGCCGCTTGCACCGCCGCCCTCGCCGCCGCCCGCCCGAAGTCCCCGCTGCCGCTCATAGTCCCGCTCCCGCCTCTGCCGTGGCAGATTTGAAGCTAGGGTTCGGTTTCACCGCCGCAAACCCGGATTGGGCCGCCATCTCGGCCGAATCGGCGAGGGCGCACGGGAGGAGGAGAATGGAGGCGCGGCGGCCGGAGTAAAGGGATCTGGCGCGCCGGCGGATCTGGAGGAGATGAGGGCGGCGGCGCACGGGATGATGCGATGCGAACGGTGGCGCGGCAGAGGAGGAGCGGTGGTGCGATGGAGAGGTGTGTCGGCGGTGGATGCGGAGGCGCGCCGGCTGGAGTAGAGGAAGTGGAGGCGCGATGAAGGGGGCGGCGTTGGTGGCGCACAGGAGAGCAGAGGAGCGGAGCGGAGCGGGAACGCGAGCGCGAACTTCTGGAACGCGAGGCTTGGCAGAGTCAAGGAGGTAAGGATTTGGATCGTTGGATATGAGTGGGTAAGGAGAGAGAAAAGTGGGAATTGATTCTTGATCGTTGATTTCACTGGTTGGTTTTCCTGAGGACACGAATTGGTGTGGACGCAGGAAAACTCATGACTGCTGGGGGCACAATTTGGAGTGGTCGTAGAAAAGAACTGAACTGGTGGATTTTAGGGGTAGAGATTTTTGAAGTGGTTTATTGGTATTTGATTTGTTCACGTAAATATTCATGCTAGAGCCAAAAATCATAAACTGTAGCTAAAAAGAACCCATCCATTAGCTTGACTAGTTGATTTTCACAATTTTTGTTGTTGTTCTTACCGCATATACACTTGATTTTACAATCGCCGTGGTACTCTTTAAAAACCAGCTTTACAAACAGAGCGTGTTAGACTATGTGGCTAGGTCTAGAATATTTTGGTGATGAATAATTGACAATGGTTAATTTGTTATGATGAATATTTGATGATATTGCTTATCGATGTTATGCGAGACATGGGGTGTGTGTGGACTGATGATTGGTCAAGTTGGGACGAACCTGTGCCGGAAGAATGTTTTTTGGTCTTTGCATATGCAGGTTAGCATGGAGACGATCATGGTCGGTGACGAGGTGGACCGGGACTAGGATGGGGAGATCCGACGTTTAGACGGTCAAGGATGTCACGAGATGGTTGGGCTCATGCTTGGGGCGCATGGAGATCAGAGATAGATGATACGCGTTGGAGCTACGGAGGTGCGGTCCGGAGGCTACGACACGTGGTGAATGATGCGTGAAGAAGATACAGGAGGTACGGTCCTAGAGGCTTCGACACGTGATGAGTAGGAGAAGTTATAGTTGGAATTTTGAAAACCTGTATTAGAAAGGGTTTCGGATCCCTTATTTATTAGAATTGGATTAGAACTCGTGGGCTTAGGATAAACCTAAGTTTTGGGCCCTAGACTATAAATAGAGACGAGATTAGAGACTAACCCTGAGGCTTTTGTGGAGAGACTAATTTCGTGCTATATTTTAAGAGTGCCAAGAGTGCACTTTATAGCCATCATGATTCAGAAATAAAGTTTAGATTTGTTTTCAAATAAAAGAGCGGCGGTGCGTTTCACTGCGCGACGTCCTCGTCTCGGCTCGCCAAAAACAAATCGCGCACGAGGCGACTATTTTTGATAAACATAAAGACTGCAGCAGTGTCACTTCCGTTCTGGATCGCCGTGCGTGTGATTGACCCAAAAGCATAGGCCCTGTTTGGATCAGTTTCAGATTCTTAAAAACCAGCTATTACTTCTAGTTTTTAAAAACTGGTTTCTAAGTAAAAACTGATGGGGTGTTTGGATCCCCTAGTTTTTAAAAGCTGATTTCATTTATGATTGGTGCTAATAGACTATTATACCCTTACATTTATTGCTCTTGAACAGTATATTAAACAGCCATGCGTGGTCTTTAATGAGGGTAAATGGGTATTTGTGCCAAAAAAAACTGGCAAAAGCTTGGTATCAACAGCTTCTTGGTTTTTAAGAATCAGGGTAGGTAGATTTTAAAAACTGCCCCAAAAATTGGTCTGTTTGGATCCCACCCAGTTTCCAAAAGCCAGATTCTTAAAATCTAGGTGGAACCAAACAGGCCCATAGTCTGCGTCAACGTTGTTTGGTATTGGTCCATGCGCGACATGAGTGAATGCACCAGAGTTTTGATTAAAGCGTAAAGGCTGCGACTTGTGTGCAGGAGGAGAGAAGAAAAGGAGATTAGTGAGGTGATTGGGTGAGCAAATTTAACATCAAGCGGCTGCATGTATGGTGGTTGCATGCATGTTTTTTGTTTCATGAATTTGAGAATTGTTCTCTGATTTGTATCCTGCTATTATTATTTTTCTTGTCGTTTGTTGGTTTTGCTTTTGTGTGTTTCTGTGATTTGCACGTTTTAAAAATAATAATAAATTTTAAAAGTTTCTGCTATGCGCTGCAATCATTCACCCCTCTATAATTGCCATCGACGATCCTGCAGAGCGATTGACCGAATTTTTTCTATTTTAGCCCTTTTTTTGAAAAATACTCACATTTAGACCCTGGTAGTTTTAATTCCATTTTTGGACCCAGGGGGTCGGAGCCGTGACCCATGGCGCCGAGGTAACACGTCTCGGCGCCGTGGTCCATGGCTCCGAGGTCGCAGGCCCACTCCAGCCTGGTGGCCTGCGTGGCGCTGATGTGGCAGCACCTCGGCGCCGTAGATCATGGCTCCGAGCTCGGAGCCGTGGGTCGTGGCGCCGACCTCGGAGCCGTGAGTCGTGGCGCCGACCTCGGAGCCGTGGGTCGTGGCGCCGAGCTGCCTGCCACATGGCCTCGAGCTCCCTGCCACGTCTGGAGACACTCGGCGTCTAGGGTTTGCACCGATCAGGCTTTACGTTGTCGCAAAAAGAATTACTAGTTGTATTTTTTTATTTTGATTATTCAATTATAGTAATATTATGTAATATATTTATTTAATTTTAGTAATATTATGTAATATATTTATTTATTTATAGAGAAAAAATACGACATATGTTTTGAAAATTCGTTATGTTGCAGATGATACATGTAGGAAATTTGTTGTAGATTTTTTTAAAATATTATGATACGTTGGTAATGGTTTTTGAAACATAAAATTTTGATGTGGAGTACAATTTAATGAAAATTTTTTTGAGCACAAATGTGATATGAACAATTAGACGAAATGAACGAAAGTGATATTGAACACGTGGGAATGAGTACAAGAACTGTAATGATTATAAGTTTTGTTAATTTTGTAGTTGTGAATTACAAAACAATCTGATAAAATTGTAAAACAAGTTTATGTTGATTGGCTCGTTGTAGATGCATAAAAAAATATGGTAATTTTTTAGGAACGATTGTGCGTAGAACGGTCGATATATAAAATGGTAAGTGACTTTTAAGGTTTGGTATGTTTTAAGGGTTTGCAATTCCCGTGGTTTTTGCAAGGTTTGCTAATTTTGTAGTTGTAATATGGGAACGAATCTGATGAAGTCGTAATAAAAGTTTATGTTCATTGCAAGTTGGACATGCAAACCAAATTATGCTAAATTTCTTTGCCGAAGGATTGAGCGTAGAAATATCGATGCATATAGTGGTAAGTGATATTTCGAAGGTTAGTGATATTTTGACATGCAGGCATGTGGCATGTGTGCAACTCTGTACTTCTAATGTTCAAAATTCCACCCCTAGTCCTAACATGCATGCCTTAGGGAAAATAACTTGCTGAGTCTATTACATTTTGTCTACTGGGTGTAGCGTGGTTGTTTCCCCTTTTTGTCATGCCCTGAAGATGGCTCCGCTGCATCCTTCTTCCTGTCACTCTTGGTCTTGAGAGCTGCCTCCCGAGCTTGAAGCTCCTCCTCCTGACGCTTGATGGTAGCTTCACGCAGACTTAACTGCTCCCGCCTCCTTTGCAGCTCATCCTCCTTGCCCTTCAGACGGATTTGGTCCACCCTCACGCGACGCTCTTGCTCAAGCCGCATCTGTCGTTCCACCTCGCGAGCCTGAGTCATCTTGACAAAGTATTGTGCTTTGTTTTCCACCTCCACTGCCCGGTTATCTGGCCATGCCGGCGACACCTGATCCACCCATTCGATGAACCTGCAAGCCTATGTGTGGCGTGGTAGATGTCATCGATCAAGTTGAAAAAGATAACGAAACAAATGATTTAGTTGTGGTCGTTACCACGAAGTCGTCATCCAGGTCAGGACATTTGAAGAACCTACGGCCGTATTTGGCTCGTTGTACTCGATCAGTCCAGACTCCCAACATCGTCCTAAAGCCGCAATGACACTTCGGGCGCTCATGCCACTTCGGCACTCCAAATGGGTCGGACCTCCAGGAAGACATTGTTGTGTAGTAGTATTGTGATGCCTTGAGGAGGAGATGTGGTATGGAAGACATAGGAGGGAGGCATTTATGTAGGCAGGTTATCTGGTGCAGTTGGCATAGTCCATGGAGAGGATCTTTTCGCTTTTCCTGGATTCCAGTGTAGCAATAAATGGCCCTATGTAGGCTTTTCAAAGACTATAGTCTCATAATAAATTCATAGTTCGTAGCCTTTTCAGAGATTGGACCATTTAAAGCCTAGAAGGCTAAAGACCTACGCCCCTATATGTGTACAGGCCTACTCCTGTAAAGGCTAAATCGGATACAGAATTGAGGCGCGCTGTAACAAGGTAATACTACAATCCCATCCAAATCATACACTAGGAACAAGGTAATACCACATCATTATCTGTTGCAACCCCAAAGTTCCAGAATGATAAAACCTATCCTAGCCTAGAACATCACAGCAACACAACACATTTCTATAGCACCACGCCCTAGCCATATCGCCACATTTCTAGACAGTTGATGGGCCTACAGAGATCAGGCCTAGAGATGTGAGTAGGCAGAGGCAGTCCAACCCGTGAGCCTTGAGGCTTGAGCCCATCCATATTTCACTGGAGACGACACTTGAGCGATCCGGTAGCACCAGACGGCATACAACAAACCAGGAAGCAAACCACGCGACGCGCCCTCTTTGCTATGCTAGGCCGTGGCGACGCGCGCGATCGTGCCCACGCACATTTCTATGAGCCATATCGCCGACTCCACTACTCCACACAATCCTTCCATTCTACGGCACCATTGCCCAAGCTACAACCTAAGCATCACACACACATTCATAGCTAGCTAAAAAAATCTAAGCCCCGCGCAAGATTACGAAACTACAACGAACATTTTGGAGGAGAAGTCGTCACCTTGAGGCACTTAGCGGTCGCTCTGTGGCCTCTTCGTCAACAGGCGGGGAGGACGGCCGGGCGGGAGGACGTCGGACGGCCGGTCGAGGTGGTCGAGGAGGAGGCGGCGCGGCGCGGCGGGACGACAGCGGCGGGAGAGAGAGCGCGCGCGCGTCGCGGCGGGAGGACGGCCGGCGGAGAGGATGTCAAACGGCGGCCGAGGCGGTCGAGAGGGTGGCGGCGCCGCGGCGGGAGGATGCGCGCGGCGGAGGGAAAGCGCGCGGCGGCCGCGGCGGAGGTCGTCGGAGGCGCCCGAGGCGGTCGACGAGGAGCCGGCGGCCGCGGGGGAGGACGCGCGCGCGGAGGGAGGCGCACGGCCGGCCGCGGCGCGGAGGTCGTCGGACGGCGCCGAGGCGGTCGAGAGGAGCCGGGCGGCGTCGCGAGGGGAGGCGCGCGGCGGCCGCAGCGGGACGCAGCGACGGGCGGGAGGGGAGCGAGGCGGCGGGAGGCGGGACAGAGTGAAATGAACGAACGACCGCGTGCTCGGTGCCTGTTGAAGCCGCATGCTCGGCGCCAAGATCCACGGCGCCGAGCTCGAGCCATGGCCCACGGCGCCGAGCTCGGCGCCACGATTCACGGCTCCGACCTCGAGCCACGATCCACGGCGACGAGGTCGCCACGCCGGCGGCGCCACGCAGCGCAGCACGCGCGGGCTGGCTCGCACCTGAGCCGTGGTCCACGGCGCCGAGACGTGTTACCTCGGCGCCGTGGGTCACGGCGCCGACCCCCTGGGTCCAAAAACGGAATTAAAACCACCAGTGGTCTAAATGTGAATATTTTTCAAAAAAAGGGCTTAAATAGAAAAAATTCGGAGCGATTGACTAGCAGCAATTATACAATAATCATGGGTAGGCTTATAATTGATAACACTGATGACTAAGCCAGTGAGTCCAACCCCACTCAAATCCTAAACAAAATGTGAAAATGTGACTGCGAACTCGAGGAAAGATCCGAGCCCAACAAGCCTCGGTACACTATCTTTAATATTGACTAGCAGCGGGTACAGTCGACATGTTCACCGTACTGCTTATGACAGATTGTATATCGAATACGGCAATTGAAAGGAGTGAATGATAGTAATTAAATTTTTTTCAAGTGTTAAAAATTCTATTCTTATACAATTACAAAATTGCAGAAAATAAAATTTTCATCCGAAAACTCAAACCAAATAGCTCAAGAACATAAAACCTTGAAGCCAACACTTCCCGGCGGTCTGACCGGCCTATAAATGGTGGTCTGACCGCTCCTTCAATGGCGGTTTGACCGTCTGCTACAGTAAAATCAGGCAAATGAATAGTGTTTTCAACACGGTTTCAAAAACAAAAATTAAGAGAACTTTTGATCCGTAGATTCAAATGATATGAAACTTTGTAAGGATCTACTCTAGGATATCCAAAACCTATTCCAACGATCATGAAAATCATGGTCAAAGTTATGACCATTGTTAGTTTGCTGGAAAGTTGCACCAAAACCAAATCAAAACCAAAATATGTGAATACAACTTGCTTGCGGATGGACAATGACCAAGATAGGTCTGAATGTATTCCCAAATATCGCAGCAAGCTAGAACACCCAAGAACATGACCCAAAAATCAACCAAAATCGGGTTTTCTTGGGAATCTTGCTATCAAAGTGCCTAGATAGATGGAGATGAATTCCCAAGAATTATCTCCATCTCTTACACGTCCTTGGCACAGGAAGATCACAAGAAGGGAAGAGGAGAAATCAAAACCAACGAAAATGATAAGCACATCAAACAAAACAAGAGAGACTCAAGAGTTGCACAACGTTGATGTATTGCTTACTTGAGAAGGTAGGTTTTACAGCCACTCTATCCTGGAGGATAAAGAGCACTCAAGATACTCACTCTCAAACCCTAACTCTAAACCTAGAGAAGAGAGTACAAGAGATGGGATGGATGGTTAACCTCACATGTCTCCATCCCAACCCCTTTTATATGTGGGCAACCAGCCACCTACACTCCTTAATGGATCTTATCCACTATTACAATAAGGAAACTTGTTAACCTCACACGCACAGGTTTTACTCTCACTGTTCACTTATGCACGTTTTTCAACGTGCATAAGTGTGCATCCATTAAATCCTTAGCCTTGATCTAACTGGCCCCATCTTGACCTAAACCACTCTCCAACGCATTGTCCATGCACCGCGGTTTTGATCCAAGATGGCTTTCGATATTTTGATCAAACTACCAAAATATTATTCCTTGACCCGGTTATTACCAACTATTGCAAGCAATCGCTATGCTTGTCACGTATAAGTGTACTACTAGCTTGCCATGCGTCGCCAAGTCTCTCCCTTCCCGCTTCCACCGAACCATGGCTCACTTGGCCTATGCAAGCTACATCCATCCCGTCGTTCGTACTCGCCTTCAACATTCCCGCCTTTCTCGTGCCATGCTTGAGCTCACCATCTCACCCCACATCCTCGACTGGGCCTTAGCTCCTCCCTGAGCCTAGCCCCAGTTCTCGCCGTTGACCACGTTTGACTCCAAGCATCCCTGCACATCCAAAAATAAAGAAATTATTTTCAGATACAAGTTCTTCACAACTTGACTCGCCTTCAACATTCTCGCCTTTCTTGTGCCATGCTTGAGCTCACCGTCTCACCCCACATCCTCGACTGGGCCTTAGCTCCTCCATGAGCCTAGCCCCGGTTCTCGCCGTTGATCACGGTTGACTCCAACATCCCTACACATCCAAAAATAAAGAAATCGTTTTCAGGCACAAGTTCTTCACAACTTGACGTACATTAATCAAGACATGTATCGTACAATCTTAATCCAATGATCCATGTCATCCTAACTCAATCCATTACTCAAATTCTGCTCAAACCAAACAAGATAAAGTGTGATCTTTACAAAATTACTTGACCACTCTACAAACATTACAATAGTTTGTCGATGGCTCCAAAAATTTTTCCTAGAGTAGATTTTCTCTATGGCTCCCAAAATTTTTCTAAATCGAAATTGTTTTCCTGATCTAGAAGTAACGATCATTTACTCCTTGTTGCCGACACCAGAATCTGCTAGCATGAAAGATATTAGCCGAGCAATGCGCTAATTAATGCGAAGATGCTAAAGTTCAAGCCAATAGGGCTTGTGATCATTTTTTTAAAGGGTATTGAAAGAACTCCGACAGTGAGATTACGTAGCAATCATTTTGTACTTTTTCTTGCTACAATCAGGTGAGAAGACTGAAACAAAAAAGTAAGAAGACCTAGCAAGTCTTTCATAAGTTGCCAAAGAGATGAAGCCTGTCGTATTCACACGGCTCAAGCGACGACTGACGTAGGAGCAGTACAAACTGCACGCACACAAAAGGTACTGGCATACTAGCTCTGCCTCTGGGGCACACCCATCACACTCATTTAATTTGATTTCTCACTTCGGAGTTTGCAGGGAGACATACGCACATCTGAGCTAAAGCCCTCCATATTTCTCCTTAGCCGGTTGATCACCACAATGGCATCAACTCCGGCGACCATGGCTCCGCCTCCGCTGAAGTACCGGCCCTGCACTAAGACCGACGGGCTGGTCTCGGTGGAGGCGCTGCGCATCATCGTGGAGGCCAAGGCGTGCTTCGTGGCGCTGGCGCTGGCGCTGGCCTACTTCCTGACGGCGTCGCAGCATCGGCTGTGGAGCTCCAGCCACCTCATCAAGGGCTTCCTCTTCGCCGTGACGCAGCCCGTCACCCGCTTCCTAGTCGGCATGTTCACCATGCTGCTCTCCATGCCCTTCCGCAGCGACCTGTACCTCCTCTGGGGAATCCTCCTCCTCGCCGGCTACGAGGGCGTCTACACCATCTCCGGCTACGGCGTCTCCGCCCGCCGCTCCGACCTCGCCATCCACGAGTTCGCGCGCGGCTACAACATTGTGCAGCTCGGGCTGTACGTCCGCTACTACTCGCACGCCTCGCAGTTCAGGTACCCGCTCTGGGCGCTCTGGGCGCTCATGGTCGCCAAGTTCCTGGAGCGGATCGTCCGGTTCAAGATCGCCAACGGCAAGTACGGCGACGGCAACGCCAACCTCGTCGCCGACTACATGAAGCACGAGCACGAGCTGAGCACAAACACCACAACCGAAGAACAGGATTTCCCCATGAAGGACTGCAAATATATCATCGTCGGCGACTCCAAGGCGAAGACCGAAAGGATCGCGGATACCTACAACGCAAAGTTGATGCCGACGAAAGACACGGTCACCGTCGCCATGGTCTGGAGCTGCGACGTGCAGCTCCTAGCATCGACGAAAACCGGCAACGAGCTGAAGGATGTGTGCCTCTCCTTCGCGCTGTGCAAGCTGCTGAGGCGGAGGTTCGCCGGCGTTGCAGCTGCCGAAAGCGAGAAGGAGAAGGCACGGAAGCTCGTCTTCGATGGCCTACTCAAGTCCGGCTGGGAACGGACGTTTCGGGTGGTGAGGACGGAGCTTGGCTTCGCGCGGGACTTGATGTACACCAAGTACCCCATCTTGTTCAGCTGCGGCTTCCCGGTCGTCAGCGGCGTGCTGTTCGCCGTGACGCTCGGCGTGTCGGTCTGGATCTTGGCCTCGGCGATCCGGCACTACCGGGTCCCCCACGGGAGCACGCCCAACTTGGTCCACGGCAAGAATGTGGATTTGCTCGTCACTTTTGTTATCGTGGGCATGGTTACGGCCATGGAGATCTGCGAGTTCTTCATGCATCTCTTCTCCGACTGGACTAAGGTAATTCCTTTCTCTGTGGTTAATTTGTAGTATCTTGTGTTCGAAGAACTTGGCTATCTTGGGTCTATAACGTGATCCTCGTCAGTGATTATATAATGCAGTATAGCTAACATAATATACTTGTCTTGGTGATAAGTTTGAGCTATCTGATCGTTTTGTTAGTAGTAAGACAAGTGGGCATAATGTTAGAGTTGACTAACCAACATGATCCGTTTTCCAAGAAAGGACCAAGCGCTGTGCGAAACATTTCTCATACTAGGATCAAGTTCTACACCCTGGCACTGTCAGTTTGGCACTCTGCAATGAAATGGTGGTTTTCTACATTGATGAACTATAGTATGCTGTATGCATGCCTGCTGTATACACAATTCATGTTGATTTTTTTTTAAAAAAAGAAGCATTCATATTGATATTTTTATAAGGAAAGCCTAATTGATTTCACGCAATGGAAGGCATGTTCCTTGTTTCCCTCAACTACAAAGTTTACTAAAAACCTGTGCACTTTCACATTTTCCTAAAAAAAAACTCCTGGCCTCCATCTCCCTGCTGTCAAAAATTGATCAATGTTATACCACAATTCAAGTGCTGTGACTGAATACTAACAATGGCGATTGAAGCAAGCTCATTGATCATTGGCTCGTAGTCGTAGTACTTCATTGGGCCTCACATGCGACAACGGTCCACACCATGCAGAAGTATTATTCATCTGAGAAGTCCTTAGTATGAAGATTCCAACTTGTTGTTTAGCTGCTGGAGTCACGCATTTTCACCTTTGGAATTTCTGCGTTGCAGGTTATGGTCATCTCTGAATATGTCCGTAAACGGTATCTGCATTGCTGTTTCCTTGACCGCATTCTGCGGTTCGTGTGTTGCGGCAAGATTGCGGAGCCCATTGGCAGCTCCCTGGGACAGTTCAACCTTCTCAAGGGGCCAAAGAAAGGCTGCATCCCAGAGTGCATCATCAAGCTGTTTCACATAGTAAGATCATTCGTCCTATTGACCAATGACGAGGAATACCGTATCAACAAAGGCACGACTCTCCGGCCGGTTCCTGATGCAGTGAAGAAGATGATATGCGACACACTCCTGAAGAACAGGGAAGAGTTAACTCAGGGTCAGTGCTTATGGAGAAGAAGCGAGCTGCAGAAGGATAGGGAACTTTCACGATATAGCAACCTTGCAACGGCGATCGAGACGATCATGGTGTGGCACGTCGCGACATACAAACTGGGGTTACTGGAGGCGGAGTGCTCGCCGCAAAAACCAAACGAAAACCGCAAGGTCGCCACGGCGCTGTCGAAGTACTGCGCCTACCTGGTGTTCTACAAGCCGAAGCTGCTCCCGATCGGCAACAACTCGGTGCGGTACATCTGCAAGACGTTGCTCGAGGAAGCCACTACCTATGCGACCGTCGCCGGTGGTGGCAACGAAGCGAGCAGCATGATCCAGAAAGGAGAGAACCTCGCGGAGTTGCTCTACGAAAGCAAGAAGAGGGATGCACTGTGGAAGGAGCTCGCGGAGTTCTGGTCGGAGCTGGTGATATCGCTCGCGCCGTCCGGGAGCGTAAGCGCCCACGAGAAAGGGCTCGGCAAGGGGGGCGAGTTCATCACGCACCTCTGGGCGCTGCTGTACCACGCAGGGATCGATGACAAGTTCTCTTGGTCGTGCGCTGGTGTCAATGCCGATGGTCGAAATGGTGGAGTCGACGATCACTTGAGCCAGAATGGCATGGACACCTCAGTTCCGCACCCGGCTAGTATGGTCTGACCGAGTTTGTGATACGGTGGAAGTTGTCAGAGCTAATCTTGTCTTGTTCAGTGTCAGGTCAGAGTCTGAGTTTGGTTTGAATAAGCAAAATGAGTGCAGTTCGGTTTTCTCCCGATACTGTCTGCTGTCTTTCGTTTTTCAGTACTGAACTTCGGCTGCAAGTGCAGAAGTCTGTTTTCAGTTTGATTGTGTTACGTTAGTAGTGTCAGATTATGATCCATTTAATTGGGATCGTGATCCAGATTAGAGGGAGTCAGTTGCTGTTTTATCGGGGTTTCTGTTGGAACCTGAAATGAGTCAAGTTGTATTGTTTTCCCTGTGTTTTCGGATAACAGTGTAGCGGGTCTAGCATTCAGAAAACAGAACAGAGTTCTGAAAAATTCTGTGTCTGTCTTTTGTTTATCCTCTGCATTTTCTTCCTTGTGCGTCCAGTTTTTGGTTGTATCTGCAGATTGGGCCCTGATCCGACAGAAGTTCTAGCAGCTAAAGTTCACTTTCGCTAAGTTGTAGCCAGCCGCTTAATGCTGCGAACTGTTTACGTATTTGGTATTGCAGCTATTTTTCAAGTTTAGCCTTCGAACACCCGTTTTTATAAAAAAAATAGCATTGTTCCTAAGTTCAAAAGGCATGACAAGCGATAAGTTGTCATCTGCCACGCCTAGAGAGCTTGGTAGGAGTGAGCAGACGGAGCAAGTGCAGGAGGCCAGGGTGCAGGCGCAGCAGCAGGCGGGCCCGGAGGTGCTACCAAGCAACAGTTGCTCGGTAGCACCATACCGAGCCACCCGACCTCGCCATCGATGTCATTGTAGAACCGTGTCTCCAATTGATACGGGCGCACCTGCATTCGAAAGTGCGGTCAACCAACAGAGAAGTGATCCCATGACCACAGCTGCAATAAGATATAGCAGACGGCAAGGTTTGGCTCGCTAGTGTCACGCTGTGAGCCGTCGCACAAACCCCTATAGGTCATACATAGAATAGATGAGCCCCAGCTGTACAGAGTATAGCAGGACCTCATTAGGCTTGGCGTGGACAAAGGACTAGCGATGTGGATGTAGTTGGGGTACACCTAGTCTCCCTGAGTTATAGGAAACATGATCCACCTGGACATGAAGAGTAAGTAAGCAATTAGGTGGGACCTCACAATCTATAAAGGCGCGTCTGTTGGACATTCCCTATACCACCGCAACCATGAATGTGATACTCCATAGATCTTATCTGGAATGGGATGATCAAATCAGTGCAACAGCTGTGTCTTCTAGTCAGGTGATCTGATGGTTTGAATCACAGGACGACCCCATTGTGGTAGATTGGTGAAGTACGTAACATCCTGTAGGGTGATGGTCATCTCTCCCCACCAAAAGTGAAACGTGTGGGTCTTCGGCTTCCACTGGTCAACGAGTGTCGATAGAAACGGCAAGTCCAGCACGAACGACCGCCTAACGTGCATCATCCTCGGTATGGGCAGCAATCCGACCTACGGCAGAACTGAAATGTACTAATCGTTGAGAGGCCAACCCTCCCAAGCTCTCTAGAGAACAGGGGGGTTGGTCCGTCACCGCTCGACTACGCCTGACAACGATGCTGCCCATCTCAAGTTGGGTCCAGCAACGTACCACGCTTATGACCACCACCAGCAGTCATTCCCTAAAATACAAAAAGTAATGTGTCGGTGTCCAACAATGCTAAATATAACTGACCATAACCAAGAATAATCACACACATGTACGTAGCAGAGCTACCAATTACACCTATTGCCATGCGCTTACATGTATGCATGCAGCTACACACGTATATGCAAATATATGTACACACAGATACTACAACTTACAATGCACACTTCTGCAATCCTACCATCATTTCCTATAATTTTCTAGTCACACACGAGCAATTAGTATATACGCGCATATTTACATACATATTTTCTAAATTGTGCACGCACTAAGAATACTAAAAATAATGACACGCGTTTCTTTAGCTATTTAGAGAAAAAGGGTTAATATGCCTAAGTACATGTATATAGGTACACACGTATATACATATGTACACACAGACACTAGTACTAGCAGTACATACAAAACCATCATTTTCTACAACTTTCTATCGAGCAATGGCGGCTCAGCAGGCAGCTGCAGAGCAGTTGGAGCTCGGCAGCGCCCCTGGGCCCGTTTGCTGCAGCGCTACACCAAGACCTCCCACGCCAGCCCACCCTGCCGTGCTCGCCCGCTCCTGTCGAGCTCTCCATGCGCCGCAGATAACAGGTATCGCCTGCCACTCCTTCTGAGCTCGGGAACGGATGTATTTTTTTTTTAAAAAAAAAACAGGTATCCTGTGATCAAATTTTTAAAAATAGTTATAGCACCGAACGCATAAACAGTATCTCAACGCTATTCCGCCACAGTAATACGGTGGAGTACAATGTGTCATCCCCCTCAACGGAGAGGACAATTCCGCACATGCAACGATGCATGTCAATTATGAGCTTGTGAGCAGGTGGCATTTACTTCACAGTTCCAGTAGCGTACAGGTGAATTAACTACGTAGTTACGGGGGCCAGGCAGCGACTTGGACCTCAGCCTACCCTGCTGTCCTCGAGTAGGGTCAGAACGAACAGAGGCGTACACGGTGAGTAAAAGGCGCTGCACGAGCACTTCTCCGCTCTTGCTGGCTGCATCTCGGTCGACCAGCGGCTCAACGGTCGCTCCCCATCGGATGATTGGCTCGCCGCCGGCACCGCGCGGCGCGGCGGCCGGACCTCGTGCTGCACGCGACAAGCAGGGAGGGTGGCCTCTCCGCTCTCGCGGAAGGCCAGCGGGCAGTGGCGGCAGTGATGGGCCGTACGGCTGGGTCTCAGCCCAAAACAGGCGATGGTGGCAGGCCGGTGGCCGGTAGATCGTGGCGGGCTGGTTTCTTGCTGAGTACGCACGGATGGTGGGAACGGCTTCGGCTCATCTGCTGCCGCGACACTACACGTCACACCTAGAGTGAAGAAAGTAGATACGAATTCGCATAATCTGGTTACCATATTTAATAAAATATTTAAATAAGATACAAATATTGTATACTTTTTTTTCATCCGATTAATAACTTCTATTCTATTCGTATTCAAATTCGTATGAAAAATATAAATGCGAATATGATATTTTGCATGCTATTTTGAGTGATTCATGTGATGAATTTATCGCATATAATGATCATGTAGTTTTGGTTAGATATAAAAAAAATTTGACTAGAATTTCTCCTGCTAATTCGTTATGTTACATCATATTGGATCTATCTATGAAATTGCCACATGCTATGGATAAAGTTTTTGAACTCGCATGTTCGAAATTCTTGTTTAGTGCCTACACTCCTGAGTATAAATTTAATTTGACTGGAGATTATGGTGTAGAAAATCAATTTCTTATATATCGAATATGCATAACTTGCGATCACATGGATGAATTGAAGCTTGATATTTTGGACAACAATTCTTGTGTGCTGAATCTTGTTCAATATGAGAGGGAAGTAAAATTTAGTACCATCTAATGCCTATATATTCATCTCTTTTTGCACCATCTAGTATGGATAATCTTAATAAAGATGATGAATTATGGAAGAACTTACAAATCTCTTCACCCTTGCTAGATGAATTTGCAATTGCTCGATTGAAATATGATTATATGGATGAACTTTGTTTGATCCCAAAGTGGTAGCTTTGCCCATATGTGCCACAACTACAAATTTACACCTTCAGAGATTTGAACTGTATAAATGCTTTACTTACATTTGCAAACTAGTTACATTAATTGTTGTGTTAGAAATTTTGATTTGCTCATTAACATATATGATTATTCTTGGGTTAATAATACAATGAGCTTTTATGATCGTTGCTGTTTTATAACATTAGTTGTTCAACAATAAAGAACTGTTAAAACAGATGACATATATACACACACACACACACCATGCATACACCTTGACTTCTTTGTTACCATATTTTTAGCTTATCAAAAGCCGAGGACGGCTTTGTTTTCAAGAAGGGAAGGATGATTTTCAAGAAGGGAAGGATGATGAGGACATGTCCCCTATGAATACAACCATATTTGCTATGCTTGCTATTCCAATTACAAGATCTCGTACACTTCACTTAAATTATCAGGTGAGCTCATTTTTAAGAGTGCCTTTATATTGTATGAATTATATGATGCTACCTAATGATAAAAAATATATTTTTGTAGTACCACATCACTTTTGGACTAATTCAACTAAGAGTTCAAGTTGGACTCGTTTTGGAATCTAATTTGGCTTCCAAATCAATTCAGATTTAGACTGATAGGTCCAACTTCAAATATGCATAACTTTCACATACGGAGTCTATTTGATGTCTATGAGTATTTGATGGAAAGCTTATCTTGTCCTCCTTCTAATGGATTTGGCCTTACCTTCAAACTCCTCCTGTGCACACTGCAATCATGAAAAGAAGGTGTTGCATCACCTATTTGGGCCAAATTGGACCTTGTAACGTTTGGGGCCAAGGGGAAGGCGCCCTCTCTCTTGGTCCATACTACTCACGGCCGTGCTGTTCACGTGAACAGTATCATGAATAGTACAGCCCTTTATTTCTTAGTTTTGTGCGGCTTTACCTCCACTATTTAAGGAGGCCGCACCTTCTAGTTTTCTTGGATTTTGCTTGCTTAGTTTCTCCATTGTGAAAACTTTTATTCTTTGTTTGTGTCAACTAGATCAACCGTAAAAAACTTCTATGGAATCCCACCTTTTTGAACTCAATTCATATATTTGCAATTCAGATTGCTTGTTACTTTGTTCTTACTTGTTCTTCGATTGCTTACAGGAATCGATCCTCGTGATCAGGTCAATCAGATCTTTGGCACGGTTGATAACGACTTGGTGATTAGTTCAGTGATTGCTTGGTTCATACGTGTTACGTTCGTAGCTTGGATCGTGAGAGTTGATCATCGTCCAATCGAAATTATTCTTTTCATTGAACGATCGAGACAACATTAGCTCATCACATTGCGAATACGATATACCCAGAACGGATCCTATCTTTCCATCTTGGTGCATAAGCTACCATAAATTGGCCACGCATCTTGCGATCGGCCGAGAATATGCAACTGTATGAGGCATGGCACAACAACCGGTTGAACTGAACCGTAGATCATGTTGGAACTAGTCTTGTTGTTGATGGTGATCGAGTACATGCGTGCCCCAGTTCGTGGAGTCGGAGACCCTCCAAACTATAGTAAATTGGTCATAAGACATAGTAAACCGTTCGGTAAACCAAGTCTTAAGTATCCGATCGATGCTTCGAAGACCTACTTGATCGAAGAGCCGTGGTTGAGGTGTCCAAGCAATGGTTGAAGAGGACAATGTGGTCAGACTAACATGGTCAAAATAGCGTGTGGTCAAAAACCGAAAGTACTAGCTCTGTGTGAGCGGTACAACCGGAGTTGTAATAAAGTCAACGTGGTCGATGAGCCATAGTCGACACGACATGGTCGACACATCGTGGTCGTCACAGTATGGTCGTAACAATATAGTCAACACAACATGATCAAAGAACCACAAAATCAAGAGATGATCTTGGCACATATGCTTTGTGATCAGCCAATAGCATGCAACCATACGAGGTGCAACATATCGAACTATGCACCGATCAGATTGAGGACTAGGTCGTGTGCCGTTTTATAACCTGGACTTATAGAATTTGAATCTTGAATAGCATGTGTACGTATCGAAGTTTCTTTCCCAAATATACACATCTGTATTTACTTTGTCTTTACATATTTATACAAAAACTAATCAAACAATATCCATTCGTCCTACCCTACGACCGAGGAAGCTTGGATCACAAAAACGAGATTCCCGGTTGCTGTCCACTCTTAACCATCGAGTGATTATAAACATAATCGAAAATGTTCGGGCATGTTTTAATTTTGTTTAGCGAATCAATCAACGGAAAAGGTGCATAAAATATTGTTAGGTAGGGTTCTTCACTCGATATTTCCCCATTGAAAATCAAAACATGAAGTGAAGAAAATCCAACCGATAAAACTCAGTGGTAAATGTGTCAAAACCAAAATTACATGATGCTGCTGCAAACTTTGTGACAGGATAACCAGAGGGTTCGATCATACAATGCGACTTGCTCCTGGCTCATGGGTAAAAGGGGGAAAACATGAAACATGACGAACTATTCGCATTGGAAAAACTACGCCAAGCATGATTCTATCACTAGTAAGTACACTGTACACCCACTAATATCCTTGCAACAACTGCTCAACCTGCAAGGCTGCAATACCTCCGCTTCCACCCTCTCTTTACACTGGCAGTACACATACACGTAGAGATCGACGCCGCACACACATTAGTACTCGCCTCCGCTCGAGCCGTCGCCGCAGCCGTCCCCGTCGACGAGCCTCCAGAGGCTATCCCACAACGCGTCGTCGTCGGCCGGGAGCGCGCAGTGGTCGGGCATCGACACTGGGCAGTAGCGCTCCTTGTTCTGCAGGTTGTTCATCACCACTTGTGCCATCATGTCATGGTGATCAGGCACCTCCTGTGGGCTCTGCTGCTGCTGCTGAAGCAGCAGCTGCTGCTGGTTCTGCAGCTGTTGTTGTTGCAGCAGTTGCAGGCTCTGAAGGTACTGACGCTGCTGCTGAAGCTGGTACTGGTGGAGCAGCTGCGCCCGTGCCCGCCTCGACGGCCGGGCCTTCTTGAAGTGCGTCCTCCAGTAGTTCTTGATCTCGTTGTCCGTCCTCCCCGGCAGGCACCGCGCAATCGCCGACCATCTGCACGTGTCGCGCCACGGTTGCTCGCACGATTAATTAGGCGCCGCGCACCAACCGAAAGAGAGACAAAGAGTACGGGCATCTACTACAGTGATACGTACTCTACAATTTCAATCTACATTTGATTGATGATGCATGTGTATGTATATATACGCGTAGTATATCTTATCGATCGTATGGTTCGTTACGTATATGATCGATGTACCTGTTGCCAAGCATGGCGTGGAGCTGGAGGATGACGGTCTCCTCGTCGGGGGTGATCTTCTCCCGCTTGAGGTCCGGCCGGAGGTAGTTCACCCACCGCAGCCGGCAGCTCTTCCCGCTCCGCCGCAGCCCTGGCATACATACATGATGAATCTTAGCACAGAGTTCGCATGCAAACCTTGACGCTTGCCATCAAAACTATGCAAATTAAGGACCTTAATTGCAGCTTCGATCGATGCTCAATATGTTTGTGTATGTGTACGCACCTGTGAGCTTTGCCACGGAGTTCCAGCTGCCTTCGCCATGCTGCTGCACATACTCGGTGAGGAGCCTGTCTTCAAGTGCAGTCCACGGGCCCTTCCTCCAGCCTTCCTGCAACAGCAGGCTGCTGATTGCGTCCATGCAAGTATTATATGCTTACTTAACTAGTATAAGCTCTGGCTAACTAGTTAATTAGCTATAAATGAATTGATGGCTTTGGCTAGCTATGTAGTTACGGGCTTTGCAGCTCCGGTTCCCGGATTGTATGACAGCTAGTATCTGCGGCCATGTTCGCCATTTATACGAGCTCGCAAGTTGCAGAGCTGGGGCGATCGACGTCACGTCGTTTTCGCTAGTAGCGAGTAACAATTCCACTCCCACTTGGGGTAAGCTCCTCGCAAATATTATATTGTTATTGTTTGGTCCCTGCAAAAAAGCTCATTCTACCAGAATGTTGTGGTGATGCAGATATGCAATGCAAGCTAGTCTTGTAAGCATCTCTACTTCTTTAGTTTATTGTATGGAATAAATTCCTAATCAATCATCCCACGATGGTTATCAATTGAACAGGGACGACTTTTACGCGTGTACGTGGTACAAACTAAGCGTTGACCGTATTTAGAAGTGGCTTTGCTTTGTTTATACAAGTCACTGGCTAGTGGGCCCCACAAAGAAGGAATGTTTTTTTTGGTCACAGAATCGAGTTTTGCGTATTCAATCTCTGTTCCTGTGTGTACTATCTTTGTGATTTACCTGTAAACTATGCAGGGTCAAAACGCCCTAGCCAGCTAGTTCAAAAAAGAAAAAAAAACGTGATGATAGGCTACCGGTCGTGGGCTATCAACGTTGAGTTGCATGCTTACCTATCTAACGAAGTAAAGATCACAGGTATGCTTACTACTTTGCAAGTAAACTTTCATACGCATTGTGACTGAAGGCACAGAGTAAAAGCAAAAGGTAGCTAAGCATTGCAATTTGCAAGTGGAGTGGACAATCTTTTCCACCACCGTGGGAAGCGGTTAAAGTCGTGAGTTCAACTGATAACCACGAGTAAATATCCATTTACAGTGTGAGACTATGTAGGTGATTGTAAATAAAGTAACGATGAATAATTAACGTTTGGATTATTTTGGATATTGTATTTGTGAAAGTTTTGGTCTCACTTAGTGGTTTGCTTAAGTTCAGGTGGTTTTGGTTTTGTCCGAGTAGCTTTGCTTTACTCCGAGTGGTTTTGGTCTGCTTTGAGTGCTTTCGAACGGATCCGAGTGACATTAGGAAATCAGACGACGTTGTAGTGCCATTGGAGTATCGGACGACGTCCGAATAACATTGGAGGTTTGAACAAGTCCGAGCTACTTCAAAACATCAGACGACATTTGAGTGGAGCCAGAGCATCGGACTGCTTTCAACTAATGATGGAGGATCGAACGGTGTTCGAGTGCCACTAGATGACCGAATGGCTTACAAGTGGCACAGATGCATCAGACGGTGTTCGAGTACCATTGGAAGATTGGATGGCCTTCAAGCGGCATGATCAAAGATTCAGAACACGGACCGGTCAAAGCTACAGGTTTTTTATACGGCCGAAGCTACAAAAGTCAAAATTGTACAGTCGAAAAAATAGTACTCGGAGGTGAACAGTGATTCACCTGGTACTCAAAAGAGTACCATAGCATAGCTCGCCTTTATGACCATGTCCAACTTTGATGACGACGAACTTCGACTACTGCAGCTTTCGACCACGGCAATACGAGCACCGTAGCATGACTACAGAAGAACAACCATGTCTGTTTTCGATTATGCCTTGCTTTGACCACGACAACTCGACTATGGCATTCCGACCACGACTGACTTCGATCACATCCGGCTTCGGCCACATTCGACTTCGATCACGATCGACTTTGACCACGTTCGACTTCGACCATAACAGAACGACTACTGAAGGTAATCGTAGCTACAGTACTTTTTTATGGTTGTAGCTACAATACTTCGCATGGTTGAAACTACAGTACTTTTTCATAGTCGTAGCTATAGTACTTTGCATGGTTGAAGCTACAATATTTTTTCATGGTCGTAGCTATAGTACTTTTTCATAGTCGTAGACTTTACTGGTCGTACTCAATAATCATAGACTTTGCGGTCGATGTTCGTAGACTTTGCGTTCGATGGTCGTAGACTTTGTGATCGATATTCGTAGACTTTTGGTCCAGGCGATCGAGATGTCACATGAGGTGATCAGGCTCACGCTAGAGCATGTGATGATGCGTGGAGAAGCTTCGACACGAGAGTTGTAACCACATCCATGATACAGAAATAATAGATCGGATCTATTCCAAGAAAAGTTTGCTGGCATCGATGACATATTTTCTGAGCATCATTTTTCTTTTATCTCGAGCGGCTGAAGTCTTCGAGCGAAGGGAGATTACAACTACGTGCGTCAACGGTCGTAGTGAGCGGTCATAGCGAGCGATTGAAGGGAACGGTCGGACGATCAAAGCGTTCATCGAACATGTGCGAGCAAACCAACAACTTGCGGTCGTAATCTACGTCCGGTAATTTAAAATGTTTTTCTTCTATTTTTAATTTTGGATTCAGGTGTAAAAACTAAAGGCAATCATTCATCCATCTAATTGTGCCATACAGTGCTACATATAGTCAATGGATAACTATGAGTAAACGTAAGTCGACCTAACCGCGTTTTCCAGAGTTCAAGTCAGAGTAAATCAGACGGTAAAAATATGAGCAATGATATTGATGATGGACGAAAAAGGCCGATTACTTGGCAGTGTACTTAGCAGGGCTCGAGTTTCAGCTTAAAGCCACGCCCTTTCGGGGAAAAAAGGTGTAGGATTCTTGGAGAAGTTTTAGCCTTTTTTTTTTACGGAGTTTAAGCCTCGTTTTGATGAGAAGCTGAACCCTCTCTCGATCCACCAGTTTACCCGAGAAGGTTGATTAATTTCCGGAAGAAGTTAAGCCCTCCAAGATGGAGTCATATATGATGGCTGGGCATAGTTTATCTGAGAAGGTTGATTAATGTACTTAAGGAATACATAAAAGCCAGTGATCAAATGGTAAATGGCTTCTTGCTTGCGTGTTCAGGTTACAACTAGGTTCTCTGAAATATCATCTGCAGAGGATGTCAGCATATCCACCGATCCAACCGAATCAAATCATCGACCATGTTCGGCGGCTGCTGCTGCTGCATGCGCAAGATACAGCCAAAAAAATCACTATCTGCAGCAGGACAGCTAGAAAAACATACAGCGAGAAAGGGAGCCAGACAGGAGAATATGGCCTCAAGTTCTCCCGCGTAGGCTTCTAGTACGTTCGTATTGACTTTCATTTGGAAAACCAGAAATCAATATAAATATTCGATTTTTTCTATTTCTCTTGTTCTTATCTTGCTCTAAGGATACGATAAGAGTCACAGACACATCACGTACTCCTCATCTTGCTTCCGTATCGCGTATATATCTCTCTCACTTTCCTCACCATCTAATCTCTTCTCCTAAAAGTTATTTATTTTAATCACTATTCACTCACAATGAAAAATCGTCAGCCACTGTCAACATAAACGGACCCTCGCACTGACGAAGAGGCAGTGGTTGTTACTTGCGTTGCTTAATTGTTAGGCCTTTGGTGTCCAGCAAAACACGGCATTGCTCGCTTTAATATGCTACGCTCGTACGTATGCGTGTATGTGCATGTCTCCATCCTCCAAAAGCATGCAAACGCAAAGAGAAGAAAAGCATTCGATGCTACTGTTGTTTGACCACGCACCCGGCCATGGCGCAGAGGGCTGGCTAATGCAGGCCTAACTCTCGAGATCAATCGATCTGAATTCTGAACTCAACTCCATTGTGCGCGAGGCACAGAGTCGGCATCAACCCTAGTATCATCTAATCCTTTTGAGCCTACTTTAGTTCGAGGCATACGTACATAGCTAGATTTGTTAATTAAGGGTACACCACGTATATGGTATGATGCTATGTGCATGCCTTAGAATGATCCAGTCTAAAAAGATTCCATCTCCACAAGAAGGAAAAGGGGTGAAAAGGTGACATCACTCACATGCATCTGAACCTCTTCTTTGTTTCTCCAGCATACCGAGTAGATGGCCAGCAAATTATCGGGCCTATCTTTATGGCTGTAGTTTATGATTTTTTGCCTAAAAATTTTAAATTTTAGCTGTTTACAACAGAGATTATGGAGAGAAATATTCGCTTGTGATTTTGGATGGTACAGATGTTGAGCTTTTAACGTGTACTACAATTAACTTGTAGACCCCGTCTTAAAAAATACTATGTTTAAAAGTTAGGTACTGTAGCGAAAGCCAAATGCTGAAAAGAACAAGCCCATTGTTACTTTTAGTAAGAAGTCCATTTTACCTTTTAACTTATGGTCCAAACCTAAAAAACACTTTTGACTACAAAACCATTCACTTTACACTTCTTAACCATCGAAGTTGGAATAAATCACCTCTCACCCTAAACTACCCTATTTTTGGATGACGTACCATCCATAGTACATATTTTGCTAATGTATCATCTATATGCTTCCATCTTCTCCCCCCGTCTCTCCCTTCCTCCACCACTCCATGGCCAATGACGAGCACCTCCATGGCTAGAGATGGCGAAGCAAATAGAGGCCACAACAGAGTCTTCCTTTTTTCCCCCTCTCTACTACATTCCCATAGCCTCACCACACCGCTGCCTTTCCCCATCATCTTCTCTAAGACCGGTGTAAGAGTAAGACCATATGGAGATCATCCCATGGTGTAATAGTGTATGATGAGTATTTATCTTTAATTTGCAAGTTTTGTCGTGGTTTGAGTTTGATTTTGAATCCTTTCAGTTTTCAAGAGTCGCTGTCAAGTTTTAACTGGTCTAGCAACGGTGGTCAGATCAGCCCTAGTCATTTCGTTAGACTGTAAAGAGTGGTCTGACCAGCTACTATGGAGCGATCAAATCTACCATATGGGCTTTTGGAAATTGGACACGAAACACTTATGTAGGCGTGTTTGGGAATGTATTTGCATTAGGTGTCACCAAAAATAGAGTTCTGAGCTGAAACTAGATAAAGTTTGATCAAAATTCCAGAGAAGGTGCTTTTTGATGCTCTTAAGCGGGCTGACCAGCTTGTGATTGGCAGTCAAACCACCAATGGTCTGATCGGCATTGGGCTAGAGGTCAAACCAGTCCCCTGTTACTGGGGTGAGGTTGAGATGTGTTGGACGGTATGACCAGCCTGTGGTTGGCGGTCAGACTGACCATATAGGTTCAGAGCGAGATTTGGGTTGAGTTGAGTTTATTTGAGTGTGTGCACATCTTGGGAGGTGTTGGATGGTTGTGTTGTGTTGCATGATTTAGCTAACATCAGTCAAGTATATTTGTGTATGGAACTTGTGCATGAAATTGGATTGCTTGTTCTTTGGATGTACATGTGGCTTAGAGCGCAATGTCTGTCAACGGTAATAGACCTAGACTAGGTGGGAGAGCTGAGATCCGTGAGATCAGGTAAGTCCAAATGAGGCTACATAGCTCAAGCAGGAAGCACAGAAGAGACGAGGATCACAATGAGGCGAATTAGTTCATGTGGTGCGCCCTGATGCACATAGAGACGGTTCAAGGGAGTTGTGTGAAGATGTGACGATTAATCATTAGGCACTACGGGCTACGTGTCAAAGTATATGGAGATACTTTGATAGATTGAATTGGCGTTTTGGGCTGTCGGGACCCTTTGGATGAGCCACTTTGAAAAGCTTGTGCATGTGTAAAATCCGGTATGGTGTTATGTTAATGGGTTAGCCCATATAAGTAGATGAAACCTAATTAGAGATGCTGGTTATGGTTTCTTGTAAGCCACCACTATAAAAAAGAGGTAGAGGTGGCTTAGGGTTTAAACCTTTGGAGAAGCTTTGGAGAGATAGGATTAGGGTTTTTAATGGGAAAACTTTGCATGTGTGCTCCATGGGAGCTCGGTTCTTCGAGAGTGAAGTGGCTTTATACATTCACCTTCAAGTGAAATAAAGATCCAAATTTCGTTCAAGTGAGTTTTACCATGGATTTCTCCTTGTGCTTTCGATTTGCTTAGTTTTCTTATTTGGATTTCCTCCCTCCTTGATTTTGCTTGTTCCCAAGGATGTATGGATGATTGAATAACCTCATAGAGGCTAGATCCCATCCATCTAGGCAACCCTATAGCAAGTTCTTGGTGTTTGCCTCGGTTTACCCAATTTTGATGTAATCTACCATGTTTTGGGCAAAGGTCAAAATTTTGTTGAGTAGATTTGTTGATCCATTGATGAAATAGGTTCATAGGAGCCTGGGGAAGCTATGTTTCAACTCATTTGGTTGAGTAGATTAGAAGTTAGGCCTTTTTGAGTTCTTGGCGATGGTCTTTTTTATATTCTAGAACGGCAAGCTGTTAGACTGCTCTGGTGTGATGCTTGCAGTCAGACCGACTAGTTGATGCTTTGACCCATTTGTTTCTTCTTTTGTTTCTTTGGCTTGTTGGATTATATTTTGTGCTTGTTTTTGTTATGTATCTAATCTTATTAGCTTCTCATAGCTAATTGAGAAAAGAAACTAAAGGAGATTGATTATGTTGATGTTGAAAAGAGTAAAAGATCATTCAACCCCCTCTAATGTCTGTCATCGGTCCTACAACCGGTGAGCCTTCACCCTTCTCGAGCAACCATCAAAATCCTCATAAATTCGCCGTTCTCATCATTCCTCTCCCAAAAATGGCCTCTTCCTCACCTTCTCCACTCCCATGTGACTTCCTCATGCATATCTTCATCAATGTCGTTGTTGTGAGGTTGCCATTGCTGCACCGTGCCATGGTCGTCTTGGCGCCGCATCACCGTCGTAGGCGCCTCGTCGCTATAGACCATCTCTGCCCTTGCTAACTGCACCAAAAGCTCTGCCTCGCCCTTCTGGTGCTCACCATGCGCACATCCAAGCCGAACCACCATCGAGGACGGCCACCGCCGAGCTCCACCGGGCCTCATGACTGCCGTCATCGGCATCCTCAGAACTACCCTTGCTTAGCGTGTTGCCATAGATTGGTTCTCCATGTCCAAAAACATGCTATGCGCATACTTCCACCTACATTTCTTGTCGAAATCCGTTGAGGCCCTATTGTCTTCTCCACACCCGATGACCCCATCACCACCACATTTTGGCTGCCTCTGTCCACTTCCGCACTGCAGAACTCCTTCATATGCCTCGCCATCTCCGGGAACAAGCCAAGACATCGCTGTTTTTACCATTCCGCCACCGAGTCTCGCCGTCGCCACCTCCGATGCTCACCCACCTCCTCTTACCGAAGAAGTGCCTGAGTATGCCACATCAGTGAAACCAGTATACGCGAATGCCACATAATCCAAAACCGGAGTGGTTTATAGCGAGGGGGTGATTTGCTCCGGTTTCATTTGCTAGGAGGTGTGAAGTAAAAAGTTTGATAGTTGAAGGTGTTCTCCAGATTAAAACCATAAATTCAGGGGATAAAATGGACACATTTTCCTTACTTTTAACTAGGTATATGAAAGAACATGTCAAGAACTAATAGTCCAAAATGGTCTCAAGAAGAGAATTAATAGCCCCAATGTGATAGCTAAAGTTGGGCCTTAGTAAACTAATGTCGAGATTTCCTTCCCGTTCTTGTTGATCTATCTGCTGCAAAGTGTATCTTTTCATGCCACCGTTTATTCCCGAAGAGGAAGAGGTAGAGAGCAGCAAAGTGTTTCTTTTGATGCCTCCCTTTATTCCCGAAGAGGAAGAGAGCAAGAACACTAAGCATAAAACGAACTAGATCGGATCAAATCCGACATCAGTGCTCAAAAATCTCACGAGGAGAGGAGCTTGAGAGGACCACGTCGTTTCGTCGTCGGGCTCCAAATGTACCAAGGCGTGAGTTAAAAATATGTAGCTGAAGCATCGCCAGGAGATATCTGTCCAAGTTGATTGCAAAATCGTGGCGTAGTGTGGTTTGACAAGAGCCACATGGCCTATGATCTCTCACCACATACAACTGGACTTGTCCCTATCTGTGCTTTGGCACTTGATTAGTTTAAACCCCTACAGTGATGCCATTGTTAATGGCATTATATTGGTGCTTGATTTTCTCAATAGACTTTGATTGGCATACAAAGGAATTAGTTTATTTTGGGAATACTCCATGCACATCATGTACAAAAAATGTCGTTCGCATACGCATGCAACACTAGTATTAGAAAACAGAGGTAATGTTGACAAGTGGCAATTAAGCACCCGTGCGAGGAATTGGCGATATATGCTAAATAGTTAACAAATATTATTAGTGACATGATGTTTTGTTTAGGTAGCATGAAGTTAAATATTTGACAAATAAAATGATGAACAATAATATGTACAATTCAACAAACTTTTAGTGATTAATATTAATTTTAACACATATACCTAATAGGAATAGTAAATAATTAAAGAATTAAACACGATATACTGTTTTATGAAATATGATAGAAGCAGTACCACTTGATTAACAACAATGAAAGCATATATATACACATTTGAACACTTCATACCCTTTTATGGATATTCACTTTTTTTTATAAAATATAGTAGTAGTGTATTCTCACGTAAACATAACATATCTAGGGCTTTCATATATGTACAAACTAAGAATACTAGTTTAAAATGGCTACATGCAAATTTTAGGTAGAATTTTGAACTTTCGGGAACACCATGCATGTTGACTCTGCAAAGAAAATCTTTTTTTAGGGTAAATCGAGAGCTTTGTTACTCGATAACAGACAAGCAAACTTAGCACAGGCATGAGCTGCGCCGCTAGCACCCCGTCCTTCTAAATTGGAGCTTAAAATTAAACCAACACTGCTCCTAGGTAGCTCTCGAATTTCCGACAAGATACAAGTAATAGATGACAAAGAAAATCTTGATATTTTTAAAAGTTCATAAAATCCAATGTTATAGAATTATAGCAACTAAACCTGAATAAAATAACACAGTCTAATCAACAATCTCGATTCTAACAACTCATGTCTGCCAGCATTTGCACAAAAAGCATGATTAGAACTATGGATTCTCCAAAATATTTGCCCATGGCTTGGTAAAGTATGTGTGTTTGCATGAATTAGCAAAATGCTTGACGAAGCGGATTTGCATTTGGTAATAGAAGCTTAACTTTGGTACCTTTCTTACGAACCTAGTTACATAATTATCAACTCTAATATTTTTCAAAACTTATCAAATTACATATTAATTGTAGCTAGAAGGCACTTTTTGTTTTATGGAGCTTGTAGGAAAAGCTAGCCCATAAAAAACCGCTTGAAAAAGTTCTCTTTGTATCACATTAGTATTTTAAATTGTATTACCTAGCTAGTTCCATACGCATGGAAAAAATATTAATTTCTTCTAAGACCTACATATATGAGTATTGACTGGGAAGGCACCTCGCATATATCTTATGAAAACACATCTTCATATGCTAAAAAAACATAATTCTTTTGATGGCATTAAACTTAAAGCTGAATTACAACTTGCAGCATATGAAAGAACAACTTTCCTCCTAACCAAAATTAGTGACAGCAATGGCAGATGAACACAGAACCAGTCGTGTTGCATATTACCAACCTACTCCTATACTTAGTCTTCGTTCCTACTATGTATCCGAACCTTTGAACACCACAAGCTAAGCTTAGCATGCTCTAAAAAAGAGATCGATCTCTTACACTTTAATTGTACTAGAGGAACAACTTTCCTCCTAACCAAAATTAGTGACAGTCAATGGAACTTTTGAATTCTGGCCATTCATAAGAGATACTTTACTTAATACAGCTGAAGTCGGTATCATATCTACTATAATAAATTTTTAGACCCGTTTTTAAAAACATACCGTTTAGTTAGTTATTATAATTTTTAAAAATTATAAATAGTAAACCCAAAAGATCTAGCCAGGCCGGCCCAAAAGCCGAAAGTACTCCTGTTCTTAGTCTTTGTTCCTACTAGCGTCCGAATCTTTGAACACCAAAAGCTAAGCTTAACATGCGCTCTAAAAACGACCCCTGTACTTAGTCTTTGATCCTACTACCGTCCGAATCTTTGAAGACCACAAACTAAGCTTAGCATGCGCTCTAAAAAGAGAGTGATCTCTTACACTTTAATTGTACCAGAGGAACCTAGAATTGAATCAGAGAGGTGTGACCCCACCACAATGCTCATGTATGCAAATATATAATTCTTGCACTGCATCGTTGGACAGTTGCAGCACCAGAACTTTCCCGGTCTATCGACGTACGCAGCCAAAAAAAACCCTAGATCCACCACTGAAGCGATCGTCTACGTAGAGCTTAAGCACATCAAAAAAAATTTTTATAGATGTCGAATGCCTGTAGTGGTAATGGTGATCCTAATTGTGTCGTTAGGGTACGATTGCCTGAATAAAGAACTGCCCAAGATGGAAACATGCATCTACAGGCATAGCAAGCTAGGACAGTACTGTTACAAAAGTGGAGTGGCCACGTAAAAAGGTCCATAATAGTATATCATAAACTATTGCTAAGTTTATAGAGTTAGAATTTAAATTTTATATTGTTTGCTTTTTGTCAATGGTTGTTTGCCAGAAAAACCGCTCAAACCACTGGCTGTTGCCAGTCAGACTATCGTGTAGTTACTGGTTAGACTGTCTGGTGGTATGACAGCGGCAATCAGGTCGTCGAGCGATATGATGGGAGGTTTAACAACGGTTGCATTTTTTCAGAAGATGTGTTTTGCGCTAGACTTGACCGGTCTGATCTACCCCTGGTTGGTGGTCATATTGGTCCTAAAGATTGTTTCTTGGATTTTGAGAATTAGGTCTTAGGTTGAATTATGTTTGGTTGGTACTTTTTATTACATGAAGCATGTGTTTGGCTAATATGGGTCAAGTTGTAAAAAATCTATGCTCGAAAATGATTTCTTTATTTTTTGGATGTGCAGAAAGGTTTTAGAGTCAAACATGGTTGATGGTGAAGACCGGGGCTATGCTTACGGAAGAGCCGAGACCTAGGACAATCAAGAATGTCAAGTGAGATGGTTGAACTCAAGCATGGTACAAGAAAGACGGAAAATATTGAAGGGAAGATTCGAGTGACAAATTGCACAAAGTGGCTTGATTGATCCAAGTGAGGCGTGGTCCGGTGGAATTAAAATAGGAGAGACTTGTTGATATGTGGTAAGCCATTGATGCACCTACATATGGCGAGCATGATGATTGCCTGCAAGGGAAGATGAAGAACCAGATCAAGACGAGGGTATTTTGGTAGTTTACCCAATACCATAAACTTTGTTGGTTCAAAACCGTAGTACTTTTTATGTGAGGATTATGAAATCAAGTCTGCTATGTGAGGATCCTGGAAAAAATATTTTGTAATTTTTGGAGCTCATTTTCGATATTAAAAAATTCCTACAATTGTAGGCCACCTGTTGTACGGTGGCGGGGCGGCAGGTCCACATGTCAGCTGCACGGGCACTACCGTCCGGTGATCGAACGGCAGAAGTGCTAGCATATATATAGCTATTTTTGTAAATACGGATTTAAAATGTGCTATATGTGCTAAAAATTCCCTGATACCTGTGAATTGTGATGAATTGATGATGCGTGGACCTGGAATTTTTTGTACGGATAATCCATTTTTTATTCGAAAATACATAAATATACCCACGGGAAAATTTATTACAAAAATAGGCTTCAGTCGCCCGCCCATTGGGCGACTTCCACTTTTCGCCCAACCGGGTGGCGACAAAATTTCTGTCGCTAAACGACCGAGCGATTGCAATCGATCGCTTTCCTATTGGGCGACTACCATGCGATCGCCAATGGATGAGCGACTAAAGTTCGATCGCCCAATGGATGGGCGACTAAAAGTCTTGTCGCCCAATGGAGGCGACTTTACTCGATCCGTGATTTTGTAGAGTTTTGTGAATTTTGTAGTTTTAAACTAGAAAAAAAAATTGGTATAGTTGTAATAAAAGTTTATGTTTATTGCATGTTGTAGGGGCATTAAAAATTTTGGAAAATTTTTTTAAGAACATTTGACTGTAGAACGTTTGATATATACATTGGTAAGTGATATTTTTATGTTTCTGAGAATTAGTTTATTAGTTTACGAAGAGAACTGATATGTTAATATTGTTAAATGACTTGCTATTTGAATCATTGAATGCGAACAGACGAGATAATAACCTTATGTGAATAGAAATAAACTTCATAATACAGTTGGGAGTAACATGCCGCATACATTTTTATTACATGCATAACATATAGCATGATATGCGACTAACCAACCCAACTGCTCGTACCACCTACTGTGTGGACCGGAGCCACTTTCCCTTCCTTGCCCGCTCGGCGTTGAACTCCTCCGCGGCCTCTTTTGCCTTAGCCGCAATTTCCCCTTTCTCTCGCGTTCCCTCTCGCGAGCCTCCCGCTCCCTACGGGTGCACGCTTCGAGATGAGCTTGCGTCTCGCGTTGTATACGCAGGGTGTGCTCGTTCTTGCGGCGCTCCTCCTCCAGCAACTCCTTCTCCTTTGTGACATTCCACTCCTCGAAGTCGAGGGTCCATTGGTCCGCAGGGTGGATCTCAAGATCGATCCATTTGCGGTAGGCACATAGGGGTTCCGGAGACTGTAAATAAAAGAGAGATATTGTTAGTGCGTGTTGTGAAGGAGAAAAGGTAGGGGAAAATGGTGCATGTGGTCGTTACCGGCTGCCGATAAGATACGGTGTCAAAATGGCGGTTAGGGTAGTCACTGGAGTAGTTTGCGCAACCCCAGTAACGCATACCTAGACTGATGCGGTGCTTAGACTTGAAGAACTTGCACACGTCCCCGCACCAACAAAGGGGAGGTGTCTCCCCCTCAGGTGGTAGTTGTGGCGAACGCTCGGTGGGGACGTTTGGGATGGGGTTGTTGCTACGCGGGCGCTCTTTGGGGGGACCTTTCATTGTAGCACGATGGGCTTGTTCTACCCGGGCCTGTATAGCCCTTATTTTCTCATCGCGGGCGGCAGCTGACCGTGCTATGTCACGGGTCTCCTCCCAATCCTTCACCATCTTGTTCCATTGCTTCTTCTTGCCTTTGTCCATCCCGGTGGGGTGAGGGAAGCGCGGTGTAGTATGGGGTTTGGATGTGCAATGTTTGCTGGGAAATGAAATGCACACCAATTTATAGGGTCCGTTTTCTCTCTACTCCTACGTGTAAAGCTGGTCCGCGTGATCGTAGCAGTGAGCAAAGCTGCCCTGTTTTGTCATCTCACTGAGCAAAGCTGACCTCTTTTTGTCATGTCATGTCACTGAGCAAAGCTGGCCTCTTTTGTCATGTGTGTGCAAAAAGAAGCCCTGTTTTGTCATCTCTCTGCGCAAAGCTGTCCTCTCTTGTCATCTCACTGAGCAAAACTGCCCTCTCTTGTCATGTCACTGCGCAAAGATGCCCTCCTTTGTCATCTCACTGAGCAAAGCTGCCCTCTCTTGCCATGTCACTGTGCAAAGCTGCCCTCTTTTGATCTATATTGTCGTGATTTAAATTCTTGGTTGTAGTACTTCCATATGTTCTGTATGTGCAATGTATGTGTTGTTCTCCATGTGAGTGCTATCGCATTTTAACGAACAGCAAATACATCTACTAAGTAAGCAATACTAAGCTACCAGCACAACACCAACTACATTACAGAAAAGGGATGTAACATACAAGTTTTACAAATGGTACATAAAATTTAGCATGCATTGCAACTACTGATCAGGACATGCATTGCATCGTCTAGCTGTGTGCCCCTCCTGACCGCATCGCCCACAACGTGCACCAGATGTTCCAGCTTGTGATTCGTCCATGTCATTTCTAATACGTTGGCTCTGTCGCCGACCCTTCCCACGCTTCATCATGTTAATATCCGGAACCCAGGTCCTCGCTGAAATGTCCAAAGTGGCGAAGTTTCCCACCACCCTGTACCCCCGGAGCTCCCCACACCAAGCTTGCAGCATTCTCTCCTTGAAAAAGTACTCGGACATGAAGTTGGAAGGATCCATGCCCACGGTCCTGCATGCAGCGAGGACATGAGAGCATGGCTTGTGTAACAACTTAAGCTTGTTGCATGTGCAACTAGGTTCGTTTGCATGATCTCCAAGGCATACCTCGTGAGTAATAAGTGAACGAGATGTCCCAAATCCGGCTCTGTCACGGAGTATCACCTCGAAACGATGCTCCCTGTTGCCCATGACATGCACTGTGTGCAATTGACCCTTCTGTGCCTTCGTCTCCATATACACAGTAATTTTTGACGAATACAGGGCTCCGGGATTGGCCGCATGAAGTGCGGCACTCGCATGCCTCTCCCTGAAGTAGCAGATTGTGCTGTGAAGAACACCTTCCACGATGGCGAAAAGGGGCTGAGAACGGACACCCCTGAGAACCCAATTGTAGACCTCGGTAAGGTTAGTTGTTATTATTCCGTACCTTGCGCCATTCGTGTCGTGCAACAGCGACCACTTCTCCAATGGTTCCCCCTGGACTTATGGACGGCTTGTCGTGCACGGCGATGTACGTGCCCGGGTTCCTTTGCTGCAACACCTTAAGCATACGAGGAAGGTTGTCGTACGACGCTTCGAAAGTGCCAAAACGTTTTTCCAACGCCTTTTGTTTTGCACGCCACGCCTTCGCGTAGCTAATCTTATACTTGAATTTATTCTCGATAGCTACCACAATATGCGTGGCCGCAATATCTTTTTTTCTCCACTATCTCCCCATACATCAAATTGGCTATAAATCCAGACGTCAGGTTCCGATGCCTCGCCAAGACAGTGTTTAGAATGCAGGAGTGCGGCTCCACCTTGGACACAATCCAGTGAGTGTCATACTTGGATCTACGTGCGTGCACCCTCCAAGGACAACGGATCGCTCGCACTTCACGATGTCTCGTTCTCGGCTTGATTTGACGACGCGAAATGTCCGCATTGAAAGGGCCAAAACTTGATGGCATCCCTGGCGCTTCCTTGTCAGTAAACATAGCATGCAACCGAACCTCTGTCTCATGATACTCCCATGGTGATTCATGCTCATTATGTGCGGAAACACACTCCGCATTAAACCGATTCCATTACTGGGGGATAGGAACTTCTTCATCATCGGAACCGTCCTCCTCCTCGTCCTCTACAGCTTGCTCTTCATCCCATGCCCTCTGGTCATCAGATTCCATCTGCTGCCCGATATACTCATTATGCTCTCCTTCATCAACTTGCCCAGTTCCCTCTCTATAGCTTGACGGCTGTAACTCTCCTCCATGTACTGCATCGGCTTGCCCAGTTCCCTCTCTATAGCTTGACGGCTGTAACTCTTCTACATGTACCGCATTGCCTTCATCACGAGCAACTTCATCGCCCGCTCAACGCGTGCGGCCCGCCCGAGCTACTAGCACCTCCCGGCAAAGATAGGCGGACACACGAGCTTGCGCGGTGCTTGTAGTGAGCACGGTTGCACAAGCGGACACACTCGTATCCACTGCGCGGCACCTTGCACAAAGCCCTTCCACGGCGAGCGCACCAATGTCTTCAACTCCCATCCGATGTCCGTGGAGACCGGCTCCAAAGCCCTTGCACAACGATGCTGCACACCTCGGGGTCCAATGAAAAACTCTGGGTCAGCCAATATTGCACATCTGTCATTCGAGCATTCTCGTCATCTGGAAGTACGAGAGTTACTTGCGGAAAATCGCTCAAATCCACACCATTCGGACCTTCACGAATAATTCCAGCACCATAATGCACTCTCAATGTTGTAGTGACCATTGATGATGTAGGCCTGCATGTATGATTGAAATTTACGACATGTCAAATAACATCGTACAACACTAAACTACACTTTCCATACTAAAAACGGTGCTAATATTTCTATACTACAAAATGTTCGTTACTACAAAATGTATACTACAACTTCTTAACACTAATATTTCCATACTAAAATTGTACTACATTTTCAAAATCTATAATTTTTACTAACACCAACATTTCATCTAAATAACAGTGCAAATACAACATAATAAAAAATCTGGATCCAAATGGATGGAATATCTTCTCCTCTTTCTTCATCCCTCACCTCCTCCTCCAACCCTGTCCTCCTCTCCTTCTCTTCTCCCCTCCTGTTCTTCCCCTCCTCCCTCTCTTCTACCCCTCCTTTTCTTCCCCTTCCTCCTCTCCTCTTCTTCTCTCGCACAATAAGTGCCCCTTCCTCCTCTCCTTTCTTCTCTCGCACAATCCTCTCCTCTTCTTCTCTCGCACAATGAGTGCCCCTTCCTCCTCTCCTCTTCTTCTCTCGCACAATGAGTGCCTCTTCTTCCTCTTCTCTTCTTCTTTCTTCTGTGTGCGCAGAATGAGTAAAAGTGGTAGGTGGTACTGCGCGGCCGAGCTAATAAAGTACCCCCTGTCGCCTTACCGTTGGGCGACTGGAATTCCAGTCCCCAACCGTACAGCGACTACATTAAGTCGCCCAACCGTACAGCGATACCATTGATTCGCTCAACGGTTGCCATATTCCTAAAATGTCGCCACCCGGTTGGGCGAAAAGTGGAAGTCGCCCAATGGGCGGGCGACTGAAGCCTATTTTTGTAATAAATTTTTCCGCGGGTATATTTATGTATTTTCGAATAAAAAATAGATTATCCGTACAAAAAATTCTGTTGACCTAGCTAATATTTCAACCGCTTTGGTAGGTTCAGGTGTCTCCGTTTCGACTTTTGGGCAGCTCCATCCATAAGACAGGGCTACATATTTTCAGTAATTCGGTTCGTGGCAATGCTGATGAGCTGAAGCAACATCCTTCTTTTTTTTTCTCTGAAGCAACATCCTTCTTCTTTTTTTTTCTTTCTTTTCTTTTTCTTTTCTTTTACTCCTCCTTTTGAGAGGAGCAGATGCAGCATCCTAACGGCTATCACTTAGCAGTAGTGTCCGTACAATTGAGCAGATGTAAGGCCCATAATACAGTATGCCAGAAAGACATGGGCCTCGTCCGGCGCGTCAAAACCACTACGTTCGGCGCGACCGATGGTGCAACTTTGAGCCCTTTTGGTTGGCACCGCTCGTCCGGCACAGGCACGCTCCTCGCTTCTTGGTCTGACAACTCTAATCGCGGCTCTTCTGTTCTGCTGAATATTATTCCCCATCTGTGCACTAGCCATGAGTCACGAGACACATGGCCTGTTTGGCAATAGCTGCGACTTATGATTTTTAGCTGAAATTTTTGAATTTTGGTTGTTTACGATACAATTACGAGAGAGATACTCACTTGCGATTTTGGTTGGTACAGATGTTGGGTTTTTAACGTGTATATTGTTTAACTTATAGACCCTGTTTTGATAAAATACTCCGTTTGAAAGTTAGGTATTGTAACAAAAGACAAAAGCGGCTACGGAGGAAAAGAACAGACCCACAACATATTCCCCGTCTATTGAATTATTGTCCTGCTTGGGTTCACAGCATCTCACGGTCAGGTCAGTCCCTTGAACAGATCGATGGGCAACAGAGAAAGACAGTTAAAACGTCTGGCCGATCGAGACGAACGGCCCTTGGCACTTTTGCAGCCAGAAATTCAGAAGCTGCCAAGCCATGCATGCACAGAATGTCACGCTTTCCCGGAGCACACTTTCATGTTCACGGCCCATTATGTCTCCCACTGCCCGGGGGATGCTCAGACACGAATGCCTGTGTTACTTTTCCACGTCTGAAGAACCCATCAAAAGTTCTGGAAGAAGGAATCTGATGATGCTTCAAAGGAGAAAAAAGGAAGGGGGGGAGGTGATTCCACCAACATCAGTCGCGCATATGCCGGAAAATGTGTGATCTGCCATATATTCTCGGAATCTTTTTCTGAACAAGACGAACATTGAATTGTGAGACGGAAAGGAGAGTTGGGGAATCGCTACACAATGAGGGCGCATGCATTCCTCATACATAAAATCAAGTACATGTACAGCAGGAGAATTACATGGCAAGATAGCAGGAGAATCAGGCCCCTCCAAATGGTTTCAGGTTTCTTAATTTCGACTTTTTTAGCTTTTTTTTATTTTTTTTCTTCTTATTTCTTTGTATTATCCTAAAAGATATAGCAGTATTTTTCAATTTTCCTATTTTTTTATTATTTTTTATTTTTTACTTGAAAAAACTAATAACCGCTATAGTATATTTGCAGCCAAAAAACCACGTCTTTAAGTCATTTGTAGCAAGCCCTCAATCAATGGAAGGTGATCAAATCTTGATATCCAGCTGATGGGTGGGTTTTTTTAAGTTGTGGTTTATAACTTTTGAATTTTGTCTGTTCGTGAGAGATAGTACAAAGAAAGACAGTTGTATATGATTTTGGTTGGTATAACTGAAGTCGGTACAGTGTCTACAATAATTGACTTATAGATCCTATTTTAAATAGATGTATGTTTAAAAATTAGGTATAAAACCCAAAAGAAGCGAACCGATATGTACACTATCAGGAATAAACGTACCCAGCCTGAAACTGAAGAATCCGTACACCTCGATGCTGAAAACTGTTGGAAACACCCCGAGCATTCCACATGGATACCCTTTTAATACATACATACGTTGTAGTAATTCACAAATGAAAACACAGGACTGCTCGTATAAATAACACTGAAGCATTTTTTTAAATTTAGCTCTCAGACATCTAGTCTTCATGAAAATAAAGAGCTCGGCAAGTACCTCAGACATCTATTTTTACATCTAGTCTTCTTCATGAAAATAAAGAGCTCGTCAAGTACTTGCCGAGCTAGGGGGGCCTACCGACCCATGCAGCTAGGGGTGAAAACAGATCAAATAGTGTCTTTACCATATCTATATTCATATTTTTGTAAAGAAATATGAATACAAATTTGAATATTCTTGAATACAAATGTGAATCAAATATTGTAATAAATACGAATTCGAATCAAATATCTACTCAATTAGATCGAATCCGGATATCCTCATAACTTATAGAATGATCATATTAATGATATTTTATCCTCGCACAATCATACTTAATCATTATAATTCATGTAATTCATTTAAAGAAACACGAATTAACATTAATTAAAAAACTTATCCAACTAATTAGTCAGTATTGCAATATATATATATATATATATATATATATATATATATATATATATATATATATATATATATATATATATATATATATATATATATATATATATATATATATATATATATATATATATATATATATTGAAATGGGACACTGTGGTGCCGGGCACCAAGCCTCCCGGTCTTTAGATTGCTTTTAGATGCGTGCAAGTGCAGTGATATATAATATCAAGATGGAAAGTCTTAATTATGAATGAAAAGTCTCAATCATGGATGAAAAGTCTTAATCATAGAGCCTGGACACCATGGTGCCCCTGTTATTTATACTATATATATATATATATATAGCTTCATCAAATATGAATATGAATAATTCAGATAAAATAACATTTTAGATGGTAAAACTCTATACCATATTTGTATCCATATTTTTTTGTACGAATTCGAATATGAATAGAAGATAAATTGTTATTCAGATGAAAAAATATATAACGTTTTCATATCCTATCGAATATGGTAACCAGATAATATGAATAATTCGTAACCATTTTCCACCCCTATTGTGGCAGAAATCAATGATGTTGATTAGCGCTTTAATTAAGCTAATACTTAGTGCTAATTAATTATGATTAGTATTAATTAATTAATACATGATTAGCAATAATTAAAACACTAATTAAACATTCATAGTACCGGTTCACGTGCCCTACACACTGGGGAGGCTCGATAGGCCACCTGCCAAGCTCCCCTATCTCAGTATGTACTTGTCAAATTTGATAGGTCTATGAAGAAGGCTAGATTTGTAAAAATAGGTGTCTGAGGGTCAAATTTGAAAAAAAAAATAGCTACAGCGCCATTGTGTGGACAGTTTTGAAAGATGAAAACCCATCTTCTTGGCTATTGCTAGCTAGAGAATCTAGTATGGACCATGGTACATCTCCTATGCCGAAATCATCAATGTCGCAACTTACCCCTGCTAGGGGCATGGACAATGTGAGAGAGGCTACGTTTGCCACCTCATTGCCACACCGTAGAGGGGCTAAGGCCTCGCTCATTTCGGTTTGAGTTTTTGTCTTCTAGATTATTTTTCGCTATTCATAAAATTTGTCTTTTTCTAAACTTTTGTCGTTTTTGAGTTTTTTGCCGGTGATGAGCTAATATTTTTTATTTTTAAATTTTTTTAAATTTAATTACACCAAATAAGCCACCTTCAGCTACAATATAATTTCAACCATAAGCCACAGCTTTTCAGCTCAATCGAGCGGGGCCTAAATTTGCTTTTTTCCCTTCCAATGTTTTAGCAGCCCCACTTCTCACTCTAGATGAGACCCCATCTCCCTCATGTTTCTCTCTCAAACTTGCCGCCACTGCTAATTTTGTCGGATTCAGCAACTCTTCTTGCCGTCAGCCATGCGTACACGCTCCTCTCAACCCCCTCCACCGAATCCTCTGTGTAGATTGCTCCACCGCCAAGTAAATCATCGCCGCTGCTAAACCCTAACCGTCATGGTGGTGTGACCATGGCAACGACAATGTCCAGCTCCCAAGCTGCGATGACGGTGACAACTTTAGGCGGCGAGGCGGTTCCAAATCTCAAGCAGAGGCTCTCAGCGACACAGCTGCGCAAACGGCGGCACAGGCCAACGTCGAGGTCATCGCGGTGCTCGGATCCCCACGACGAGGTTGTTGGCGACGCTGGCATCTCAGCGACGGTCTGGGTTGAGGCACCTTCCGATGGCGACAATGGCAACCGATGCAATGACAGGTGGAGCTGTGTTGCTTTTCTCATCTACTGGACTCAAACCCTCGACATTCTCTAACTCTAGGGATTTTTTTTTGGCTTAGCCCCTCACTCTCCAATGGATAGATCTGAGCCTAAGAGGTCAAAAACTTCTTAGCTCCTCTTTTTGGCACCACATTGCATATGGCCTAACACAGCAGCCAACGTACTCGGTCCAAAGTTTATCATAAGATTATTATTACATTATGACAAAGAATGTGAAGGAACACCGGTCCGGCAACATGATGCGCATGTCTCTCTTTCAACCGGCCGCCGCACCAAATCAAACATCTGAAAGAAAACCAGAGGCCGTAATGATCTGCAAGCTCGTGTATAAAATGCTCATAATTCATAATGCGTAATCTGAAGCCGATCGCAACTTGGCCCGTAGGTACGTCATAATGCGCGCGTACGTGGGCGCTGAAGCCGAAGCCACTAGAAAGCGCACAACAAAAGTCCCAATCGCCGTCAAAGACAAAGCCAAACTTGCACTTCACCTCCTCCCAACGCTGTCCTGAACCAAATCAATCGCTCCGTGCAGAGAAACGACGAGAGTTGCTTGCCAATTTCTCCTTGTAAACACGGGCCCGCATGCAATTAGCCTTAATAATTTGCCCCTCTTTTTTTTCTGTCTCGTTTTGCGAGGAGTCCTTTTCTTTTTGCTCGTATTTAGCTCTTGTAGTTGTATCTACGCATGGCTGCACACGCCACTGAGAAATGCGGAGTATACATAGATTTTTTTTCTTGTTTTTGACAGCACTGACGAATGACTGCGACAACATTAGTACGAGTACAAAACTAGGAACGATTGATTGCTTTATTAATTGCTCCCAGAAGTCTCACCGTTAGCATCATCCATCAAACATGTCCCGGTCATTCGTGGGGCCGGGCTACTGCTCTCTCTCTCTCTCTCTCTCTCTCTCTCTCCTGCGCCGAAAGAATCCACGTCAGATACACGTCGGAGGTCGGCGCCAGCTGCGGGCCACTGTCCCCGCCCGACAGCTTTGCTGGCTTGACCCTTTTTTCTTCGCGCGGGGGCGCCTCCTCCATCGTGACGCTGTTGGCGGGGCCCACGTCTAGCTAGGCCTAGGCGTTGTGGCTTGTGGGAAGGCGGGAGAGCGCTACACGCTACACGGTTGCCACCGTGCAGCCGCACACGTGTGGTGTGGTCTCCTGCTTCGCTCGGCTTCACACCTTGCGCCACAAGCGGTTGGGTTTTTGTTCTTTGCTGTAGCTCACTGGCTCTCGTCTTTCCTTCTTGGTCTAGTACAGGTGTGCAAGACTAGAACATCTGTCTGTTTGTTGTAGGGCAAAACTAGAATATCACAGAATTAAGTTGTTTTATGTGAAGTTCTTACGTTCCAAAACGCCTAACGGTTGTAATTAGTGGAGTACATGACAAGATCAATTAAACTTGGAATTTCATATGAATTTGGAAAAGTACACTTTTCAATCCTAAACTCTAGCATTAGTTTGATTTTCAACTTTAAACTATAAAACCATTAACTTTACAACCTCAAATTATTAAAACGGTGTAAAACAAACCCTTGACCTGAAAACCACTCTGGTTTTATCTGACACGGCGGTGGTTTTATATTATGTGACTTTCTAATACACAATAGCTGATGACATAGTCACATTGGTCAATATAAATCAATAAATAAAATTAGAGAAGAGTTGCGGTCACATATCTGTTTTCTACTAGCTTTCTTCTTCCTCCTCTATCTTCTCCCCCTCACTCTCTACCCTATCTCGGCCTCTTCCTCTATCCAACACCCATCTGAATCACCGTCGTCTGACGTCATCCTCTCTCTGTTCCCTCATCCTCTCTGCTCAAGGCCGCACGCGTCAGCATCATTGACGACGACGCCAAGCACTTTGTTGAGATGGCCTCTATCGGCAACAGCCTGCCCTTGCTGCCCATCGGCAACGTTCGGTAACTAATCAACACTTTAACACACTAGCTAGTGATTCTTGCAATTAACATGACTAGATTAAATTTGGGTAAAATCAAGTGAAATGTATATGCATTAGCTGATTCATGTGTTCTTATGGTGCAAGGAAGGTAGGAAGGATGCTTGCGCTGTCCTCTCTCTCTCTCTCCACACCCAGGAATGAGCTCATGCTCGGTCACCGCCACGGGAGCTCAGGCTCCGCCACAGGAGCTCAGCGAATACGCCAAGTCGTTGTATTTCTGTCAGATCCAACCATACCACTATGTGTTCTTGAGTGCTAGCAAACGAAGCCCCAAGTTTTTGTCGTCGATTCACCACTACAGCTACAGTAATGGTCGTCGAAGGTGATGTGCTGCCGCCAAGCTACGTTGATGTATTTTTTCCACACCAGTAAGCCACTACCTTTGCCACCATCTCCATATTTTTAGCCTTTGTGTTATACCCCGTGCTTCCGTTGCCATCGTGAAAGAGACATGGGAGCACCGTTGCCGCCAAGAACAAATTTGCTCTGCCACACCGCCGTCATTATTGGCCTTTGGGCCATGTGCTCTACCCCCTTTGTATTTTCTGTTGCCTCATATCACCTCTTCACATCCGTATACTGGCAGCCACGCTGTCGCTTGCCGTTGTTGGTGTTCATTGAATGTGTGTGGGAGCATGCAAGAGACCACAGCATACCAATGCCACCCGTGGGAGAATGGGAGAGGGGAGAGAAATGGGAGAGGCGGACCAAGGAGGTGCTTGTGGTGAAGTCCCGGGGTGAGCCTGAGCGATGTCGGCATCTAGCGGTGGTATAGCCGCCTAGCCGAGTGTAGGAGAGGGAGAGAAGGGAGAGAGAAGAAGATGGGGGGCGGAACTAAGGAGAGAGGAAGAAGATAGTAAGGAAATAACATGCGGGTCCCCTTCATCATTCTTTCTTTGTCGATTTGTTAGATGATGTTTTAAGTGATGTGGCCTCCATGTCAGTTAAAACATATACACGTAGATATCACGTCATCGAAAACCACTGTGGTTTAGGGTGAGGGTTGTGTTTTAAACGGTTTTGAGTGTTTAAGGTTGTAAAATAAACGGTTTATAGTTTATGATTAAATATCGAACCAAGGTTAGGATTCAAGATTGAAAAGTGGACCTTTTCCTATGAATTTTGTGAAAATTTTAAAAAACTACTACAAATCATTTGTTCCAAACAAACCTAGCAGAGATATCCTCCAGACAATGTTGATTGAGCATATGCTATCGAAGATATTAAATTGGGCCATTTCATTAAAGCAAAAATGAGAAAGCTGTTGATGGCCGAAGCTGAAACTAATCAACGGAGTACGAGTACTTGAGAGAAACTTGAGAGAGATTGTCGAATTAATTAACTAACGATTTCAACTTTGAAAGCTCCATTTGTCAAATTAATTAACTAAAGACTTCAATTTTGGAAAGCTCCATTATTGTCTTAATACACGGAGTATATGTATGTAGCTACACCTCGATCGGTCTTTTTCTAAGGAGTGGTAGTTGTCAAGGTGTTTTCCAAGTTGGTGGTCAAATGTGACCACTAATCCTAACCAGAAGAAAAATAAAAGAAAGGTACATCTCGGACTTGCAATATCAGGTACAGTTCTGCAGGATTTTCCACGCATGGTTTATATCACTTGTGACCCCACAGCTCAACGTCCTTGTGAAGTAGGTCTGTTCTCTTCACTCTCTGGCACGTGTGTGCACATATACGTACGTGTGTTGTGTACGTCTGAAATGTACTTCGGTAGGTTCGACGCCGCTGGTGAACAGTTATATCTACACACGTGTATATATAATATATACCTCAGAATTTCCATAACCTCTACTCGTACCAAAACCCATTACATTAATCTACCTTTGAAAAGCAGCACTTCTCAATCTAATGGGCCCTCTAATTGTGCGTCTCCATCTGCTCAGAGATTTCCTTGTTTCCATGTCGCTCGCTGAAAGACCTAATCGTCACCGAAGTATAGCCGGTGGGATTCCGGCTCCCTCGCCGTGTCCACGTCGCCCCCACTCGCTCGGCCGGCCGCGGCGTGGCGGCGAATTCGCGACGGCCGGTGAGCCACTTTCCCTCAATTTTTTGAAAATTACGTAAGGTCTTTTTCCTCGCGAATAGATCCTCGCAAGTTTTTCTTAAAAATTTTTAGATGGCGCCCGCTGGTTTCAGAATTACGTATAGGTCCTTATTTACTTACGCATGAGACCCTTACAAGTCCTCGCTTTTTGCAAAAAACCCTTCGATTTTTTGAAATTACGCATTTGTCCCTGGTTTTTTTATGAAGCTCCCTGCGAATTATCGCCTCTTTTACTTTGATCCACACGGTAGCTAGCGCGGCGTGCGCCGCGCCCGTGGCCTAGTATGATAACAGAGCAAAAGTAAATGGTGTCTTCTGATTTTTCCTAAATGTTTAATATTCCTTCATCCCAATAGCTATAAAAGTATAACGATTAGGATAAAAAATCACCATAAAATAAGTAAGAGAAGCTACTGAAATTTTTAAAGAATAATCAGCAAAATCAAAAGTATCTTTGTTCGTACTACAATGCTAGCGATTTTTGGAAGTATCTTTATTTGCACTATGGTACTTTTGATTTTTTAAAGTACCTTTGTTTGCATTGTGGTACATCCTTTCCTCGGTGAACAGTAATTTCAGCCCAAGTTCAAAAACTAAAATTGATGGAACTTTTAACTCGTAGATCCAAATGACATGAAATTTTGCACAAGAGGTAGATTAAATGGTTAACCATTTGTCTCCATCACAACCCTCTTTTATAGGTGGGCAACTAGCCACCTACATGTCTTAATGAATTCTATCCACTATTACAATGGGAAAATCTGATAACCCCACACATACGAGTTTTACTCTCATAAGTTCACTTATGCACGATTTTCAAAGCACATAAGTATGCATCCACTAAATCCTTAGCCTTGATCCAACTGGCTCCATCTTGACCTAAACCGCTCTTCAACGCATCGCTCATGCGCCACGGTTTTGATCCAAGATAGCTTCTGATATTTTGGTCAAACTACCAAAATACTCTTTCTTGACCTGGTCGTCACCAATCACTGTAAGCAATTGTCATGCTTGCCACGTGTAGGTGCACCATTAGCTTTCCACGCGTCGCTAAGTCTCTTCCATCCAGGTTCCACCGAACCACGGCTCATTTGGCCCGTGCAAACCACATGACACTATCCCGCCACTCGAACTCATCTTCAACATTTTTTGCCTTTCTCATGCCATGCTTGAACTCACCGTTTCACCTCGCATCCTCGATCCTTCTGGGTCTCAACTCATCTATGAGCCTAGCCCTGATCATCGTTGTTGACCATAGTTGATTCCAAGTGACCTGCACATCCAAAGCCAAAGAAATCATTTTTAGCCACAAGTTTTTCACAACTTGACCTACATTAGTCAAGACATGCATATTGCAAATTTAATCCAATGACCCAAGTCATCCCAACTCAATCAATGACTCATCCCAAAATTCTATTTTTCTAGGACGATCGGTGGTATCGCACTTACAATGCCGGTACTACCGCTCCCCAAAGTGATACTTCCACATCTTGTAAACCCGAATTGGACCTCTCTGGAAAAACATTCCGTAGCTGTAACCGGAACTATCGTTCTGTGGTATTACCGCGATCACAACGCCGGTACTACTGCATAAACACCTGCGGTAGTTCCGATTTTCCTGACACTTCCAGTAAATAGTCTAAATAAAATACAATCTTTGCAAAACTAATTAACTACTGCATAAAACATTACAATGGTTCATCACAACATTAAACGAGACCTTCTCACATGGTCCTTCACTCGTAATTCTCATCAAGTTGATCTGGCGAAATGAAGCCACTTGTACTAGTTCACCGAAATGAAGCTACTTGTACTTAGTCCTTTGGGCTTGCTGCTTGTGGCTTTTAGTTTTTGGTACACTAGCTAGCTTTTAAACGGGTCTATAAGTCGATTATAGTATATATTGTACTGACTTCAATTATACCGGATAAAAATCGCATATAATTGTCTCTTTTTATCCTCTCTCATGAATAGCCAAATTTTAAAGATATAAACTGTAATATAAAAAAACCTACCCATACATGCATGTAGTTACATGCTCCTTCAGGCATGTGCTGCGTTGGCATGCATAAGCTGCATTCTGCTTTCGGTTCCATCCTGTCAAGTACAGATACCTTGGACCGACACTTTTTTCAGCCATTAGCCAGATAGAAAGCGCGCCACAACGAGTACCGGATCGACCGATCTCTCCTTATTCGTGCGTTTGCGATAGCTCCGGGGGCGGACCAACCATTTGGGTCATATGACCAATGTACTTCTTGCTAAGTCTAGTATAAATCTAACAAATGATACCTTAATAAACATGTAATTACATCGCTATATATACTTAGAAGAGTGACCCGGCGATATTTTTTTTCCTGAATTCGCCCTGGATAGCTCATCCGTCAATGCAACCAGAAAGATCGCCCAATATAATGCCGCTTCGGTTCGCTAGCTTGTCGTCCTGGTCTGCTCGATCTGTTGCACGTACCACCACCGCTGGAAAGACACTGTTGGTTGGTCTAATTAACAATGTTTAGATCGATATCTACACACTTCACTACTGTCTGTCTTCTTTTGCAAAATAAACAGCTTCTGACACTGCCCTGAGCCAAGTACTCGTGTGCTTTCGGCGGTCTTTTTTGACGTCTTCATCAGGTTGCTTGAGGGTGCCTTTGGTTGAGCTTTTGAAAACTACTTTTATTTTTAAAAAGCCAAAAGTCAATCAAAGGGGTGGAAACCAGAAGCTGTTTTTGAAGAAGCAGCTACTTTTGGGTAGTACAGTTTTGAAAGCACTTTGGACCCTGCTTTTGGCTTTTGGCTTTCTGCTTTTTGAAATGGTGAAAATAGAGAGTTATTTCACAGTTTTTTCAAGGAAAATAGAGATAGGAGGTAAGTTTTATACTTGTTTTAACCAAACAGCTTATAGTTTTTCCACAGCCCACAACCTACAGCAGCTTTTCCACAGCCCACAGCCCACAGCTCACAGCAGCTTTTTCAGAAGCCACAGCTCAACCAAACACACCCTAAGAATGACGAAAGGTATCGAGATGTCAAATATGTACGCACGTACATATATAGGTGCAAATGTACGTATATGATCGGTTGGTATATATAATTACATGGGAGTTGCTTTTATACCTTTTTAACACCGATTTGTGTGATTTTTAAAGTATGGTAAATAATTGATAGATGTTATTTATCTCTTTATTTATTTTAAAATTAATATTATTCTTATTAAAGAGAAAAGTATTAAAGCACCACTATACGGCCGATATGATAGATCATGGAACGCCGGCTTCTTCGAGCTTTCCCTGCTGGCGCTCCATGCATGGATGCACGCACATGTAGCTGCACATGTGGCCTGTACATCTAGCAGTTGTGGGCAAACAAGGGCCTGGTGATCGATCACATGCCATCGTATTATGCATGCATGATGCTGCGGTGTGTGTATTTATACTAAACCTAGCAGCCACATGCATTTCTTTTGCTGTGTTTAACTAGTTCCCTGCAGGCGTGTTTTGGTCTGCCACTGGAGTCTGGACTCGATCTGGAGCAATAGGATGTTAATGGTCCCAACTGATGGAGAGTGGTGGCGATCGGAGGGGACAGAGCCAGGTTGGTGTAAGCGGTTGGAGGAGACTGATCTGATGATCAGTACCGTTGCATGCATGGTCGCAATTTAGACCCTCTTCTGGTTTTTAGTTTTTAGATTTTGGTTTTTGAATAGAATGACCTGTCAAGATAGTTTCTATAAGATAGTTGCCCAGTCAGTCTGTCGTGGAGTAATACAAATTATTTTGAAGAATTGAAGGTACTTGTCACTACGTCTAATGCGTTGTGTGCATCTTTCTGGAAGAATAGCTAGCTAAATGTCAAGATGATGTTCACGATCGAAGTGCCCTGGCGTTGTCTCTTCACTCCTTGATCGTTCAACCGATGGCTCATTGAGATCTTTGGTCACCATAATTATGTTTCCCAGTGAAGGGAGACACGCATCGATTGGCATTAGCCAGTTTTGGTTCTGCGTCATCTCATCACGTATGTATCCTGCAACACCTCAACCAAAACTCAAGTCTTCAAGGGAAAAAAAAGAAGTCCAAAAGTGCTCGATTTTCCTTTCTTTTTTTTACCGGACAAAGTGCTTTCGCAACTTAGTCGTGTCAAGTGGCCTTTGGTTGTGTCACCATTCAAAATTAAGTCGAAACTACTGGCCAGAATCCAGAATTAACGAAGTTAAAATACACCGCCCAATTGCGATTTAATTAATCATAACCACGCGTGTGAAGCAGCTGGGGAGTGCACACGGCAGCGATCAAGTTACGTAACCAAACACGCGAGACTAAACATTAGTATGTAATCTTAGGGCCTGTTTGGATGGACTAAGACTAGTTGTTAGTTAGGACTAGTTGTTAGTTGACTAGTAGTTAGCTGGCTAAAGATTAGCCCAGTCCTGTTTGGATCCAAGGACTAATAAGTGCTACTATCTCAGTGCAAAGTCTGTTATACCCCTATGCATGGTGGTCTGAGAGGGTTGACGTGGGTATCAACGTCTTTTTTTCCATCCGGCTGGTCCTTTAGCCCTCATTAACTGAGTTTGATGGACTAGTTGGCTAACAACTAGTTGGAGGTTTGACTAAACTTTAGCCCACCCATTAGCCCTCCTGTTTGAATCCTCAAGGGCTAAAGTTTAGCAACTAGTTGTTAGCCCAAGGGATCCAAACAGGACCTTATCTCATCAGATGGATCAAGTTATCACGGAATTAATTAAAAGCGATTCATGCTGTAATAATGCACCGATCGATCGACATGCATTCTCCGTCGTACTCCAACTATGTGCTCATCTCATCTCACCATTCCGTTGACATTTTCGTGCTATCCTCATCACCACCAGCAAGCTACGCTCATACCTGCGTGCAGACTAGTCTCATACTATATTTGGTTTCACTTTATCCAACACAGTGGAGAGAAAAGCGATCTTCTTTCATCTCTGTGCTCTGTGATCTCAATTAGGCATCGGTTGTACGATCAATCAGGCCGTGGATACGTGCGATGCTCATGCCACTACGATAATGGCGACTGTAGCGGATCCACGTCAGAAAGTACCGAGCGGGATTCTCTGACTTGACTTAGCTTCTCTAAGCCACAGATCGCCAGATGAACGATGAGTTTTTTTAGTTTTGATTTTTTTTGATTTTTAGTTTTTAGTTTTTTATTTTCATCTGTTTCTATTTTTTTATTTTTTTTATATTTCTTTATATTATCTGTGTTAAAATAACCTATTTTTTATAAATAAAAAATAGGTTATTTTAACACAGATAATATAAATAAATATAAAAAAATAAAAAATAGAAAAAAGATGAAAATAAAAAACTAAAAACTAAAAGTAAAAAAAATCAAAACAAAAAAAACTCACCGTTCATCGACAGATCTGTAGCTTAGAGAAGCTAAGTCACGCTGTGACTTAGCTTCTCTAAGTCAGACAATACGCGCCGAGAAAGTACCAGGAGCAGTTTGTCCATACCGAGAAGAGAAGGTTGGCCACTGGTTGCCATCAAAGTGCACCAAAGTTTTGGAAGAAAATTCTTTGGGAGATTCAGAAATACAGAGTCCTAGGGTTACTCATTCTGATTATGTTAGTTATTTCAACAAGGGTCAGATTCCACTAAAGGTATTGTTTTAATGGGTTCAAACTCTCGATATTGCATGAAGGTGAAAATGTTTGATCAATAATTCTTATGTGTAGCATATATCCCTTGTCTATTCAACTGTTATTTTGAATATAGAGGGGAGGAAATATACAGTAAGTGTGACATTCCTTAAAAAATAAAAAGAAAAACTTTGTAGTTGTTATAATGAAACAAGTAGCTATCAGTAAGCCTTATCTTCACTGTGCCATAGATTGAGATTCTAAGGACCGGGCATGGTAGCTACAGATTGCAAATGAATGAATAAGTGATTGAAGCAAATGTACAAACATTGTTTTCTTTATCTCCCGAATGTAAACAGATATTTGTAACTGTTAGATTTAATCTTGACTCAGAGTCCTAGTCGTAATTGAGTTCATTTTCGAGTGTAATTCGAGTTGAAGTAGTGTCCAATTCGAAGTCCTAGTCGTGTGTTATTAGGAGTTATAGGCATATAAATTGAGATGCTTGTAACCAGTTTAGGCAATCGCAATATTTGCGAGAAATAAAGATTAGAATTCAAGGGCTAGATTTGTAACAATTGGTATCAGAGCTAAAATCTTGAGTTCTTCTGCTGCTGCCCCCGGGGGTGATCTCCGCTCCCGGGGGCGGCCACCGTTGCGCCGCCGACGCCGACCATGGGAGGAGGAGAGGCACCAGCCCAGCGCACGGATCGGACCCGACGATGACGACGGTTCATGGCGCTCCCGAGGCCTCTCCGTTCTTCTGTCCGCGTAGCGGAAGCGTGACCGAATCGGCTGCAACGTCGTCTCCGATTCGCTTTTGCAGCTCCGGCTCCAAGATAAAAGGCGAAGCAGCGTGTCTCCTCTTCTCGATCCACGCAAAAAAAATCAGAAGCAAGCACAGTCGTTCGGGCCTCCTTTCTCCGTGCCTCGCTCAGCGCAAAGGACAAGCGTCACGCAAAAGGAGCAGAGAGCGTCAGCAAACAATCAAATTAGTGGAGAGAGAAGAAGAAAAAGGCCTCTAGTGCAGAAAACCCAATGCCACAAGCAAGGAAATAAAAAATAAAAGACGCGCGGAACCCGAGGCAAGAAGGCAAGTTCAGAGTTCAAAAGAGAAAAAGAAAAACTGCAGTTTTTTCTCCGTTTCTCTCCGTCCAAAAGCCTTCAAAGTAGCCGGAATTTTTTGATCCGTGCCCAAGATCATGTCGTGTGATTCGGGAAGCGGTCTCGACGGCAACGAGGCATCATCCGGTGCGATGGCGAAGGGGAGTTCCGCCATCTCGCTGCATTATCCGATGCTCACGGAGAGCAATTATGCAGCATGGGCAATCAAGATGAAGGTGTACATGAAGGCTCAAGGTGTCTGGGATGCGATCGAGAACAGCAACATCGATATGCGCAAAGATAAGATGGCATTGACGGCCATCTACCAGGGCATCCCAGAAGAGACGCTCTTCCTACTGGCCGAAAAGGAGACGGCCAAAGCCGCGTGGGAGGCGTTGAAAGCGATGCATCTTGGCGCAGATCGTGTGAAGGAAGCAAAAGTACAAACTCTCAAGACCGAGTTCGAGGTGCTACGTATGAAGGAAACGGAGTCGATCAATGACTTCGCCGTCCGGTTGACGGTCATCGTCAACAAGATACGGGCCCTTGGCGAGAAGGTGGAAGAGTTGTATGTGGTAAAGAAATTCCTTCGTGCTATTCCTCACGTTTCTCCGATTGCTTGATCATAGAGCAATTTGGAGACCTAAAGGCAATGACCATGGAGGAGGTCATCGGTCGTCTTAAGGCGCATAAGGAACGCATCCATGACACTAGCAACAAAGGTGAAGGACAGCTCTTGTTGACTCGCGCTGAGTGGGAGGCTCAATCATCGAAGCGTGAAGGCAAGAACACTTCCAGGGGTGATGGCCAAGGCCGTAAAGGTCGGAGGTTTGATAAGGCAAAAGTAAGGTGTTATAACTGTAACGATTATGGACATTTTGCTTCAGAATGCCAAAAGCCGAAGACGAAGAAAGCGTTTGTTGCCGAAGCGCTCAGCGAAGATGAAGTGCTCTAAAGATGAGTTGAGTCAGGGACGTTTGAGATGTGTCGCCGTCCAAACTCAAACAAGATGGAAAAAAGTTAGAAAGTCAAGATTAAGGGGGAGATTGTTAGATTTAATCTTGACTCAGAGTTCTAGTCGTAATTGAGTTCATTTTCGAGTGTAATTCGAGTTGAAGTAGTGTCCAATTCGAAGTCCTAGTCGTGTGTTATTAGGAGTTATAGGCATATAAATTGAGATGCTTGTAACCAGTTTAGGCAATCGCAATATTTGCGAGAAATAAAGATTAGAATTCAAGGGCTAGATTTGTAACAGTAACATACGACCAATAGAAACACAACATCTCTTGAGAGAATCACGGATGAAGAAAGAACACAACTTGTATTGAAGGAAATACAGAACATACTCAAATAAAGATGGAATTTGTGCTAAGTGACCAAATGGACACCAGTGAAAGCGAAATGGCTGCACATTCAAATAAATAATTGTCAGAATAGGCAAATAGAAATAACTGCCTTTGTAAGTTAAAATAATGACATCAAAATAATATTCAACAGTAATGGTAATGGACTCAGCTGCATAAACATAAAGAAATGGAAATGCAATAATGAAGCATAGATGTGCAGGTAATTGAATAAGCTGGAACAATATAGATCTCAGGATTGTTCAAGTGTGCAGTAGAATGCTATTGCTACGTATAGGGAAAAACAACAAATTCATTTAAAGTAACTTAGGATTAAAGAGCTACAATTGGATCATCATATCCACATTGTTATAAAGGCTATCACAATATGCATCTAGCCTAGCTTAATGCCATCAGTGAGGAAGGAGTAAGACTCGGGAGAAATGACTACTGAGAAGAGAGGGGAAGGCTTGAGCAGAGAGGGGAGAAGAGCGCTGGAGCGCAGGGGAGAGTGCAAGAGAACAGAGGAGAGAGGGGAAGGCGATGGCGCGGGACCGGAAAAGAGTGGGGGAGAGGGGAAGGTGGTGGCGAGGGACCGAAGGAGAGGGGAAGGCCGCGACGCGGGATCGGAGAAGAGAGGGGAGGGGAAGGTGGCTGTGCGGGATGGGAACGGGAGTACCTCAATTCGGAGGCAGTGAGGTCGACTCGACGGTGGAGATAGCGACCTCGATTCAACGGCGAGGGAGACGCAACGCGAGAGCCCTAACCCTAGCGTGGGGCGATCGACGCTGTGTGTTCTTATATGCCCACCTGGGCAACGCCTCGCCTAGAGCGGCCGAGCACCGCTGTGGACCGACTTTGGCCACCTAGCCGGTCCTAGACGGCCCTCCTATCTAGCCTGCCGCCTTAGAGGAAATCACGAAGGTGGCCTGCTGCCGAACGCCTAGGCGGTGCCTAGTTGCCAACTTGTGCCGCTTTCTTGAACCTTACCGATAGTGATATTTGGCACTCTCAACAAATATAATTAGATTATATAGCTTATTTGTTCCCATCGTTCCTAGACGCTGGCTGTATCGATCGGTAGGAACCTTTTGTAGTGCACGTCAGCTCGAGACATTCCCTCGGAATAAACCTGTCACGACACACGCAGCGGCCGGCGTGGACGCTCCCGGCGGTCAGGGTGCACCGACCCTTGCCACTTATCACGGCGCGTTTGCGGTCGAATCGGGCTTGCCTTATAATATTTCCTGCCCCTCGTGCCGCTGCTCTGTGCCACGGCGTTTTGCATGCATGCGCGTCCATCTGGGCATCTACACCCTGTAGCCGGGGCTCATGCATGTGCCACGTATATTACACGGCATTTGTTTTTGTCGGAGGAGAAAAAAAATGGGAGTATTTAGCTGTCCAGTGTCCACCAGAAAAGAGCAGCATCTTCCCACTCCAAGCACCTGTGAACTCCTATAATTGTGCTTTTGTTTCGTAAGAGGTGATGATCCAGCATTTTCCATGAACGATGTAGTGCTAGTGTATTTTGTCATTTTTTCAGCCACTGCTGCTACTGCCACTACCCCATATAACCGAAGAAACAGCCATGTCAGATGTCACAGTGGATTTCATCCTGTTGTCGGTCACCGACAAACCCCAAGCGGTGCCAAAATTAGGTGGCTAGCGTGCAGGCTCTTTGAACGGGGAGCAATCGAATTGGTGATATGTATCTCTAATGCCGTAACTCTCACAAATACAACAAACATTGAGCAAGCGGTAGTGGCAATTCACACCTACAAGTCTCGCGTAAACAGCCGTCCCTTTCTTCCCTCAACGCGCGGTATTTTTATGAGTGCTAGCGTACGATATACCGTTAGAAATAATTCTAACTGTATATGCAAGTTTCACTAGGTTTTATGTTAGATTCATGAAGAAAGAAGAAGAAAAGTACCTCACGTCGGCCATCATCGCTGCGCCGCCCTGGGCAGTTCCGTGCGCCTCCTCCGCCGCTCTCTGCCCTCTCCACCACCACCCACGGCCGGTGGCACCGTCGTCGTCTAGCCGCACCACCCTCTGACCCCTGCCTGCCGCCCCGCCTTATCTCGCCCTGCTCAATCTAACTGCCATAATTGCTATTGCCACCGCCCTTCGACTCCGCTCACCACCCCCTACCCCGCCCATTGCCCTCCCCACCGCTGCCTCCCCCAAGCTCCTTTTATAGCTGGGAAAAAAGGTGAACCCGTAGTGGGGAGCCGGATTTCCCACCTCTGACGTCAAATCTGGTGGTGATGCCCATCTAGGCTGCCAGATCCGATGTGCGGCGGGGTCGGCGGTGGAGGAAAGTGAGGAGATGCGGTGGCGAGGAGGGAGGGAGAACGAGAGGGAGAGGGAGCGAGCGCCGCGAGAGCGAAGCGGAGCGAGCAAAGCAAAATGATGAGTAATAATAGAGCTGCTTTGAGATTCATACGCAACTTTGGATTCAACAGCCATCACTTATCCTGTCGGAACAGTAGTTCGTTCATTCGTATTTCTCTATACTTATTTATATTTCTCTATTCTTATTATATATCATCTCATGCGAATTACGAGTACATACATAATGATAACGATGACTAAAGAAGCTGGTACTACAAACATGAGTGGCCTCCATTGTACTCCAAGGCCCACGGTTGAGCCTGTAACGTTTTCCATGGCACGTACGCGCAACAAGAGGCTAAATAAATGCACCATGCAGTGCAGGAGCAGGACGATGCAGCACGGAGGAAAGGAAAGGAAAAACCCACTCGAAACTCTCCTCTTTATAAATGCCCAAATGCAGCTCATCGTCAATTCGTCGTCTCGTTGAAAGCCAGCCAAAACCGGGGGAGGGAAAAAGCACAAGCAACCAAGCAACGCCCCGACTCCACCGCCTCGGCTACGACTGTCGCCGTGCATCTGGCCTACCCACACTCAAATTTTAGGTTTGACGTATATATAGCCTCTTTTCTACTCCCGACTGTAATTACACCCTATGTTATATCTCATAACATAGAGAGTATCTCGCGTAACGAGGAGTATATACATGTAGTATATGAGTATTTAAGACTATATAGGTGGTATGTACATTTTTTTCAACATACTCCTTTTCACGTACGTATATAAAGATATTTACAAAATATGCTAAAAACTATGGACTCCCTTGCAATTTTTTCATGTGGTTCATATTAGAATATCTTATAATTAGTATATGAGTATATCTAAAGTGATAAAGGAGTATTTCAAGTTTATTTAGGTGGTATATTAGAGGTGGGTGTAATTACACCCGGGAGTAAAAGAGATTTTTCATATATATATATATATATATATATATATATATATATATATATATATATATATATATATATATATATATATATATATATATAATGAAAAATATGTCTAACTTTATAAGTCCTGAATAAATTCAGAATTTATGTAGTGATGTTTACTTTAGTTCTAAGACGTGTTTAAATAGGATATACATGTGTCTACGTGTGATGTGAATTAAATGTGCTTCTCTCTAATAATGATAATAATAATAATAAAAAAAACTCCACCGCCCCGCCTACCTCCTCCCCTCCCCGTCTCCCACCATCGCCCGGGCCAATTCACTAACACACACGCTCCATCCATCCGCAATCCTGCACGCACCACCTACCACCGCATCCCCATCCCCACGGGCACCGAGGAGAGAGCCGGAGAGAGACTCGGAAACAGAGTGGGTGAGAGATCGGAGAAGAAAACGACGACGACGACCACCACCACGTAACGAGAGCACTCGTTAGGAGGAGCTGCGCTGCATTAGCCGAAACCTAAATCCCTCTCTGACTCTGTCCCCTTCTCCGAGGAGCCGAGTTAGGGAGGAGAGGGAGCTAGCGACCAAAACCCTCCTTTGTTGCTATCTGCCGATGCCGTAATCCGCCGCCCAGTGCTCGCTCGCGGCCGCACCCGCACCTCCTGCGCTGCCCTGCCCACCGTGGCAAGGCCCAATGCCTTTTAAACCCCTCCCCGCTCCCCTCCTGACGCCTCCGATCCCCACCGCCTCCCAATGCCGCCCTTCCGATCCCTCCCGCTCCCGGAGGCCGCCGCCGCCGCTGCCCACGCCGCGCTGCTCGCGCTCGCCCTGTTCCTGCTCCTCCTCCGCGCCGCCCGCGCCATCGCCTCGCGCTGCGCCTCATGCCTCAAGGCCCCGCGCCGCCGCGCCGCCGTGCCCGCCGCCGACGGGAGGCTCGCCGCGCCCGTGGCCGCCGGCACGTGGTACAAGGCCGCCCTGGCCTGCTGCGGCTACGCCCTCCTCGTGCAGGCCGCCGAGCTGAGCTACGAGGTCGCGGCGGCCCGGTCGCGTGTCGCTGCCGAGGCGCTGCTGCTGCCGGCCGTGCAGGCGCTGGCCTGGGCGGCGCTGCTGGCGCTCGCGCTGCAGGCCCGCTCCGGCGGCCGGGGCAGGTTCCCGGCGTTGGTGCGGGTCTGGTGGGTGGTCTCCTTCGCGCTCTGTGTTGCCATTGCGTGCGACGATTCCAGGCGGCTCATGGGTGATGACGCGTCCAAGGTGGATTACACGCACATGGTTGGCAACTTCGTGTCGGTGCCGGCCCTCGCGTTCCTGTGCTTAGTTGGTGTGATGGGTTCGACCGGTGTAGAATTGGAGTTTAGTGATGCCAGCGGTGTTCATGAGCCGCTCTTGCTCAATGGGCAGCGCAGAGATGCCGAGGAGGAGCCCGGGTGCCTGCGGGTAACTCCGTACGGCGATGCTGGGATTGTCAGCCTTGCAACACTGTCATGGCTTAGTCCGTTGCTGTCAGTTGGGGTGCAGCGGCCACTTGAGTTGGCTGACATACCCTTGCTGGCGCACAAGGACCGTGCGAAATCCTGCTATAAGGCCATGAGCAGTCACTTTGAACGCCAGCGGATGGAGTGCCCTGGCAGGGAGCCATCACTGGCATGGGCAATATTGAAGTCATTCTGGCGTGAGGCGGCGATCAATGGCGCTTTCGCTGCCATGAACACCGTTGTGTCGTATGTCGGCCCATACCTGATCAGCTACTTTGTGGACTACCTCAGTGGCAACATTGCCTTCCCCCATGAAGGTTACATCCTCGCCTCCGTATTCTTTGTAGCAAAGTTGCTTGAGACGCTCACTGCTCGCCAATGGTACTTGGGCGTGGACATCATGGGGATCCATGTCAAGTCTGGGCTGACGGCCATGGTGTATAGGAAGGGTCTCAGGCTGTCGAATGCCTCACGACAAAGCCACACGAGTGGTGAGATTGTGAATTACATGGCGGTTGATGTGCAGAGGGTGGGGGACTATGCATGGTACTTTCATGACATCTGGATGCTTCCACTGCAGATCATTCTTGCTCTCGCCATCTTGTACAAGAACATTGGGATTGCCATGGTTTCAACATTGATAGCTACTGTGCTATCAATTGTTGCCTCGGTTCCTGTAGCAAAGCTGCAGGAGCACTACCAAGATAAGCTGATGACAGCAAAGGATGAGCGCATGCGCAAGACAGCAGAATGCTTGAAGAATATGAGGATTCTGAAGCTGCAGGCATGGGAGGATCGGTACAGGCTGAAGCTCGAAGAGATGAGAAACGTGGAATGCAAGTGGCTTCGGTGGGCTTTGTACTCACAGGCTGCAGTTACATTTGTTTTCTGGAGTTCGCCAATCTTTGTTGCAGTCATAACTTTCGGGACTTGTATACTGCTTGGTGGCCAGCTCACTGCTGGAGGTGTTCTTTCTGCTTTGGCAACGTTTAGGATCCTTCAAGAGCCTTTGAGGAATTTCCCGGATCTCATCTCCATGATTGCTCAGACGAGGGTGTCTTTGGACCGGTTGTCCCAATTTTTGCAGCAAGAAGAATTGCCAGATGACGCAACAATAAGTATTCCACAGGGTAGTACAGACAAGGCAATCGATATTAAGGATGGTACATTCTCTTGGAACCCATCTTCTCCAACCCCTACACTTTCTGATATACACCTTAATGTGGTAAGAGGCATGCGAGTAGCAGTCTGTGGTGTCATTGGTTCCGGCAAATCAAGCTTATTGTCTTGTATACTTGGGGAGATACCCAAACTGTGTGGTCAAGTAAGTACATGTATAAAAAAATTTGATGTTAACTTGGATGACTGTATCATTACATTTTCCTTTTGCTCCTTTTTCAGGTCAGGGTCAGTGGTACAGCAGCATATGTTCCTCAGGCTGCTTGGATACAGTCTGGAAACATTGAGGAGAACATTCTTTTTGGCAGTCCAAAGGACAAGCAGCGTTACAAGAGAGTTATTGAGGCTTGCTCCCTGAAGAAAGATCTTCAGTTGCTCCAATATGGAGATCAGACTATCATTGGTGATAGAGGCATTAATTTGAGTGGAGGTCAGAAACAAAGAGTGCAGCTTGCGAGGGCACTGTACCAAGATGCTGATATTTATTTGCTTGATGATCCCTTCAGTGCAGTTGATGCTCATACCGGGAGTGAATTATTTAAGGTTGATACGACCTGTTGCCTTCTGTTGTTTGATTATTTCTAAAGCTGTTTCTGTTGCATAACATCTCAGCTTTTGTGTTGCAGGAATATATATTGAGTGCACTGGCTAGCAAAACAGTAATTTATGTAACCCATCAAGTTGAGTTTCTACCAGCTGCTGACTTGATACTGGTAACCATATTTTTCTCATAATATAAATATATTTTAATGATTAATGCACGTGGGTACACTATTTCAGTTTCCATTACCTTATTGAGTTGTCCAATGCAATATGTTATTTATCCATGTTTTCCTGTTGAGAGTTAACTACACAAGCAGGTTCTTTATGGAAGCAAGCTATCTTAAATAATATTTTTTTCATGGGACTATAAATGGGTTAATGGGCCTGGATTGATTTCTCTTTTATGCTGCTGTCATGGTACAGGTTCTTAAGGATGGCCATATCACCCAAGCTGGAAAATATGATGATCTTCTCCAAGCTGGAACTGATTTTAATGCTTTGGTTTCTGCTCATAAGGAAGCTATTGAAACCATGGAAATTTTCGAAGATTCTGATGGGGATATCATTTCTTCTGTTCCTGACAAGAGACTGACACCAAGTGTTAGCAATATCGATAATCTGAAAAACAAGGTGCCTGAAAATAAGAAATCATCAAGTACACGTGGAATAAAAGAAACAAATAAGACTGAAGAGCGTAAGAAGAAGCGTACTGTTCAAGAGGAGGAGAGGGAGCGAGGAAGGGTTAGCTTAAAGGTTTATTTGGCATACATGGGGGAAGCCTACAAAGGTACACTTATACCACTCATTATCTTGGCTCAAGCCATGTTCCAAGTGCTTCAGATTGCAAGTAACTGGTGGATGGCATGGGCAAACCCACAAACAGAAGGAGATGCACCAAAGACAGATAGCGTGGTCCTTCTGGTTGTTTATATGTGCCTTGCTTTTGGGAGTTCATTGTTTGTGTTTGTGAGAAGCCTTCTTGTGGCTACATTTGGTTTAGCAGCTGCTGAGAAGCTGTTTGTAAAAATGCTAAGGTGTGTTTTTCGAGCGCCAATGTCATTCTTTGATACTACACCATCTGGACGGATTTTGAATCGAGTAAGTTGATCTTGATCTTGCTCCTGCTAATATTAATTAATTTATTTTTTCTCTTCTGTGTGCCTTTTCTAATGTGCACTTCCTAAGTTTTCTGAATCATACTTCATATCAGGTTTCTGTAGATCAAAGTGTCGTGGACCTTGATATAGCATTCAGACTTGGTGGATTTTCATCAACAACAATTCAACTCCTTGGAATTGTTGCTGTCATGAGCAAAGTCACATGGCAAGTTCTGATTCTTATAGTTCCCATGGCTATTGCATGCATGTGGATGCAGGTAACTGCTAAACTTCCAGATTTTCTTTAATGTTGACCTTTGCCTCAGATTCTTAATTTTCTTTTATGGAGATCGCACTGCAAATAAAGTAAATAGCAATAGTAGGTGCCCTAAAAATCAATAAAAGAACTTTAGGCACATATTGTTGGCTACCTCTGTCAGTTAACTAGCCAATTATCTGGAAAATCATTGAATATGTTCAGCGTGGATGTGTTGTGTTATGAATAGCGCTTGTATTCAATATGAGGCCAATGGGCCGGTATATATACACAAAGTACAGGTGGTAAATATGCAAAGAACCCCTCATAATAATGGGGAATAACAACCTATACATATATCTCTAACACCCCCCTCAAACTCATGGTGGATCAACAACACCGAGTTTGGAGAGGTAGAAGCTGTGGTGTCTGTGAGTGCGGGCCTTCGTGAAGAAATCCGCTATTTGAAGCTCAGAGGCACATATCAAGAGTAATCACCTGATCATACACACAAGGCCTCATGAAAGAAGCATCAACACCAATATGCTTGGTGAGTTCATGCTTCACAGGATTACGAGCAATACCGATAGCACCTCATCGTCGACAAGAGAGGGCGGTGTAGTGACAAACACCAAAATCCTCAAGTAACCACCGTAGCCAAGTAATCTCGTTGTCAAGAGAGTCATGGCTCGCAACTCACCTCTGCACTCGAACGGGACACTGCATCTGTTTCTTCGTCTTCCGTGCAATAAGAGAACCCCAAGAAAAACACGATGGAGAGATAGACCGCGATCGGAGGATCGCCGCCCAAGTAGCATTCGAATAGGCTCAAGTCAGAACGAGTGGAACGTGGAAAGAAGAGACGGCGAGAGATAGTCCCACGAAAGTATCGCAGAACTCGAAGAAGGTGGGTGTAGTGGACTCGAGTGGGAGCGAAACAAACTAACTCGAATATGAACTGGATAAGTGATATCCGGACGAGTAACGACAAGGTAGACAAGACTCCCAACAAGATGACGATAGCGAGTCGGATCGTAAAGAGGCTCGCCATCGAGAGTCGGAGATGAACATTGAGCTCCATGGGAGTCTCAACGACTGTTGATCGATGAGAGGCGCGATCAAGAAGATCTGAATGTATTTCTCTTGGGACATAAAGAAACCATCCGAGTGGAAGTAATCTCAATCCCAAGGAAGTAACAAAGAGGACCAAGATCCGACATAAGGAATCGCTCACTAAGATGAGCCTTGACAAAGGCAATGTACTGAGAATCATCTCCGTAATGATCATATCATCAACATACGTAAGAAGAAGAAGAGTCCGACCACGAGGCGAAGTGTGGACAAAGAGCGCAGATCATGATCACTAGCTGAAAAGCCGCAGCATGACCACAGAGGAGAAGCGCCAAACCAAGCACGAGGGCTTGCTTAAGGCCATAGAGAGCGGCGAAGGCGCATGCACCATGCCCTCGTGAAGAATACCCGGGTGGCGGATGCATGTAGACCTCCTCACACAACTCGCCATTAAGAAAGGCATTCTTGACATCAAGTCGAGAAAGCAGCACCGATGCGTGACAGACGCCACCGAAAGAAGAGTGCGAACAGTGGTCATGTGGGCCACAGACCATTACAGCCTTAAGTTCTTACTCGACCAGCGCCTTTCAACAATCCCGCAGCATCACTGGGTCAGCAAGCTCCTCGGCTATGATTTCACCGTCGAGTACAAAACCGGTCACTCGAACGTTGTAGCCGACGCCTTGTCCCGCAGGGACACCGAGTCGATCGCCATCAGCGCACTGTCGGCACCTCAGTTCTCTATTCTTGACGAGCTTCGCAAGGAAATCGACACCGACAACACGCTTTCCTCCCTCCGCACCAAAATCATCACCGGCGGCCTGGGGCAACAGTGGGGCGTCACCGACGGCATCATCACCTTCTCTGGCCGCGCCTATATCGCCACATCGTCACCTCTATTGCCGATAGTCCTCGCGGCAGCCCATGATACCGGCCACGAAGGAGTCCAGAAAACACTTCACCGGCTGCGCGCTGATTTCCATGTGCCGGGCGCCCGCACGATTGTCCAGGAGTTCGTGCGCGCGCTGCTGCTGTCAAAGAACACAAAGCGGAGCACCTCCATCGGCGGGCCTCTTACAACCACCGGCGTTCCTCGACGGTTTGGGCCGATGTTTCGATGGATTTTATCGAAGGCCTCCCGCGCATCTACGGCAAATCCGTCATACTAACGGTGGTAGACCGTTTCTCCAAGATGGCGCATTTTCTTCCTCTCAGCCACCCCTACACAGCGAGCTCAGTTGCTCAGGTGTTCTTCACCGAGATTGTTCGCCTCCACGGCATTCCTTCCTCCATCGTCAGCGACCGGGATCCCGTCTTCACCAGCGCCTTCTGGACGGAGCTTTTCCGCCTCGCCGGTACCAAGCTTAACCTCAGCTCTGCCTACCACCCTCAGTCTGACGGTCAATCCGAAGTGGTGAACAAGATCATCGTCATGTACTTGAGGTGTTTGTCAAGCGACCGACCGCGACAATGGTCGCTACGGCTTCCATGGGCGGAATTCGCCTACAACACGTTGTTTCAGTCATCGCTCAAGACTTCGCCGTTTCGGGTGGTTTACGGCCGCGACCCTCCAACTATGCTGCGGCATCCTCAGGGATCAACGGCGGTTCAGGTCGTGGATCAGCTCCTCCTGGAACGCGACAAATTTTTGGCCGAGGTCCACGACCGCCTGGAGCAGTCCCAGCAACACTACAAGCATCACTACGACAACAATCATCGCGACGTGTCCTTCACCGTCGGGCAATGGGTGTGGTTGCGCCTCCTTCACCGCCATGCCGCTTCGCTCCATGTCCGTGGACGCGGGAAATTGGGACCACGCTACTTTGGCCCATATCAGATTGTGCAGCGTATTGGTGAGGTGGCTTACAAGCTTCGCCTTCCGCCATCCGCCCGCATCCACGACGTTTTCCATGTCGGTCTTCTCAAGCCCTTCCGTGGTGATCCCCCAGAAAATATCCCGCCACTGCCGGCAACCGTTCACGGCCGAATCAGCCCCACTCCAGCCACCGTGGTCCGGTCCCGAGTGGCTAGAGGTCGCCGCGAGCTTTTGGTTCAGTGGGCCGGTGCGCCATCCAGTGAAGCCTCTTGGGTTGCTTTGGAAGAATTCCGCCGCCGCTTTCCAGACTACCAGCTCGAGGACGAGCTGCTTCTTGAGGGCGGGGAAGATGTCATGTGGGGCCGTGTCTACCACCGGCGCCCTCGCCAAATCCCTCCAGCACCGGCTACTTAGTTTGCCAATCTTCAGGGATTCCCAATCTCCAGTTTCCTTTTAAGTAGAACTCCTAGTTGGATTGCTATTTGGTTTCCTTTATCTATTTGGCTTGGTTTCCTTCATCTATTCGGTTTCCTAAATCTTAGGCTGGTTTGTTAGGGCCTCTCCTATTTAAAGGACTTGGCGCAAGAGATTGAGTTAAGAAAGAAAGAATCAAACCTCTGTCTTCCTACTCTTCGCCACGGGCAAGGCGACGTGAAGCCGAACGCTCTCGTCCCCCCGTCAGCCACGGCTATTCGCTGCGCAATTGCCCCCAGAATCCACTAATAGCAAGCCGTGACACCCTGACAATCTAAAGACATGTCTCCTGAGACAGACCCCAGAAGACCACGACGAACTAAAGACGACAGACGGGATCACACAGATGACCAAGACGGTGATGCCACTGCTGGAAAGAGCCGGTAGACGAAGTGGCAGAAGCAGAGAGACTGGCGGCGATGGTGGCAGCGGAAGGAAGATGAAGCCAGTCAAGCTCCCAGAGGCGCGTGAGTCACGGTGCGAGGGGCCGAACCAACCGAGCTCACGTGTGGCGATCCCGAACACAACAAGAGTCGAATCAAGAATGACCCGATAACCAAGGTCGATGTCGCCACAGAAAGAAGTCGCATGGTAAGGCGAGGAACATGAGCAATGAAGGAACATGAAAGGATGAGTTGCTAAGAGATCCTCGACGAGACGAAAGAGATGTACCATCGCAGTAAGAACACCGACGGGAGAATCAAGAGGTGTAATAGAAGACGAGTGGAAGGATCGAGTCATGTGAAAGGATGCTCGTAATCGAGAATCCACGGAGGTACCGATCGTGTAGGAGGTGGTTTCTCGGTGCGAAATGTCGATGAGCGTAACTGCAGAACTCGTCGAAGGAGAACCCGGCGGCAAGCGGCGTCGAAGTCGCTATCTCTCGCCGGTGAGAGAAACTGAAGAAGTCGATGCGACGTCGTCGTAGAAGCACTAGTGCCGATGAAGAACGGCGTGAAATATGCCGCTTCTTCTTATAGCATTGGGACTCAATGTGGCCGTCCTTGTCGCGATAGGAGCAGTGAGGCGGCCACCTCCAGACGGAGGACGGCCACCACCACTGTGGTAGCATTGGAGGAAGCGATGTGAGCGAGACGGCGGCGAGCACGCAGGGGAGTGGCATCGCACCAAGCACCACTCGAGACGAGTCTCTCGCGCGTATCTCGGTAGAGCCTCCCGAGAGTGACACGAGGTGGCGTGCAAGGAGCCGGGCATGCCTTTGCTCGAACTCGGGGCGGCGAGTAAGGAACTCGTAAACCCGCTGAAACTCCTGTGTCAAGACGCATATCCATCAAAGACACGGGACAGTACGGCGGCCGGCGGTCGCGAAGTGAGTCCAAGCGGCGCGCATGCGAGAACTCGAGCGAAAGCGCCAACAGAGCATCACCTGCTGAAGAGAGTGCTCTGGCGGACCACGGGACAGTGCAGTGGCATCACGGAGAGGCTCGAGCGCCGACGAAGATGAGTCCACATCCGAAAGCCGAAGGAGTCCCACAACCTCGTAAGAAAATCGAGGCCGACATCGGCGATGAAAAGCAGGCCGAGCGTCGTCATCGTATCACCGAGTGTAGACGGTCGACGATCCTTGTAGGAATCGAGCCTCTGGTAGGCGAGGCGCTTCATTATCGGCTTTATCATCGCGGCAGCCTTATATCACCGCCGGAGGCAATGCAACAGCGTAGGCTCGTCGGAGAATAGGCAAGCGGCGGTGACATTGCCGCAGAGGACGCCCGAGGCGAAGACCACGCATGTGAATGCGCATGTGAGACACAAAGTCGGTGTAATTAACACCATCAAAGATCACCGGCGGCGAGGAGGAAGCGGTGCCCATTGGTAGGCGCGGCGGACGGCGCGGCGACCAAGGCAACGAAGTCTAACAGCGGCGCCGGACGCGCGGCGGTTAGAACGACGTTTTTAAAAAACCCTAAAACTTAACGGCCTCGGCCGGTAACACACGCACACACGCGAGAGAGCAGCGGCGCAAGAAGAGGAGGAGCGGCCGGCGGCGGCGGTGGCGGCAGCGTGGAGCGGCGGCGTCGAGCGCGAGCGGCGCGCGGAGCGGCCAGCGTCGACGCAGAGCGGCAACATGAGAGCGCCCGCGGCGTCGAAGCGGCCGCGGCGGGACGGAGGGAGCACCCGCGAGGAAGCGAGCGCGCGGCGTCGGTCGGCGCGGAGGAGCGGCCGGCGGCGAGGACGGAGGAGCGCCGCGCGAGAGGAGCGAGCGGCGGCGTCGGCCGGCAGCGGAGGAAGCAGGCCGACGGCGTCGGCCGAGGCGCGACGGCGGCGGCGGCGAGCCGGCGAAATTCGGTACCAGATCCAATCTGGTGGAGACAGGCACGGCCCTAGGTATGACAAACCCTAGGCTCTGATACCATGTTATGAATAGCGCTTGTATTCAATATGAGGCCAATGGGCCGGTATATATACATAAAGTACAGGTGGTAAATATGCAAAGAACCCCTCATAACAATGGGGAATAACAACCTATACATATATCTCTAACATGTTGAAGCTTGTGAAGTAAGTCCATTGTTAAAGGCTTAAATCATGAAGGCCTATGTTCAAGATATGTTGGTGATTTGAGTACCAAAAGACTTCTAAATATATCTGTAAGGCCATTAGCATACCCTCAGCATAATAGGTTGGGAATGAAACCCTCTTCCCATTTGTCTTCGTGACACAAGATATAATGGATGTCCTTGCTACCATGCTATTCTTATGAGCTTCGTCTTTTTTTATCCCATTAAAGAGATTATGATAAGTGCACAGGAAATGTTTGAATTATAAATCATGTGGTATTAGCTGCCTTTGGCCCATGTTTCCATGTGTCAACTGAACATGTGGTCTACAAACTCTCTTTTGTAAACATTTCTTTAGTTCTGAACGTAGCAGCCTGTGTCAGTGGAAGATGTTTCTTAGCTATAACTGAATTTGCCGTTTATTTTCCTGCGTTTTTAAATAATGTGATGCTTACCGTATTTGGCATTATGGCAATGTTGACCTGTGCTTGTTTGCAATACGTTGTATAAGTCTTTTGGACTTTGTAATGCAAATATTTTTTTTCATCTGCTTATAACACGTGCCTGGCAGTTCAGCAATACCCGCGGTCTTAAAAATTTTTTAAAAAATCAGCAGTACCTACTTTCTATGAACACTGGATATTGCATTTTAAATTAAGTGTGAGGTTTAGTGTCATCAGTTGTGTTTTTCTTATATTGGAAGATGTTAGTCTTGGATAGCACAAACGACTAATAAATTTTGAGGGCTCCAATCACCTTTTACAAATTGGATACTATAGTTAAGTTTACTTTCTTAAAAAATGATCCTGTCCTAGGTTATTGATCACTGAATAATGACACAGTATGTGTTCAGAAGCTGTTTAGTATGTTCGTGATTCATTGTTGAGATCTTGAAAATTGGTTTGCCTGCTAATATTTATGAAATGAGGCTTTTAGCTTTCTATCTTTAAACTTTTATAAATACCATCACAAGTATCAGGAAATATCTGTTTTATGGTAAATCAGAGTGAGGTTTAACTAATAATTACCATCGACTTTGCAGAGATATTATATTGCTTCATCAAGGGAACTGACTAGGATCTTGAGTGTTCAGAAGTCTCCAGTGATCCATTTGTTTAGTGAGTCAATTGCTGGTGCTGCTACCATCAGAGGGTTTGGTCAAGAGAAACGATTCATGAAAAGAAATCTTTACCTTCTCGATTGTTTTGCTCGGCCTTTATTTTCTAGCCTTGCAGCTATTGAATGGCTCTGCCTGCGAATGGAATTGCTCTCAACGTTTGTGTTTGCTTTCTGCATGGCAATACTCGTGAGCTTCCCTCCTGGCACAATTGAACCAAGTATGTCTTATCTTGTGTCACATGCCGTTATGGTGCATTTTGTATCTTGCTTCACCTAATTGTTTACTTGTTAGGTGCAGTGGAATACTCGCATCTTTTTGTTAGTTAAATTGCTTCTGCATCTAAATGGGCTTTGCAATTGATAGGTATGGCTGGGCTCGCTGTCACATATGGACTTAATTTAAATGCTCGAATGTCAAGGTGGATATTGAGCTTCTGTAAATTAGAGAATAGAATCATCTCTGTTGAGCGTATTTATCAGTATTGCAAGATTCCTAGTGAAGCACCACTGGTTATTGAGAATTGCCGCCCCCCGTCCTCGTGGCCTGAGGACGGAAACATTGAACTGATTGATCTCAAGGTAAACTTTATTAGCCGGCTGCCATTAATGACAATACTTTCGTATAATGTTAGTGTTTTCTGTATGTATATTAGTTTGCTCTTCATTATATATAATTTAATGTTTGGCATATTATTGTTCTTTTCCTAAATATCACAGGTCCGCTACAAGGATGACCTACCCTTAGTTCTACATGGAATCAGTTGTATGTTTCCTGGTGGGAAAAAGATCGGGATTGTAGGGCGAACTGGAAGTGGTAAATCTACTCTTATTCAGGCCCTTTTCCGCCTAGTTGAACCTGTAGGAGGGAAAATTATCATCGACAACATTGACATTTCTGCAATTGGCCTTCATGATCTGAGGTCACAGTTGAGCATCATCCCTCAGGACCCTACATTGTTTGAGGGTACTATCAGAATGAATCTTGACCCTCTTGAAGAACGTGCTGATCAAGAAATTTGGGAGGTACGTCCTGGTCACCTTCATGCTAACCTCGTGTTAAATATCTCACGAAAATCTCTTTTCTTTCAGGCACTAGAAAAGTGTCAGTTAGGAGAGGTCATTCGTTCCAAGGAAGAAAAGCTGGACAGTCCAGGTTAGTTTTATTTCTGAATAGATGAACACTTCTTCAGAGAGTAAGCATGAGGTTTTTTAATGCAAAAAGTTATTTTCCCTGGATATTTGTGGTGTCATTTCAGTATTGGAGAATGGGGATAACTGGAGTGTAGGACAGCGCCAACTTATTGCACTGGGTAGGGCACTGCTTAAGCAGGCAAAAATTTTGGTGCTTGATGAGGCAACAGCATCAGTTGACACAGCTACAGATAATCTTATTCAAAAGATTATTCGCAGTGAATTCAAGGATTGCACGGTCTGCACCATTGCACATCGTATCCCAACGGTTATTGACAGTGACCTAGTCCTGGTCCTTAGTGATGGTACGGCACTTTCTCGTAATTGACAAGTCACTTTTCAAGTCCTAGTTAGATTGTCATAAGTTTACTTATTTGCTCGTTTATTGTGTGTTCTTAGTTTTCTTCATAATACTCCTAGCTGAACAGTTAGTACCTAACAAATTTTCTCATGCATAAAAACTTGGAAACGGGTGTCTTGCTTACCCGAGAAACTGTCTTTACAATGAATTTATGTCGTCGTTTTGGTTTCAGGTAAAATTGCAGAGTTTGACACACCCCAGAGGCTCTTGGAGGACAAGTCCTCCATGTTCATGCAGCTAGTATCTGAGTACTCCACTCGGTCGAGCTGTATATAGAGAGGCTTAGCTTAAAGCCTTAAACCCCCACCACCAAGTAGAGGCTGGGAGGTAAGATGGCAGTATCCCCCAGTCTGCTTACACCATAGAAGTATCAACACCATAGGGCGAGACAGAAAAGGAGATGTATATGAACGGGAAGGACACCGCGCGTTCCCTGACCTGAAGAACCATGGAATGATTGAATCGGTGAGGGAATGCAGTAGGCATAACAATGGGAGGAGTTGGTGGCATTACCCGTAGCTGGTGCTTCTGTATGTATAAAATGTATACTGCTTCTCCCTTGCATGATGGAAAAGGAAGGGGATAACATGAGTAATAAAGGGGGAAAGGTTTCTTTTTGGCATCAGATTGGTGTGCCCGTTCCTATGTTTCAGTCGCGTTAAATTCCATTTACCTCACCTGAGCATTGAAAGTGTGACATGGTGAATAGGTAGGTGCGCGCTGACTTCTTAGGCTTCTAACTCAATAGAGCAATTTGCTGGTCTACCTTCTGGACGACAGTATGTTACTACGGTGTCGCAATTCCAGTTTTTATTGGCTGATAGCAAAATAAAGTGAAAACTGAACAGCCGGGTACTGTAAATATGTCGTGGAGAAACGTCGGCGATGGGTAATATATCACCCACACCCAGGTACAAGAATACGGGTTTGTTCTTTAACGGCTTCTAAAGCAACTTTCGATTTCTATTATAGTATCTATGTGACACCTTGGTTCATGTTGGCCTATGTGTGTGCACACATAAATTTCTAGGTTAGTCCCACCTTGCTAGCTTACTTTGAGAATCACTTACATATAAGCCTAGGAGTTCCAAAGGTAGCACCCCCGGTTAACCGTTTTGCGCGAAGTGAGGACGAAAGTGCAAGCGGGTTGCTACGTGTGCGTGGTCTATCCAGAATGTGGTTAGGTTTGAGCCGATTTGGACCTTAGGGCGTTACAATCTAACTTTTAAACGAAATATTTTCTCAAGACGAGATCTACAAGTTAATTATAGTACACGTTAAAAGACTAATATATATATTAACTAAAATCACAAACGAGCATTTCTCTCTCTGTAATCTCTGTCACAAACAACTAAAATATAAAAATTTTAGTAAAAAAAAATCTATAAACCGCAACCATATCAAATATGTCATACAACGTTTGCAGTGCAGCGACCGGTAACAGGAACAGCAGCATCTAGAGCGGAAATCTGGGCCTGCAGTATGCGAGTCCGGGATCTGCACTGCGATAGCAGGACCATGGAGGCCTCGGCAGGGACACCATCCCGGCCGGCTGGCCGGCAGGCAAACCTCCCTGTGGGGAAGGGTACAACAGCTCGCGAAGCTTTACTGTGTGATTTGGAGGGAGACGACCCAAGCCCCACCGCGAACTGAACGGGAGGCGCGCGCGGCCCGGCCACGTCCCATCATTGGCCCACGAAGTTGCTACTGACTACTGAGTGCTCATCATCACCGTGTCGTCTAGGGAGTGATTCGGTTATTGTTACGAAATCTTTATAAGTGCGGTGCAAACTGTACGAGTAGGCTTGATCTAAATGTCTCGAGTACAAAAAGGCGCTATTGCCATTTCCATTCTTCTCCCGCAATGTTTACCTTTTGAGATAAGTGTTGAGTTTTCTTAAACTCTAGATTGATTCTGTAGAGATTTTTTGATATCATCTTTATTTTTCTGTCTTATTTATAGTGTCGCTCACAATGTACAATAAGACTAGAGAGTAAGAACTTATTTATAGATTCCACTTCCAAGTATTATAAAGTGATACTACCTGTTTCCGATGTCCTGTGAGACTCCTGAACTATGTTACCAACCACGATCAGACATGTCAGTTTTATGAGTCTAAAATATATTAGTCTTAAACACATATGTGTGAGTTATGCGCAATAACCAGATTGTTTATAAGATCAATTCTAATATGATCATGTGAGTCAACAGCTTGCAGAGCTGATCCTTCAAAACAAACCCAGCTATTTCGCCCTGTGTTGTGCCTGGGTTAAACAAATGCATGTATATTAAATTCTAGTAGACTTGATCTTAATAAATATATCTACCATATTCCAGCACAACCGTCCTTGACACCTCAAATATTAATTTCTGAAGTTAAATTCAACATCAAAATATTTTCTATCACTTGCATCAATAATATAAATTATTTCATATTAAGTAAAATAGATAATACTCATAACAAATATTGAAAGTCGCATAAAAATCCCAACAATAAGAACCTTGAATGGACCCACGTTATATTTGTCTAGTTATTCCAATACAAAAATGATATCTCGGAGAGAAGCTTCGCAAGGTTTTACAGAAGACGAACTCACACGCACGAACGACGATGACCCTTTTTTTTACTGTATTTGTGGTTCATTAAGGAGAGGTGTGGGCCTGTTTTTTTGGCTGCGGCTTGTGACTTTTGAGCTGTTTATACGAGAGAGTAACAGAAATTCACGTGCGATTTTTACCGATATAAATGAAGTCAGTAAAGTATGTACTACAATTAACTAGTAGACCCTATCTTGAAAAAAAATACTCCGTTTAAAAGCTAGTTACTGTAAACAAGCCGAAAACAGCTTTTAGAAACTGAAAAGAACAGAGTCATAGTTGGTACAAGCCACAAGGTACAAACAGGCAGGCACACTACTGGGTATGCACAGCATAATGCCAACCAGCTGATTAAACAGGGCACCGTATACCCGACAAGTGCACTGAATCCTTAAGCCTCGTCAGCATTGATCTAAAAATTCTCACGCTGAAGTGTTCTGACAAAGCATCTCAGTTTTACTCCCAATACAATACCCTTACGGTACATATGAAGAGAGGTAACTGGAATGGATCATGGAGGAGTGAAGGCGACAAAACCTACCATCTCTCATCGCCTTCCCAGTTGTTCTTCTCCTTTGGTCCCGTTGGCCCTTCCTCCTCGTACAGTTCCACAGGAAGACTATTCAATATTGCTTCCGCTGTGAACCGAAGAAAGAATGGTAAGAAGCTAAGCACCATGTCTATCTCCGACCGTGAGTTGTATGTGATGGTCGGGCCCCACTCTCTCATGTACTGCAGCCAGCATGGTTCAACCACAGCATCTCCCAGATATTCTGCAGAGATGATCTTAAACTTCGTGCTCGAATCAACCGAAAGATTGCTTCGTGCCACATCGTTTCTTACTCCGACACCAAGATTCTCGGAGCCCTGCAGATAGCAGCCAGGGTGGGCATAGCTTGCGTGTCCGTTCTTCGACGAATAAACAATCGCTTTGTTTCCTGAGATGAACTCCAAATCGCAAGCATCCACCCATTCACCCCCACTGTGCTGAGAGAAGTAGATAGACGAGAGCTCACCCGAGAAGTTACTTATACGGAGGGTGAAATGCTCCCAGTCTCCAACATGCCTACCAACCTTCTGTAGAGCAAAGCTTGCAAATCCAACCTTTATTGTTGCTGGTCCATTGAATGGGCAGAACACCCACATCGCAATGTCAGTGAAGGTTCCTCCATGAGCCGGCTTAACATGAGCATAGAGCTCAGCGCTACTCAAATTGCCAACTTTGACATACTCATTCCTATCATCATCGGGAAGATCAATCCAGTACTCACCGTCATTCGTCCCACCAGCAGGCAGGTTTGAGCCACCAGCAAGTATTGCATGTCCCATTTTTACATCTTTCTTGTGCAGTGTAGCTCCATTCTCAAAGAACCAAGAAACTGATGACGGTAAGTACTTGTCTTGTGGGTGGAAGAATACAGTTGGGCCATAGTGCCTGATTAGTGCTTGGATCTGCTCTAAATTAGGCATGGCTCTCAAATTTGAGTCAAAATTCTTCAAGCAGGGAATGCCCGATTCCTCACTAAATGAATCTGTTTCACAGAAGAATGTACCAACGGGTATACCTCGTCCTGCCATCCCTCGGTGGCAAGGCCTTGTCTTCCAAACATGGCATTTACTTTCCAAATTTACAATTGAACTAACGTTCTCACATGCATCTGTGAGGTCATGTCGCACACATCGAACTGCTTCCAGTGAGGGCTTTTTTGGTCCTCTAGTAACCACATAGCCAAGGGCGTCATACCCATCTGGTGGTGATGGCGACCAGAAGCACCCGCATTCACTATTGTCATCTTCGTTCAAGTCAGCACTAGTCCAAACAAGGGTGTAATCTAATGGTTTCTCAAGAGCGGGCTTGCTATTCATCAATTGGTAGCTAACCGCTTCCCTTGCCACAAGAAGAAATCCCTGTAAAGGCCGGTCATTCTCTTGGGCATAGTGCCCAAGGCAGTGGAAACCATCAGGAACTTCATTTGGCTCGTAGAATGTAGCTCCTAAGCAGCTCCATATACTCTGGAATTTGGTGATATTTACAACATCAAGCTCTCCTATGCATATTGTGCCCTTAGCGAAGTTCCCTCCTGCGAAGGAGTTGCTAGACAAAGTTAATAAAGGGTCAAGTATTCAGGAAAGCAAATCTATTTGGCGAAACAATGACAAGCAAAATGAGAAACGGAACAGTTTGTTACATGCGCCTGTTAGTTGTTACTCAACTACGAACAAAAAAGGAACAACTACGAACAAAAAAGGAACAGGTTGCAACCCCATCACAACAAAAATACAGACTTCGAGTAGCCTGCACAAAAGTAAACTATAGATTTTGCTCCTTGCGAACAAATGAACGGCTCGACATTTCTCATACTATATATGATCGCAAAATTACTCTCGCCCCCTCAAGAGAACACCTTTGAGCCTACGGTAGCTACCTTCTAAAGTAAGAAGCCTTCAGAGTAAAGCGGACTGATCCTAGCTAAACCACTTCCAAGGCAAGCACCAAGAGGGCGGCAAAAGCCACTACAGCAAGCTATGTGCAAGCAAATTCCTATAGTACTCCCACAGCCCAAAGAAATCAACGATCGAAACAGCCGGCAACCAAGTTCAGAAACATCGTAAATCGCAAAAATCCCATCTTTCGCGGCGATCTATCTTTTCTATGTTTAATTACTGAGACCGTTCACGAACAGGTCACAAGAACTGAAATCTGCACAGCACCGCAACAACGGAAGAAATTTAACTAAGTAGGACCAATCCTGCCACTTATCATGAAATAAATTCCCTTTTGGGGAGAAGGAAACAACAAAACGGACAATAATTGAACAACAAAAGAAATCAACAAATTTAGCACGAACCCAAACGGAGCAACTAAACCTTCCAATCATAAAACACCATCCAGTCGAGGCCAATAGATATCGACAATTCACGAGCTGATTCAAGAAACAATTAGCCAGTACTACAAAGAAACAAAGCTGAGAGAAAGAAGAGAGAAAAGGCCCCAAACCTTGCGGCCACGCCGGCAAGGGCGCTGGCAGCTGGAACGGCTCCGGCAGCCGGACCCCGCTGCGTCCGGCAACCGATGTGCCGCCGCAGCAGAAGCAGCTCCACCCGCCCATCACCAACTCTTGCCTTCCCCTCTCCAGTCCACCCACAGCTCCTCCTATTATCAAAGGTCAAGCCGGCGGCTGGCTCCCCACGCCCAAACTCCGGTCTAACGGGAGCGGCTTTTCCATTGGTCGAGACGGCCGCCGCTTCCGCGGGGTGGATGGCGACACTGAGGAGGGCTTGGATTCGGGCTTGCGCTTGGGCCTGGGCGTCAGGTCTCAGGTGAGGCTCTCGTCCAGTGTGAGGTCGAATACATAGCGGCTTCCACCGCTTCGACTCAGACGCTCTGACTCGCTCAACTGCTTGGTGATCTCCTGGCGAGACATCGGCGGTGGCGCTCGTGGTGGGCAACAAGTCCACTCGCTCGCAAAGAACCCCGTTTTCCACGAACGAGCAAGCACATCCGGGTGAAGTACCACTTCATCCGAGGTCATTGGATGAAGGCGGCATCAAGGTGAGCTACATCAACACCACGGATCGCCTTGCGGACCGCTCACCAAGCCTCTTGGGAGGGTCAAATTCCTCGAGCTCGCCTAGGATCGGCCGTTCAACCTTCTCACAAGGAGACACACAAGACTTAGGAGAGAATGATTGATAAGTCTTTGTGTCAAGGACAACATCTTTGTGCTTTAGAACGACTTTAGACTAGCATCTTAGACTAGCTTTAGGACAACTTTAGGTCAAGGTTCTACGCTGGCAAAGAAAAAGACTCCATCTCTGCGATGATAGCGCGACGCAGATCTTGAGCATTGGAGGAAGCAGCGCGGCGGCGGCGCGATGGGCGGCCGCGCAAGACGCCACGAGCACGGCGGCAGCCAGACAGCGCGACGCGGCGGTGGCGCTCTGGAGGAGGCATGCGGCGGCGGCGACGGGTCGACGGAGGCGCGGCCTTCACGCAACGCGGCTCTCTTCCGGTTGATGCGTGGTCACCACGAGTACCAAGCCGTCGTCGAGGGCGTCGGCCCGGCGGCGGGTGGCCTACCTCACCAAGACCAACTACGTCGAGTGGGCTGCGATGATGAGGTAAAGCTCCAGTCGCGGCATATGTGGGATGCGATCCGATGACGGCGGCGTCGACTACGACCGGGATTGACGGCGCTGGATGCTCTCATCGCTGCGATCCCGCCGAGATACGATTCGCTACCAACAAGCGGATCGCCAAAGAGGCTTGGGGCGCCATCGCCGCAAAGACGCACGGCAGCCGACCGCGCCCGCAAGTCTACATTACGAGCACTACGCAGAGTGGGAGAACACGGCCTTCAAGCGGTGAGGCGTTGATGACTTTGCTCTCCGTCTCAACACTCATTGCGAGAAGATGGTGCGATTCGGCGGCGACACCTACGGCGAGAGAGAGGCGTGGAAAAGCTCTTCCGCTGCGCCCCGAGAAGTACAAGCGAGATGGCTCGCTCGATCGAGTCTCTGCTGGACCTCTCCACGATGACGATCGAGGCGTTGGGTCGCTTCAAGGTCGTTGGCGATGAGCCACAGCGCCTCTCGGGACCGTCACCATTGGCGGAAGCTCCTCCTCGCTCGGGAGCGGTGGGGTGCCGGCCAAGGTGACGGGAAGAAGGAGTCTTCTTCCACGACAGTGACGCAGCGCGGCAAGCACGGCAAGCCGCGCAAAGACGCCAGGCGGCGCGAGGACGTGCGCGAGGTGATGGCCGTGAGGCGCCAGGCGGCGCGCGCCGGCAAGCAAAGCGACGAGGCGACTCTTGCCACAAGCTGCGGCAAGCTTGGTCATTGGGCGGATTGTCGGCGACCACGACGCGGCCAGCCCACGTCGCGCAGGAGGAGGGGCGCACGGCTCTATTCATTGCCCATGCGAGCATCGAACTACCTCCGGCACCGGCGCGATGGCTCTCCTCCACCTTGACGAGCCAAAGCACACGCCCTCCTCGGCTACGGCTCGAACGCGACAAGATCGATGGGTGGTGCCTCGACACCGCACCACCCATCACATGACCGATCAACGGAGTTCTTCGCCGAGTTTGACTCTAGCGTCCGAGGCTCCGTCAAGTTTGGGGCGCCTCGGCGTGGAAATCAAGGGCGTCGGCCGTCGTCTTCACCACCGTGTCACGGTGAGCACAGTCGCCACCGACGCGTCTACTACATCCCGATCTGCGGAACTCCATCATCGACTTGGGCGGTGGATGAGAACGGCTCGCGTGTCGAGATCGAGCACGGTGCCGCGGATTTGGGATCTTCGCCGTCGTCTTCTTGCCAAGGTAACCGAGGCGCAAATCGACTCTACATTCTTCACATGCGGTGGCACAACCCCTCTGTCTCATTGCTCGTCGGGACGACGAGGCGTGGCGAAGGCACGCAGCGCTTTGGGCACCTTCACCCGAGGCCCAGGCGGCTCGGTGCCACGAAAATGGTGCGAGGCCCGCCGTGCCTTGACCATGTGGAGCAATTCTGCGACGTCTGCGTGTTGACGGCGCAGGCGACTCCTTTCCCGGCGGCGAGTTTCGAGCCAAGGAGAGGCTCGAGCTCGTGCACGGGACTTGTGTGGCCCGGTGACACCGCCACACGGGAGGACGACGCTACTTCCTGCCGCTCATCGGCGACCTCTCCGCTACATGTGGGTGATGGTCCTCGGCGGCAAGGAGAGGCTGCGGACGCCATCAGCGCGCACGCAGTGCTGCGTAAGGCGAGCGCGGCGCAAGCTGCGCGTCTTTGCGCCACAGACAACAATGGCGAATTCACGGCGGCTGAATTCGCGTCGTCTGCTGGCGATGAGGGCATTGGCGCCACTACTCTGCGCCGTACTGCACCGCGCGAGCGGCGTCGTCGAGCGGCGCAACCAGGCGGGCGTGGGATGGCTCGGGCCCTCCTCAGCGAGGGGATGCCGGTTGTCTTCTGGGGAGAGGCGGTGGTGACGGCCGTCTACATCCTCAACCGCTCGCCTACCAAGGCGCTCAAAGCGGGGACGCCGACGAGGCTTGGCATGGGCGCAAGCCGACGGTCTCCCACTTGCGGGTTTCGGCTCCCTCGCGTTCGCCAAGGAGCTTGGCCACATCGGTAAGCTCGACGACAGGAGCACTCCGGGAGTGTTCATCGGCTACGCGGAGGACTCGAAGGCCTACCGCATCCTCGACCTGTCACACGCAAGCGTCGCATCTCGCGTGGCGTTGTGTTCGACGAAGGCGGCAGGGCGACGGGACAAGGTGGTGGGCGACGGTTCGACCGACTCGGGGACTTTGTTGTCGACTACGTTCACTTCGAGAGAGCCAGGGGAGCTAGCAACTCGGCCTCACCGAGCTCGTCCACCTCGACACCTTGCTTGCCACCAGCTCCGGCGAGTGCTCCACCACCTTCGGCACCGGCTACGCCCCACTCTTCACCACCGGCCACTCCACGCTCTCCCGCACCGGCTCACCACTCTCCTGCACTGGCGGCCACACCACCGGGATCGGCCCCAACAGTTTCGGTCCACGACGAGCAGCGCATGGTGGAGTTCGCTACTCCGCTGTCTCACGACGAGGACCGCGTCGACGCCTACCACGACGATGAGTCTCTGCGCTATCGTACCATGGACAACATCCTCGGTGAGCTGCCCGTCCCTGGACTGGCGCAGCACGACTTCGAGGCGGAGCTGCACTTGGCGTGCGACGACGGCGAGCCCCGCTCCTTCGCTGAGGCGGAGGAGGATGCGGCGTGGCGTGTCGCGATGAAGCAAGAGATGGACGCCGTCGAGCGGAACCGGACGTGGGAGCTGGCGAATCTTCCTGCCGGTCACCGCGCGATCACCCTTAAGTGGGTGTTCAAGTTGAAGCGGGATGAAGCCGGCGCCATCGTCAAGCACAAGGCTCGCTTGGTGGCACGAGGCTTCGTGCGGCGGGAGGGGTCGACCGATGGCGCCGCCGCCCGTCGCGCGCATGGAGTCCGTTCGTCTTCTCCTCGCACTTGCGGCCCGGGAGGATTGGCGCGTCCATCACATGGGCGTCGGTCCGCCTTCCTCAACGGCGACTTGAAGGAGGAAGTCACGTCCGTCGGCGCGCGGGATTCGTCATCCCGGCAAGGAGGGCAGGTTCTCCGCTGCGCAAGGCCCTCACGGCTGCGGCGGGCACCACGAGCCCGGCGCTAAGTGGACTCCACCTCAAGCAAATGGGAGCGCACACGCAGGTCGCGGTCTACCGGCGGGGCAAAGCGCAACGCCTGGCGGTGGGCGTCTCGTCGACGACTGGTGATCACCGCTCCAAGGAGGCCGAGGTCGAGGCGTTCAAGGCGGAGATGAAGACCGCCTTCGGATGAGCGACTTGGGGCTCCTCTCCTTCTACACGGGATCGAGGTCCACCGGGACGGCTCCGTATCTCCTTCGTCCGACCGCCTCGCCAAGCGCACCGTCGGTGGGCGGGCTCACCGATCGCAACCCCACCCACACTCCTATGGAGGAGAGGCTGGCCGAGTCGTGAGAGCACGGCGGAGGAGGTGGACGCGACGCGATCTGCGGCGCATTGTGGCGACCTTCGCTACCTCGCCCACGCGCCCGGATTTGGCGTTCACCGTCGGCTCGTCGGTCGGTTCATGCGGCGACCGACGACGAGCATCGGCGAGCCGTGAAGAGGATCCTCCGCTACGTTGCGGGCACCTCCGACTCACGGCTTGCACTACCCGAGGTGTCCGCGCGGCGCGACTTCATCGCATGCGGCGGCGGCGACCACGCGGCGACATCGACACCAAGCAAGAGCACAAGCGGATTCTCTTCTTCCTCGGCAAATGCCTCGTTAGTGGAAGTCATCAAGCGGCAGTGGTGGCCTGTCGGTGTGGTCGAATACATAGCGGCTTCCACCGCTTCGACTCAGGCGCTCTGACTCGCTCGACTGCTTGGTGATCTCCTTGGCAGAGACACTAAAGCGGTGGCGCTCAGGGTGGACAGCAAGTCCACTCTGGCTCTGGCAAAGAACCCCGTTTTCCACGAACGGAGCAAGCACATCCGGGTGAAGTACCACTTCATCCGAGGTCATTTGGATGAAGGCGACATCAAGGCGAGCTACATCAACACCACGGATCAGCTTGCGGACCTGCTCACCAAGCCTCTTGGGAGGGTCAAATTCCTCGAGCTCTGCTCTAGGATCGGGCTGGTTCAACCTTCATTATTTGTGATGGATGGGCAAATGGTGAAAATATATAAAAAACTAGCCATTGGATGAAATGTGAGTGGTTTAGATTGAGGGAATAGGGAGGGGAATAGGAAGAGAGGAATAGGGAAGCCTCATTCCTCGGAAAGGGCTGTCCATTTCGGCGTCGGAATATGTTGCCGTGCCGTCGTCGTGTGTGGCACCGCACAAGCCTGTTTTCGTCTTTTTGACTTTCTTAGCTTTTTAGATAGTTAATGGTTTGTAATTGTATCTAATGATTTTTTGTTTGTATTTTTGTTGTTGTGTGTTTGTTTGTATCATCACACATGATTTTAAGCTAGAGAAAAGTAGTTTAGAGAAGTCATCTCATTTATTTTAGCTTAGAAGCCGAAACCAAAAGCCACAAAAAGTCAAAAAGAATATAAGACTAGCACTTGTTGGGCATGTTCTTTTTTGGCTTAAGGATGTGATTTATGATTTTTTTTTATTAAAATTTTTGAATTTTAGGTTATCCACGACATATGTTATAGAGAGATACTTACTTACGATTTTGATTGATACAGATATTAGGCTTTTAATATATAATACAATTAATTTATAGATTCCGTATTAAGAAAATACTCTATTTGAAGGTTATGTACTGTAGCAAAAATCAAAAACTGTTTTTAGAAACCGAAAAAACATACCTGTTAGTTTTTTTAGATAATTATAAAAAATAGAAATAGAAAAAAAAATAAAAAAAATCTTTATATCTCTACGTATTTTAAATATTTTTTGGTTTTTCATCGCTGTTTGAAACTGGACAGCCGCAGAGGGGAGTTTGGTATATCGTGTACGTTTCTCATCTGTCCTAAAGCTGTCGGCGTTTTGGGCCGTGCGATTCGGACACGTGAAAGGTGAAGGATACGGATCCTGGTCTATCTCTATCAGGGTTAACAACGTGACACAAAGATGCTACACTAAACTCCAGTTCTTGATTTGCGGCAGCAAACCATGCATCAATCGGGAGAGATGTGGCGCCCAATATTTCGTCGTTGCACTAACTCACACCATCACGGGCATTCCAAATCATAAAGAACGATGTATTAGGCATCTTTTTCTCCTTTTCTCGATCTTTCGGTGCGACAACCACGCATGATTGCTGATTTGCTGGTCTCCACACACAAATGCTGTGTCTGTGTACTTGTGAACTGCCTTCTTCTTCTCTTTTTTTGACGGGTGTACTTGTGCACTGCTGTGTTCTGAGGGTTGGTTCTGCTCATTTCAGCTTTAACTTTTTAATTTTTAGTTTATTTTTTACTATTTATAAACTTTGTCTTTTTCTGAACTTTTGGATGGTGATCAGTTGGGCTTAAAAGCTCATGGCTTATGGCTGAAAACACTGTAGCTGACTGAAAAAAACACTTTAGCTGACAGAGGCTTATTTAGCATAATTAAATTTAAAAAAATTTAAAAATATATGTTAGCCCAATATGTATAATACAAACGAATATGGGAAAAAAAGAACCGGCAAAAAAAAATATAAAGCTCAACAACATTTTTGCCGGTTTTTTTTTTTTTTGCTGTATTTGTTCGTGTTTTCTGTAATAAGCTAACATATTTTTCCTATTTTTTTATTTTAATTACGCTAAATAAGTCACCTTCAGTCTGATAAAATTTCAGCCATTCTGATCTGCAATTCATTATAAGACACAACTTTTCAAATTTCAACCGAACGGGGCTGCTAGCATTTGTGATATTGGACTAGGCTTTTCTGAGGCTATTCCGCTCGTTTCCGTTGGGCCATGGTGGGCTGGCCTTGGAACTATTGGTGAAGTCTCTGAGATATTGGGCTCCTAATTTTTCATTGCAGGACGGCTAATTAGGCTGTGAAGCACGGCGCGGAATCAGACCCGACCACGACGTGAGCCTCTCTTCGCGTCGGACTCGGACTCGGGCCGCGAACAAACGGGCCTTCCTCTCGGACTCGATTCCGCTCGGGCCATTAAAAGGGAAGGTGCTAGCCCCCACGTCTCTCCACACCAAACCACCAACTGCTTTGCTTGCCCAGCAGCAACAAACCGACAGGCGAGCACAAGATCGAAGCGAAGAGAAGAGCTCACCACGATGGCCAACGAAGCGGCCGTCTCCTCTTCTTCCGGCCCGAAGAAGGCCGCGAACCGGCTGGTGGTGGCCGAGGCGACGAACGACGACAACTCCGTATGCAACCTCCACCCCGCCACCATGGACAGGCTCTCCATATTCAACGGCGACGTCGTCCTGCTCAAGGGCAAGCGCCGGCGGGACACGGTCTGCGTCGCCGTCGCGGACGACACCTGCGATGAGCACAAGATGAAGATCAATAAGGTGGTTCGTTCCAACCTCAGGGTGCGCCTGGCCGACGTCGTGTCTGTGCACCAATGCCATAGCGCCAAGTACGGCAAGCGTGTGCACGTTCTCCCCGTCGACGACACCGTCGAGGGCCTCACGGGTGGCCTCTTCGAGGCGTATCTCAAGCCCTACTTCGTGGATGCGTATCGCCCTGTCCGTAAGGGCGACCTCTTCCTCGTTCGTGGTGGCATGCGGAGCGTCGAGTTTAAGATTATGGAAATCGATCCCGCGGAGGAGTACTGCGTGGTGGCGCCCGACACTGACATCTTCTGCGACGGCGAGCCGGTGAAGAGGGAGGACGAGGAGAGGCTCGACGATGTCGGGTACGACGACGTGGGTGGCATGCGCAAGCAGATGTCGCAGATCAGGGAGCTTGTCGAGCTGCCACTCAGGCATCCGCAGTTGTTCAAGTCCATCGGTGTTAAGCCTCCCAAAGGTATTCTTCTGTACGGCCCTCCAAGCTCGGGTAAGACGCTGATCGCCCGTGCGGTGGCCAACGAGACCGGCGCATTCTTCTTCTGCATCAATGGCCCCGAAATAATGTCTAAGATGGCCGGAGAGAGCGAGAGCAACTTGAGGAAGGCTTTCGAGGAGGCCGAGAAGAACGCGCCGTCCATCATATTCATAGATGAGATCGACTCGATAGCTCCGAACAGGGAGAAGACCCACGGTGAGGTCGAAAGGCGTATCGTCTCCCAGCTGCTGACTCTGATGGACGGCATGAAGGCTCGCGCGCACGTCATCGTCATGGGCGCCACGAACCGCCCGAACAGCATCGACCCTGCTCTCCGGCGATACGGGAGGTTTGACCGCGAGATCGACATTGGCGTCCCTGACGAGGTTGGGCGCCTCGAAGTGCTGCGCGTTCATACCAGAAATCTGAAGCTGGCTGAGGACGTCAACCTGGAACTGGTTGCAAAGGACACGCACGGGTACGTTGGCGCCGACCTGGCCGCGCTCTGCACCGAGGCTGCGCTGCAGTGCATCAGGGAGAAGATGGACGTGATCGACTTGGAGGACGACACCATCGATGCGGAGATCCTAAACTCCATGGCCGTCACCAATGAGCACCTCAGGACGGCTCTCGTTGGCACGAATCCTTCTGCGCTTCGTGAGACAGTTGTCGAGGTTCCCAATGTCAGCTGGAACGACATTGGCGGCCTGGACGGCGTCAAGAGGGAGCTGCAAGAGACCGTCCAGTACCCGGTCGAGCACCCCGAGAAGTTCGAGATGTTTGGCATGTCGCCTTCCAAGGGCGTGCTGTTCTATGGGCCACCGGGCTGCGGCAAGACCCTGTTGGCCAAGGCGATCGCGAACGAATGCCAAGCAAACTTCATCAGCATCAAGGGACCCGAGCTGCTCACCATGTGGTTCGGTGAGAGCGAAGCCAACGTCCGTGAAATCTTCGAGAAGGCGCGTCAGTCCGCGCCGTGCGTCCTATTCTTCGACGAGCTCGACTCAATCGCGACGCAGAGGGGCAGCAGCGTGGGGGGTGCGGCGGACAGGGTCCTCAACCAGTTGCTGACCGAGATGGATGGCATGAATGCCAAGAAGACGGTCTTCATCATCGGCGCCACCAACAGACCCGACATCATCGACCCAGCGCTGCTCCGTCCCGGCCGTCTGGACCAGCTCATATACATCCCCTTGCCTGACGAGGCCTCCCGGCACAAGATCTTCCAGGCCTGCCTCAGGAAGTCTCCGGTGGCCAAGAACGTCAACCTCGCCGCACTCGCTAAGTTCACGGCGGGCTTCAGTGGCGCTGACATCACAGAGATCTGTCAGAGGGCGTGCAAGTACGCCATCCGGGAGGATATCGAGAAGGACATCGAAAGGCAACGACAGGCCAAGCAGAACCCCGAAGGCATGGAGGTGGACTGCGACCCGGGAGCGGCGGAGATAAAGGCAGCTCATTTTGAGGAATCAATGAAGTATGCGAGGAGGAGCGTGAGCGACACCGACGTCAGGAAGTACCAGGCGTTCGCGCAGACGCTGCAGCAGTCCAGGGGGTTCGGCAGCGAGTTCCGCTTCCCGACGCAGCCCCAAGCAGCAGAAGCTCCTGTCAATAGCCTATAAAAAACAAATTTAGTTAAAGTTGTCACGTAAAAAATAGTATAATAATCAAGTATAAGTAAATGCATTGTCTTTTATTATTTATGTTCTTTCAAGCTCATAAAACGTGAACCACAATGTCATTGGTAACTTTCTTCAATTTTTGTTTCTACACACAGCAAATAAGTCTATCATTCATAAAATCATCATCAATTAATTGAAAAAAATCAATTAGATATTTGTATGTTCAATAGTTCAAAAACAATATAATAGAAAAAATATGCCCAATTGCTTAATTACTAGACGCTGTAGTCAAATACTATAATTTTGTCTATGATTTGCAACAAGCTAGACCAATATTCCAAAAATCTAAATTGAAACCATAAGTATTAGCCATACAATTCGACAAAAATCAATCTACCATCATCACATTGAAATGCTAACTCATAATTAGCCCCTATTCTTGAAACAAATTGGAATTATTAAGAGAAATTTAGAGTAAAATATATACTGACCGGTGGGCCTAGACTTTCTTCAGTCGGCAAGGGCATAAGGCAATAGGAACCAGACGGCACCACGAGGTCCACGATGGGATGGTAGGTGAGGGCGGCTAGTGGTGCTGATTTCTCCTATTCTTCAATGACCGGTCGCTATCTGGTTGGGAGCGGCTATGCGATGGACGTGGTGCGCGTCTCCTAACCGATCATGCGAGACAAACAGGCGTTGAGGGCTGTTGCAAGGTGACACGCTTAAGAATCAATCAAATGGACATTGTAGTATGTTGCGGGTCTCCCTCTTGGGCTAACTTAATAGCTAGCTAAGCCTAGTATAGTTACCTCATAGGCTGAGGGACAATGGAGCCTCCTCATGGACTGTTATTAGCTACTAGAGATTTAGGTCGTTGGTGCTTTCTTTATTGGGCTTCAAGAAATGGACTGAGTTCACCGAGTTTACGCTAGAGAATTTACACATAAACTGAAGATGTTGATCCTTACAAAAAAAAATTTGGAGCCGATATGGTGGTGATCATTTGGGCTTTTTTTGGTGGTTTATGGCTGAAAAGCACTGTAGTTGGCTGAAAAAACACTGTAGCTGGCTGAGACTTATTTAGCATAATTAAATTTAAAAAATTAAAAAATATGTTAGCCCATTACATATAATACAAACAAATACGGGAAAAAAGAAGGCAAAAAAGCTCAACAAAAAGCCAAAAGTTCGGAAAAAGACGAAATTTATGAATAGTAAAAAATAAAACCGAAAACTAAAAGCTGAAGCTAAAACGATCACAGTCATAATGTGATACTGGGTCACCCAACTTGGCTCCGTCGGTGTCAGCGGCTACATCAGAGGCAGCAACACAGTCTGCATGCAGCGTGCATGTAGAGTCAAGGCACCTCCATTAGCAGGTCAAAGAAAGAGAAACAAAGGGGGAGCGAAACAGGGGAAGGGGATCTTTGATATTCCTCTCAAGTCTAAACAAACCAAATTCCTTTGCTGCGAATAATCTACTATGGCTCTACTCATTTTAATTTGAACTTCTGATTTTTAACTTATTTTTGTATTATTTCTAAATTTCATTTTTTTTGACTTTTAGGTTTTTTGAGTTTTTTTTGCTGAATCTTTTTTCCCATATTCATTTGCATTATTTGAGATGGGCTAACATATTTTTCATTTTTAATTTTTTAAATTTAATTATATCAAATAAACCACCATCAGATACAATATAATTTTAATCAGTTATAATATAATTTTAATTATAAATTAGTTTATTTTAGCTGAACGGACCAGCCTCTAAGTCCTTTTCTTGTAAAGTTAGCCAAAGCATTAAGCAACCGAGCTACTAGTAGTCTAGTCTCCGCAAGGAGATATTGGCTTGGGCATAAACAAAGGTTGAGATTAAAGAACTCGTTGTGTTCTGTGTATCTTTGGAAACGCCATGGTGATTATCTGTGGCCAAAAATGTAATAGGGGCTTGACATTACACACGGAGCATCAACTAGCAAAAATGGTGGGTTTTCACAGGAAAAATTGCCATTGCTCTGCTCTTTAACTTGTCCATTATGTTCTTAAAAAAACTTACCTATTAGAGCAGGTACAATAAGACTTAATCAGCAGACTATAACAAATATAATATCAACCAAATCTTACGTGGCAGAGAGAGAAAATAAGAGAGAGAAGGAAGCTGGCTACTAAATTACAGCTAGCTATAGCACGTAAAAATATGCATTTCACTCTCTTACACGTGGGGCCAAATAGTTATTGTAATAGCTACTTTATTGTATGAACTATTTTTTTGAAGACTATAGATGAAATGGACAAGTGTTATAGCCACTAGTTGGCTATACTATTGTACTTGCTCTTAGAGCAGGTACAATAAGACTTAGTCAGCAGGCTATAGCAAATATAATATCAACAAAATTTTACGTGGCAGAAAGAGAAAGGAAGAGAGAGAAGGAAGCTGGCTACTAAATTACAGCTAACTATAGCACGTAAAAATATGCATTTCACTCTCTTACACGTGGGGCCAAATAGTTATTGTAATAGCTACCTTGTTGTATGAACTATTTTTTTGAAGGCTATAGATGAAATGGACAAGTATTATAGCCACTAATTGACTATACTATTGTACTTGCTCTTATGTTGCTAATAAAATTATTAAGGTGCTTCCTAGCACTCGGAAACAGAGGGAGTAGTATCTCGGTTCCTCCTAGTAGTATTGTTTTTATAAAAAAGGAGTCCTAGTAATATTGTTGGCAAGAACATATGCAAATTGTAAGGTGTAGAAGATCCCGGTAGACACGGCCAAAACCCCCAGGTCCTACCCACCGTGCTATATACGGTCTTCCAAGACCTCCACTCCAAGCATTACCGTATAAAAACTAATCATGCATTCACCTGATAACCTAACAATGCATTCACCAATGGTGTTACTGCAAATTGCAACATTCACACCACATGCAAAGCAATTATGTACCGAGAATTGGACCACCACTGATATCATCAGGATGTTTTCTCCCAACAATCATCCAAATTTCGGACCGTTGGATTAGAGATCCAACGGTCTTTTTTTTTTGGAGAAGGGAGAATTTTTTTGGAGGGGATAGGGAGAATTTGTGGCCCTTGGATCTCTAATCCAACGGTCACAAATCTGGATGATAGTTAGAAAAAAAATATCCGGATGGTGTTTATCAATACCCTAGAAAAAATTATGCTTTTTAAAACTTGCTACCATTTTCAAATTCAACCGTATTGATTTCGACGTACTACAATAATAACTATTTACGTGGAATTTTCGTCATTCAGAAACGGTGCCACTATAGTCAATATCTGAAAGAGCCCGGGGGGATCTACTAGGTACAAGAGGATCTCCTTCGCTTTCATAGCATGCCATCGATCAGAGCGGATACAGTTGTTGGCGCCCTCTTTCCTATCTAAGATAGGTGAAATTATTCAGAGAGCCTCCATTATAAACCTTCTGTCTATATTAAAAAAAAAGCTTGGATGTCCTTTTCTAGACGACCATCTTTTAGTACTCATTTATGCTTTAATCATAGTGCTTCTAAACATTTCAAGTTTATAGGTATCCTCTTTTCCAAGAAGGAACAGAAGTCCTGATTGACCACCTTGTTGCAGCCAAAGCTGATCAAACTGTTCTCTTTCTTCTTCTTTTGAAACAGGATCACACTGGTTACAAGCTGAAGAGTGGAGACTGAAGAATGGATCACTGCTCTGCTCTGTGCTGTGCATGCAACAATTTCGGGTCCTGCGGCCGCCATGCTTGACTATCCCCTTCAGCCCTTAACCTTCGCTGGAAGTGCGTGCTGTTTTCCCTTTCCCCGTAACTGCAACATTAACATCGTCAGCCAAAACAAAGCTTGCAAGAAACCGAGCAAATTTGATATATACCACTCAAAAAGTTGTCACTTCGAGATATACCACTTAGTTTTCTAAAATACAAAATTTGCTACTCCAGTTTCCTCCTCTTTGGAATATACTATTATCACTTATTTTCTCTCATTTTCTTTTTTATTATTTAATTTTTCATATATTCCAAATATAAACTGCCGGTTTTGCCCCTTATCTATTCCTCTCATCCTTTCGTTCTTCCTGCCATAGCTCCTCCCTCGTCCCCAGTGCCGCCCCCCCGGCTTCCTCTGGCGCCGCCCTCCCCAGCCGCACCACTCCCCTCCTCACTGGCCCCCTCCTCGCCGCCTCCTCCGTGCCACGCCCCTCCTCGCTGCCTCCTCCGTGCCGCTCCCCTCCTCGCCGCCCCCTCCGCACCGCGGTCGTGGTCGAAGGCGGCCATGGTCGAAAGTTGCCATGGTTGTGGTTGAAGGCAGTTGTGGTCGTGGTCGTGACTAAGGGCGGTTGTGGTCGAAGGCGGCTGTGTTCGTAGCGGTTGTGGTCAAATCAGTGAGGGGAGGGAGGAGTTCGGGGTGGCGGGGAGGTCGGATCCGCTCTGAGGGGGCCGCGAAAGAGAAAGAAGCTCGGGGGAAGAGGGAGGAGCTCAAGGCTGGCGAGGAGGTCGGATCTGGTGCCGACGGGGTGGGAGGGAGGAGCTTAGGGGCAGGAGGGGAGGACCTCGGGGGCTCCGAGGGGCGGCATCGGAGAGGAGGGAGGGGTTTCGGTGGGGAGAACAAAAAGATGAGAGAAATAGGTAAAGGACAAAATCGGCAGTTCATCTTTAAAATAAATGGAAAATCAGATAATAGAAAAAGAAAATAGGAGAAAATAAGTAATAATGATATATGTTAAAAGAGGAAGAAACTAGAGTGGTTTATTTTGAATTTCAGGAAACTATGCATCATATTTCAAAGTGACAACTTTTCTAAATGGTATATATCAAATTTGATAAAAACAAGACACTAACGCACAGCGCAGGAGAAGACGAAGCAAGAATTTAGAAAACAGTAGCACCGCCACCAGAAGAGAGTCCAAGAAAGGAGAGAGGTGGCCAAGAAGAGGAAGAGTGGTGGGAGAGGGGGGTGAGGGCGACGAGAGAGAGAGACCCGGACAAACCGAGATGGGTATTCCCAGAGCTCTCCTCCTCCTCCCGCTCGCCGTCGTCGTTGTCTTCCACCTCTCGCCGTTGCTCGTGTCGTGCGCCGACCTGTACGCGCTCGTCTACAAGGGCTGCGCCAACCAGAGCTTCCCAGGTGGCGGCGTGCCCCCCACCGTCGCCGTTCTCTCCTCCACGCTCTCCTCCCAGTCCGCCTCCTCCAAGTTCTACAAAACCTCCTCCTCGTCGGCGTCGTCTTCCTCCTCCTCCATCTTCGGCCTCTTCCAGTGCCGCGGCGACCTCTCCGGCTCCGACTGCGCGGCCTGCGTCTCTCGCGCCATGTCCTCCTGGTCCGACGTCTGCGGCGCCTCCGTCGCCGCAAGGGTCCAGCTCGCCGGATGCCTCGCGCTCTACGAGATATCCGGCTTCCCCCAGGTCTCCGGCACCCAGATGCTCTTCAAGACCTGCGGCACCGGCGGCGGTGGCGGGGGCGACTTCGAAATGCGCCGGGACACCGCCTTCGCGCAGCTGGAGGACAACGTCGGCGGGAGCACCGGCGGGTTCGTCGCCACCAGCTACCAGCAGGTGTACGCCGTGGCACAGTGCGAGGGCGACCTCTCGCCGGGGGACTGCGGCCAGTGCGTCACCCAGGCCGTGCAGCACGTCGAGGTCGAGTGCGGCGGCGCGCCCTCCGGCCAGGTGTACCTTGACAAGTGCTACATTAGCTACAGCTACTACCCCCATGGCGTGCCCCACGGCGGCGTCGGAGGTCGGTTTCTTGGCTCTCAGTTCAATCTAACAAATTTGTGCCTGAACATGCAATTTTAATTATACTTAGAATACTGATTCAATTACTCGTTCATCGGTACTGATCCAATCGAGTCGCGGATAGATTGTTTGGGTTGAGGAATTTAGGCAAATGTGGCATTGTGTTAGTGTAACAAGTTAACATTTTAAGATTGGTGTGGGTGGCTATTTTATGCATGTGAAACTCTTGTCGGTGGATTTGTTTCTATGTGTGTTGGTGAGATCTTGCTAGGGTTCTTTGTTTAGTTGTGCTTGAGAATTGATTGATAGGGATTGTGGGCTGGGGGTGCTTTTGGTTGTTTCTTTAGTGGATTTGGTTGTTTTGGGCAAATTTGTGTAGATGAGTGCCCTCTCAGGTGCTATTGTTTAGATTACAAGCCTTACATGGTCCTGCATTAGGTAGGTTAGATTTATGAGGGTACCTTTCATATGTCAAAGTGGAACTCTGATCTTGTTCCTTTCTTGTTTGGTTAGCTTATGAATTGACGGACAGGGGTTGTGCTTGTCTGCGATGCGAGGTTCTCCCACTTTCTTTTGTGTACTGATTAGTTCAGTTTAGGCGATGCACATTACTGAAACCTCCATTGTATGTGCCTGCTTTGTAGGGGGGCTATATGGCAGCAGATTAGTGCAGCTTCTGTTCTGCCTAGTTGTTTATGCATCTGTCTATTCAGGCTTTGAGAAAAGTTAGTGTTCACCACCTTTTGCCTTTCTTTCTGGATTTATTGGAGATATGCATCTATGATTGTTCCCATAATTAGACGTGGTATCCCTAGTTTGATCTATCGATTTGCCTCCTCGTTGTCTTCTCAGGGCAGCAGACAGCAAAGACTGTAGCCATTGTGCTCGGTGGAGCTGTATGTCTGGGATTTGTGCTCATTTGCTTGCTTTTCACCAGGAGTCTTGTCAAGAAGAAGGATGGTGAGTTAGTGAAAGAGAACCTCAAGCACAACTAGAGCCATCACTTTATTTGCTAGCATTCAATTTGCTGTACCATTGCTCCTTGTTTTGGCATCTGCCCGCTGTTCTTACCAAATCTGTGTGCATTTGGTCCTTTGCTTGCAGATTATTGATGAGCAAGTATGGAGCAACTGGACAAAAGCATTGGGGCATGGTATGCATTTTGATAGGGTGTGGATGTTTGTTTCAAGATGGTGAGTGGAATACAGAGGGGATTGTTTTTTGGCTCTTCTTCCTCTGGCCATGTGAGGATGCCATGCCATCCAGTGGCGGAGCCAGGATTTTAATCTTGGGTATTCCTACTCTCACATAAAAAAAATCCAATCCATAGATTTAAAATATAGTTCAGAGTAGTACGTTATCGATAATTAAAGTCACAAAAATAGTCAAATAACAAATTGTTCAGCTCTAAAATATGCATGAAACAAACTAATAAATAATAAAGAGAACTTACAAAATACTATAATGTTGCTGCTCTATCCCACAAAGTCCTCAAATCAACCGATTTGTTTTTGTTCTTCATTTTGCAAACCAATACTAATAGCGCTGTAATTGTACATGACTCTAAATCAGTAAATCATCAACCAATAGTACGTTGTGCGTACAAGTCAATACTCAATACTCAACAACTCACCTTGCAAATTTGTTATCCTGCGGACGGGGGCGGCTCACAGTGCGACTGCAGAGGCAGAGCTGGCTGGCTGGCGGCCTATCGGCCTCGTAGGCGAGAGAGTTCACGGCGTCCTCGCGCTGGCGCTGGTAGTGGTGGAGCTCGTTCAGCAGCTTGGTCAGGCGCCGAACGGCCGCAGGAATCGGAATGGCCCGCAGCTAGGGTTTGGGAATTGGGATTCAGGAATCGAGAGGCAGCCGCCGCAGCTCGGAGAGGATGGGAGCCAGGCCAATAGGCTGTTTTTTGGGCCGCTGTGGGCTAGAATAGCGAAAATATACATCATTATACATTTATATATAAGTATACATACATATATACTAAAGATTACACCAAAAAAGTTGGGTATTCCCGGGAATACCCAGGAATACCATTGAATCCGCCCATGATGCCATCCCGCATGAGAGAGGAAAAGGAGGTGGTGGCTAGTGCAGAAAATAAACTGTTTGAGGTGGCTAATTTTGGACAAATTAATTGGAAGATGGCAAATCCATGGGCTGTACCACCTTTGCCTCTCTTGCTTAGGGCTCTAGGAGTACATTAATTCTCTTGTATTCTTTTCCCCAAGGGAAATACATGTAGGTCTAGGCAGAAAGTATTTTAGTCTTCTGTTAATGTTTGGAGTAGCAGCAGATTCAGACTTTGAATTGGTTTTGTTCTTATGGAAACTATTTCATATGCTCTAGAAGCAGGGTTTAAACTCCAGATTTTGGCTTTCGGCCTGTAGTTTATTTGTCACTAGCTTTGATGATCGACAGTCACATTGATGACCTCAAAACCACACAGCTGTGCAGCAGCTTGTTTTTGACCTACTGAAGCTATTCGTCAGACATGTCTGAAAGTCTTGTGGAAAATGTGCCCGCTCTGGCTGAGGACCGTGTCAAATGGGATGTTTCGACATCCTGCACTGTTGTTTGGTAGAAAAATGTGCTGATATCAGATGAAACCAATATACGGATAAGGGTCGACAACAGAGTGAGAGTTGCATGGTCAGTCACTCAGTCAGAGATGTGTTGATTATAATGTGGCATGCGACAGGGTAGTCCTGTCGTTTTAGATTTGTCGGTGTTAGATTTAGATTTGTCGGTGTTAGATTTAGTAATCTTGTTTTCAGTTTGGTGGTTGTAGTTGTGTATGAGTCATGATCGTAGTCGTATTCGAGTTTAAGTCGGATTTTTTGAGTTCGTGTCGTAGTTGTAATCGAGTTTGTTTTTTAGTCGTAGAATTTGGGTATAAAAGGGCAGAACAATTTTGACGAGAGTGTAAGGGTAGCGATCGGGGTGATCATAGCGATTGGTGTGATCGAACGAGAGAAAGAAATAAAGAAGAGAAGAAAGAGCGGTTTGGCTCTAGGAAATTATCGAGTATCGAATTCATCGTGATTGCAAACGTGGTCGTAAACGACTTACAACCACAGCGAGTGGAGGTGTCCGTTGGAGCA